>OY755171.1:2014958-2395952 GCA_963576735.1 Bedellia somnulentella
TAATCAGTCTAATAGATTCGGAGATAATTGACTGTAAGCGACGGACGGACAAACACACGAGTGATCCTATAAGGGTTCCGTTTTTGCATTCAGACGTACGGAACCCTAAAACAGCAAATTTTGGAAGGTTATAGTGGAAAATATGTTCAAATAATGAAGGATCGATTAAAAAGGTCCCTCCAATGGTACTCCGAAGCTTTGATCTATCTGCACCCGTGCTAAGCCTCGAATGGCACCAGTATTTCTCTCCCAGTGTCCATTCAGAAGAACGATACTTCACATCAAGAACGATAATAGGCATACGTATCTCTTCTAAACCCATATAAAAACTATTTTTGTCCCCCTCCCACGAAACGAATATTCGGATTTTGACATTTTTGTATATTTAACATGGTGATTTTCAACGAATCCAACCTCCGTAGGTGTCTTTGGTTTCTCACAGCCCATATATGTCCCCACCAAGGGGCTCGAGCCTACCCTATATAGGGCGATTTGGCCATAGTCCACCACGCTGGCCAATTGCGGGTTGGCAGACTAACGACTACTACCGTAATAGTAGCCGGGACCGACGGCTTAACGTGCCCTCCGGAGCACGGAATCATCTTAATTTTCGGATAATCAGGTGATTCAAGCCTGCAATATCCTTCCAAACTGGGTTAAATCTTACAAATTAAATTTGTAAGGTTACCACCCCTCGGGAATCGAACCCGAGACCTCCGTACTTGAAACCAAGCGCTTAACCGCTGACCACGGAGGCAGTCTTTGGTTTCATTGATTAAAAAACGCCAATATTAACATTGTTCTATACATTTCATGATATCAAAATCCGAATATTCGTTGCGTGCGAGGGGGATAGAAATAAATGTTAATATGGGTAGAAGAGATACGTCCGCTAATTATTGTTTTCGATGTGAAGAGTAGAGTTTCAATATACCACCTCCATTTCGCGATCCGATAGTGACGCGAAGCAAGAACGAATAAAATTAGCCGTGTTACGCATTCAACGCACGGCGTGTTAGTTTTTTCGCTTCCACAACCGTTGCGTAGTCGTGCGAGCCGTCCGCTTTGTACACACGGGGTAGCTTTGTATCTTTTACTCTGTAATAAAGCTATTTAGTCTCGAGACATGTAGAAATAAATACAAAATTTAGGTGTTGCTTCTTATAGCAAATATATATTGGTCCCTAAACTTATTTTATTTTATTATCTTTATTATAGCATATTATTAATATTGGTACGATTTGTTTATTTATTTACTATTGATTTAAGGCTGGCTGCTCATTTATGATTGCTCACTGAAATCTAATTTCTTCTTGTTCTTTTAAGTGTTGAGTTATTTTCTTTTTAACTCCCAGTAGCACAGTTACAACGAGTGGTATAAGGCTAGGTAAACTAACTGATTATGTCGAACTTAGTATGTAAGTTATAGGCGGTACCAGAAAACCAGCTCCCCAGCAGTGTCCTGCGGATAATGTTGGGAACCTAGCTGAGGTACTTTGCCTTTATGTTGCCATCTTTTCTTTTTAAATTGTAATATTTCTATATGTTGTCATTGTGTTTGGTAACAAATATAATCTTTCTTTCATCTTTATCTTTAAATATAAACTATATTCGGAAAACCCAGTCAGTTTACGTGATTACACATTTGAAAAACGCGTCGAAAATATAACCTCATCCGTTTTTCGATTGTAAAAAAACGACTTGAGCGAGTTTGTTTGGACTCGCAATCTAAGGGTTTTATCTTTTTGTAGACTGTGGCGGCTAGGTTAGACACAGACAGTGCCATCATGCAGCATTTGACCCGGGTCCACTGCTGCAAGGAGACAAGATAGGTGCGAAAATAAACTAATGATTGTTTCCACACCTCTCGTGTCCAATAATTTATAGATGTTAACTTTTATATTTGTATTGTTACTTACATAGAAGGTTCTTAAGTAAAATTGTTACTAACCTAACCTACCTTCTAAGATATGGACCCAGTCCGAAATTGATGATTTTAATTTTATTTTAAATTTCCGTAATAGACTAATAAATGAAAAACTGCTTTATATAACGTCCATAAAACGTGTACTAAGTAAAGGGACTGGAACTCTCCTGCCAATCACCTTAACGAATAGTGCCAAGTGCCTTGGCTTGCCAAAATACTCTGTTGCTGAGAAATGAACGTTAAATATCACAACGCACTGATTAAGTAAACGGCTTATATATGTCGCAGGGATATGACAATAAAAATAGGGACTTGACCAAATCCCTAAGTGATTTGATCAAATCCCGGCAAATGATAAAATAATGACAAGATGAATAGGGATATGTTAAAATCCCTAAACAAATATTGAGATTTGGCCAAATCCCTAATCAAAATCTAGTAAATTCATCAAATCCCTTTACGTATTCAGTGAAATGTCGAAATTTCATGTAGGTTCTCTTTTCTCACCGCGGCCTCTTCTTCACCACGCCTCACCCCGGTTGTCCTGTGATCCGCGCGCTTCCAGCAGTGCACGCGAAAAGTCACTGTTGAATTTAGTTCCACCTAATAGCTGAGTTCACATGAGATTACAGGAAAGTTATATTTATTTGGAGATTTTGGAGGTCAAGGGTATTAGATGTGTTCATGATAAAATTCCAAAATACGATGCAAAACAAACAGTGTGCCTGCAAGAAAAGTATCGTCCTTTGTAACTTAAGATTCCATAGATCTGCAACATGATTTAATAAATAAATGTAATTTTACTTTTCGTGGCTTATTATGCGCCTTTTTGTTTAAATATTATCATAATTATCCAATCGTATGATTCAGTAGGTAAATAATACGATTAGTAGTGATTTTTGATCACTGTGTTCTAACTGAAATACTCGTTTTTCTAATTAAAGATTTGAAATAACTCAAATACTTTGTTTTTGTCATTTCAGTAAACCAGTGTCGCGATTTGATCAAATCTCTTCGATTTGTTTAGGGATATGTTAAAATTTTATCATCTGCCGGGGTTTGATCAAATTGCTTAGGGAATTGATCAAGTCAATAGTTTGACCATATCCCTGCGACATTTACATTCCCAAGACACAGGCCAAGCCTACTTTGGGAACCCCTGTGAACAACCGAAACTCAAATGCTCACATGTTTTAAATTAAAATCACGGATGCTCTCACTCACAGAAAAAGAACACATTACACAGATGTATACACATTTTACACGGCTTAGAAGAGCACTACCCCGTTTCTTGCCTAAGGTGATCGCGGTGACTAGTGGTATTTGGGGCCTTTACAGTGATTGTTTGGGCAATATGGTTGAAGACCCATCACCAACAACCTTTATTTTACAATCTATTTCCCTATTCTAGGGATTTAAAGCCGTGAATATATGTATGTTTGTAAATTACTCCGATCAAGTTAGCCTTATAATCTCTATCACTCCAGACACCGACTTCGCTGGCAAAGGCGAGGAACACTAAATTAGTACCTCCCTTGCTGACGTCATTTATATGCTTCCTGAGGGTCACGAGCGGGATGCTGTATGACATGAAACTACCATTTGGTGGTTGATGATGGGTCTCTAGCCGTATTACCCATACCCAACAACCACATAACAAGCCCCTCTCGCCTCAGTTTCGGTACACGACTATCAACTAAGCGCGACAAAACTCTCGGGCTTCCATTACTTTCACCAATCTGTTCATACATGCCGGTTTATTCTTCATATTTTAGGCGCCCGCCCTTTTGATAAGGTTAATAAGTTTTGTTCGCAAAATAGCTGACTGTTCTCGAAATGTCATACGAAATTAGTATATAATACTAATCTGTGTAGTATCGGTTTAGAATAGCACTACCCCATTTCTTCCGGTGGGTGTACGTAAGAGGCGACTAACGGTATGGGGCTATTAAGGGATTTTTGGGCGATGCGGTTGGAGACCCATCATCAACAACCTTTATTTTTACTATCTTTTCCCCACTCAAATTTCCAAAAGTGGCTGAGGAATTTCTAATTCTTCAGCTCTGGCTACCCCTTCCTGGGATTTATAACCGTGGGTATATGTATGTATGTATGTATATAATACAAAATAACATTTGGTGTTCCTTAATAAAACGTGTAATTTATTTTAAAATGTATGTTGTAACTTGTAAATAGAAATCTTATCGCACAATCGTATCATACGAGCAGCTCATCGTACTTGCGGCAACCTCCTGTCGTTTAATACTTTTCAATCAAAGCGAGTGGTAAGTATAAAGCAGCCGTCCTTGAACGAGTGAAGTAGCTCTGTTACGGCACTTATAAGAAAAAAAAATGCTATCCTTAACCAACACTCACCTCACAGCCCATATATGACCCCACCAAGGAGCTCGAGCCTGCCCTGTATAGGGTGATTTGGCCTTAGTCAACCACGCTGGCCAATTGCGGGTTGGCAGACTAACGACTACTACCGTAATAGTAGCACGGACCGACGCAACGGCTTAACGTGCCCTCCGGAGCACGGAATCATCTTAATTTTCGGATAATCAGGTAATTCAAGCCTGCAATATCCTTCCAAATTGGGTTAAATCTTACAAATTAAATTTGTGAGTTTACCCCCCGGGGATCGAACCCAGAAATCCGTACTTGAAGCCAAGCGCTTAACCGCGAGACCCCGGAGGCAATCACTAACCAACACTAAACAGCTTAAATTGATTTCACCTTGAATTGAGATTGAAGATTTCACCATCTAATTCAAAAGTAGGCAAGAATATGGTCGGTTTGTATGAATTTAATTCTCCTTTCATATCGTTAACAACCCTGATGAATAAACCATATGTAATAATAATGTTACAAAGATACAAAGAGGAGTTACCAATTTGAGCCTGGCTTTAGTATCAATTTATATAGTACCCAATTTCTTTCAGCGTTACTAGGCTTTTTAAGTGCTTGTTGAACGATGTGGCTAGAACTAATAAATAGAGAATAAATAAAGGAAACAAAAATTTCGACACAGGCGGGAATCGAACCCGGGACCTCGGGTATACGCCCCCGTCTCGCTCTGCCAATTGAGCTACCGTGTCAACGGCTGCCAGCGCGAATAAATAAAGAATAAATAAGAGAAAGAATAATTTCGACACAGGCGGGAATCGAACCCGCGACCTTTTGTTTTCTTCTTTCTTTTCTTTTTTTTCGCGCGAAATTTCGCGCTGGGAGCTATTGACACGGTAGCTCAATAGGCTATTTGACTGTAATAAAAATATACATTTCTTTTATTTCATTAGTCTTAATATTTCTTTTTTGGAGCAATATGTAATAATGCGAGATAAAAATATTGCATTATTTCACTAAAATCCGTATTCTGAAATAAGTATTTTTGATGCAACTGTCACGTGACTAAAAACGACCGTGATTGGCTATTTCTATAATGAAGTAGATTGCACATAAACAGACTGTGTATCGCTTCGCTAAATGGTATTTAATGCGAAATTGAAGTCATTTGTGCTACAGCCGCCATATTACTTAAAGTCGCGTTTTCGCGGCACATTTGAATATTGCATTTTCTTTTTAGATTTTTTAATAAAATAGCTAAAATAAAGACAGAAAAATATTTTTTTAGGGCTCCTTATAAACAAATTAACACCGTAAGATAGTTTTCAAAACTTAGCCAAATAGCCTATTGGCAGAGCGACGGGGGCGTATACCCGAGGTCGCGGGTTCGATTCCCGCCTGTGTCGAAATTTTTCTTTCCTTTATTTATAATGTTTTCATTCCATGATTGATTAGTAAATCTCCATATGTTCGGAAACATCACTGCTAAGTTTGTTTTATTCTGTAAGGAAACCAAAACTATACTATCTGAACCGAAATTAAAAAAAAATACAAGTCAGATTAAATGAAAATCAATTTCATTAACAAATGATTTATTTCGTATACAAAAATAAATTAATTTCGCTTTGGTATAACAAAATATACAGATCTATAACATTTGTAACACTTACTAATAAATAAAAAAAAATATACTAGGAAACTGTAACACACAATGTTTTAACAAACAATTTTCTAAAAAAAATTACTACTAACTCGTGACTAACAATAAATTTGTGTTTTGCAGGATATTATAAATAAAGAAAATAAACCTTTTGTCTATTGGGAACCGATTGTATACTTTAAGTGCAAGAAAAGTCGTTTTAGATTTTTTGTAAAGCTAGTTATAAAATTTACATCTTAAATCTAGATGATTTTGATATATATATATATATATATGTTTACATACATACATACATACATACGTATACTAACGGCTGTAATTCCCTAGAAGGGGTAGCCAGAGCCAAGGAATTATAAATTCCTCAGCCACTTTTGGAAGTTGCGTGGGGTGCTATTTTTGGTGATGGGTCCCCAACCGCATCGCCCAAAAATCCCTTAAAAGCCCCAATACCGTTAGTCGCCTCTTACGATCACCCACGGGTAGAAATGGGGTAGTGTTATTCTAAGCCGACACTACACGGCAAGTATATATGTTTATCAATGTTAAAACAATAAATCAGGCACTTTTCACTTTCCGATCCTTCAAAAGACTAGTTATAAAGAATTCGCCAGCTCTATACGAAGATCTCACTAAAGGTCCACTTGCAGTGTATAAAAATCCCATTTTATTGCCGACTTCTTCCCAATGCTTGAACTTCTCGGGGGTCACATATTCGAAAACTTTCAGATGTCGTTTTGTAGGTTGCATGTATTGGCCTAATGTTACGCAATCGACGCCTGAAGAGCGCAAATCTGTAAGGAAAATACAACAATATTATAAATTTATTTCCTTTCACTTTCTATTACATAAAAACATGAACTTAGAGGGTCAACTCTTCCCATCGAGAACGATAATAGGCATAACTCTTCTAACCCCTATAAAAAAATACTTTCGTCTCGCTCACATGAAACGAATATTCGTATTTTGAAATTTTTGATATATGAGAATAAATGGTTATATTTGACGAATCCAACGATACCTCTGTTAGTTGTCGTTTGTTTCATAGAATAGGAAACGCCAATATGAATATTCTATAAATTTCAAAATGTCATAATTCGAATATTCGTTGCGTGCGAGGGGGATAGAAATTAATAATTTAAATCTTTTGTTCATGAAAACTGTTGTATATAGTTTATGGTTGTATTCTCGTTGACTAAATGTTGACATGTAAATAATAAATAAACATTGTGATTCTTGCACTTGAAATAAAATGTATTTTTATTCTTAGAATAAATAATCATACTAAAATAAAACATGGTGACAGCGATTATAGCTTTTTTTTGTTGAAATATTGATTTAGTAATTTGTAATTTTAATATAGTACTTTGAATAATTGAATTTTGAAACAATATGGCAAATATAATGTTACCCTTGGAACCCATGAGTATGGTAGGTAATGTGGCGAACAACTGGAAAATGTTTAAGAGAGCATATGCTCTATATCATATGATAGCTATATCAATGCTTATTACTTTGAAGCTCCTGAAAAAAGAAAAGTGGCTATTTTGTTATATCACGGTGGTGATGAGATAAGGGACATATTTTTATCTTTTCAACTATCAGATACAGAAAAAGATGATTTGAATATGATTTTAAAAAAAATTGACTATCATTTTGTACCTACGGTTAATATAACTTTTGAGAGATTTAAATTTTTGACAAGAAAACAAATGGATGGAGAGAGTTTTGAAAGCTATTTGACATCATTGAAAAATCTTACTACAAGTTGTGAATTTGGAGAATTAAAGGACAGTTTAATAAAAGATGTATTTGTATGTGGTATATATGATAGCAATTTACAACAGACATTATTAAGGACACCGAATTTGGACTTAACAGCAGCTTTAGACATTTGCAGAATGCAAATTGTGGTAAAAGATCAAATGAAGGTAATAAAGAGTGAGAAATTCAGTGACGAGATAAATATGAAAGAAGAACACATTGATGTATTAAGAAACAGTGAGAAAAAAGAATGTACATATTGCGGTCGGTTACATGATTATGGACGTTGCCCAGCTTACGGAAAAAAATGTAAAATCTGTAATAAAATTAATCATTTTGCAACAAAATGTATGTCCAAGAAAAAACAGATTGATTTGTTGCGGTCGTCTGAAGTGAACCATGAAAGCAATGAAGAACTATTTTATGTGAGTAGTTTAGAAATGGGAGATGATTATTCAAAATGGTATGTAGTAAATATGGATATTAATAATAAAGCAATTTCTTTGAAGGTAGATACAGGAGCACAATGTAATGTGATTAGTTATGAACAATTTTTAAAGTTGGATTTAGACAAAAGTATCATCAGATCAACTAATTGCTGCATATTATCATATACTAATAATAGATTGCCTATATTTGGAAAGTGTAACTTATGCTGTAAGTTTAACAATAATAATTTTATTTTGGAATTTATGATTGTTAAACAAAGATGTATGAATATTTTAGGGTTGAGATCGTCTGAGTTATTAGGACTTGTGACAAGAGTATGTGGATTAGAAAAAAGTATAAATCCCATGGTCCCTTTAGAATTTAATTATTTATTTGATGGATCGGTTGGTTTATTTCCAGAAAAAATCAACATAGAAGTAGAGCCAAATATTAAGCCGGTAGTCATGCCGGTACGTAGAATTCCATTTTCGATACAAGATCAGGTTAAGTTAGAATTGGATCGCATGGTAAAAAATGGCATTATAAAAGAAACATCAGAACCAACAGATTGGGTAAATCATTTAGTAATTTTAAGAAAAATGATGGTTCACTGAGACTCTGTTTGGATCCCAGAGAGTTGAATAAAGTTACTAAAAGAGCGTATTATCCACTGCCAATAATTGATGAAATTATAGCGAATTTGTCCGGTGCTAAGTATTATTGTAAATTGGACGCACAGTCAGGATTTTGGATGTTGCCACTAAATGAAGATAGTTCTAAATTATGTACTTTTCAAACAATGTGGGGAAGGTATTCATTTTTGAGGTTACCGTTTGGATTGAATGTTACGCCGGAAATTTTTCATAAAATTATATGTGAAACATTTAGAGACATTAAAAATGTTGTTACATTTCAGGATGATATTTTGTTATGGGCAGATAGCCTGAATAATTTGCAAGAAACGTTATTGAATGTGTTGATTAGGGCTAAAAGTAAAGGTATAAAATTTAATCCAAAAAAATGTCTATTTGGTGTTGAGGAAATTACATTTTTGGGTTACAAATTTGGATCTAAAGGTATAGCTGTAGACAATGAGAAAATATGTGCAGTAAAAAACATGAAAATACCTGTGGATAAAAAATCTCTGCAAAGGGCTTTAGGAATGTTTAATTTTTTATGTAAATTTATACCAAACTATACTGATAAATCAAGTTGTTTGAGAGAATTACTGAAAAATGATGTAGAGTTTATTTGGAGTTTGCATCATGACAAAGCTTTTAATGAGTTGATAACAAGTATAGTAGAAGCACCAGTTTTGAGTTTTTATGATATAAATAAACCTTTGATGTTGAGAGTGGATGCAAGTATGAAAGGGTTGGGTGCAGTATTGATTCAAGATGGGAAACCGCTCGCATATGCATCAAAAGCATTAACGGACTCCCAAACACGATATTCTCAGATAGAAAAAGAACTCTTGGCAGTTTGTTTTGGTGTAGAAAAATTTAGACAATATGTATTTGGAAAAGATAATGTAGTTGTACAAACGGACCATAAGCCATTATTAGGGATATTTAATAAGCCGCTGCATAAGATTCCAACTAGGTTACAAAGAATGATGTTACGTTTACAATCTTATAGATTAAATTTGGTTCACACACCTGGTAAATATATGTATATAGCCGACACTTTGTCTAGGGACTTTACAGCGGAAAGTTGTGATAAGGAAACATCATTTGACGACGTTGAATATCAGGTAGCAATGTTGATAGATAATTTACCAATAAGCAAAGATAATTGGAAGATATTATCAGAGTACTATGAAAAAGATAGCAATATGATTAATTTAAGAAAATTCATACAAGTAGGTTGGCCTGAGTATAAAAATTTGCCAGAAGGGTTAAAACCTTATTTTTCGTTTAGAGATGAATTAGCGGTTGTAAAAGAATTAGTTTTTAAAGGAGATCGGATTGTAGTTCCGATGAATCTTAAATGGAAAATTTTAGAAAAATTGCACACTGGTCATCCAGGTATAAATAGAATGGTAAGTCGAGCTGAATTAACGATGTTTTGGGTTGGTATAAATCAGGATATAAAACGTTATGTTTACAGTTGCACAGTTTGTCAGAAATATCAAAATAATAAGGTTAGGTGTGTTTTGAAATATAAGGATGTACCCACTTTACCGTGGTCTGAAGTAGGTTGTGATATTTTTGAGTTGAATGGAAAATATTATCTTGTAGTAGTTGATGCTTTATCCCTTTACATTGAAAGGAGTCGACTCAATGATTTGCGTGCTGTTTCGGTAATTGATTGTTTGAAATCGATATTTGCAAGGCACGGTATACCAGTTGTTGTAAATACGGATGGAGCTTTATGTTTTGATTGTAGTTTATTTAAAGATTTTAGTAAAGAATGGAATTTCACTCATATAATGTCGAGTCCGCATTATCCACAATCAAATGGGTTAGCTGAAAGTGCAGTGAAAGTGATGAAAAATATTTTGAAAAAATCAATAGATGCTAAAGAAGATTTTTATTTAGCTTTGCTTAATCAAAGAACCACGACAAAAGAGAAAAGAAGTTCACCAGCTGCTTGTCTGATGGGTAGAAATTTAAGAACTAACATTCCTTGTACATATAATAGTTTGAAACCAAAATTTAGTATCAATGATGTTATTAAATTAAAACGAGCTGAAAAATTAAGAATGGAGAAATATTATAACAGAAAGGCTTGTAAAAGACCAGAATACTTTCGGGGTCAATCAGTTAATTTTAAAAGACTTCCTAATTGTTCCTGGGAACCGGGCATCATATTAGGGAATAGTGGTTGTCCAAGATCCTATTACGTCCAATCAGATATTAATGATGGTAGGTATAGGAGAAACGAAATACATATTGCTCCTCGAATGGAAAGGGTTGAAACACAACAGCGTAATTGTGACAACGCGATATCAAATAATAATAATGTTATAACTGAGATCCCAAAATCGGCCAATACTATCTCTGAGACAGTTCCTGTAGTGTCAAGGTATGGCCGAGTGATAAAGAAGCCTGTTAGATTTGGATATGATTGTTGATTTTATTTATATTTTGCTGATGTTTGTTGAACTAGTTGATTAGGTTTTAATTCCATTTTCCTTGTGTAAGTACTTCGTTTGTTTTGTTTCATTGTTTGTATTAAAACTACATAAAGGGAAAGATGTTGTATATAGTTTATGGTTGTATTCTCGTTGACTAAATGTTGACATGTAAATAATAAATAAACATTGTGATTCTTGCACTTGAAATAAAATGTATTTTTATTCTTAGAATAAATAATCATACTAAAATAAAACAAAAACCTCATGTGGGGATTATCCATACTAATATTATAAATCGGAAAGTGAGTTTGTTTGTTTGTTTATTTGTGCCGCTTTCACGCCGTAACTACTGAACCGATTGCTTTGAAATTTTGCAGACGTATAGTTAGAAGTCCAGATTAAATAATAGAGTACTTTTTATCCCGGAAAAAATGATATTTCCGAGGGAAAACTAAAATATTGTTTAAATATTGCTGGATGGATTGGAGATGGCGCTGTGTGTCGTATAAAACAAGGTCATATATTGCAAACGAATATAAACATGTAAATTTAGAAGCTAAATGATACGATAATGTATCCTTGAAAATGAGGAATTCTCGAGGGATGACGGAAAATTTGTTTTATTTTCTTAACTGTTTTTCACACATGTTTCATCACTATTTTTCGTACTTACCATTTTATTGAATTGTGGATTTTGGCGCTTGATATCGGTAGGGTATAAAAATGTGGGATTATACAGCGGGAGCCGGAGTAAATTTAATTGTTAGTCAATAGTAAGACTTTGGATTGAATCAGGCGTTACTTTGCGGAAATCCATAGAAATTTATTAATATTAGTAATAGTAAGACTATTAGAAAATAAAGGGTATTAAAAATTTGTCATCAAAGTTAGCGTCTCTGTGGCGTAGCGATAAATCTAACCTCTATGAACATTCGAGAGACCCGGGATCGAAACTCAAGGGACACAAGCTTTTTGTAAAAATAAGTTTGTTGTGCTATCTTAGAATAATAGCAAGAACTATCGCAACATGTGTAAATCATTAATCTCGGACAATCCCCATATTCCCGAACAATCTATGCTACAAACTCACCCACCATCACCAACGGTCAGTGTAGGGGGCAGCACCCACCGGGCTTCCGCCCCGCAGTGCCAAACTACTATCCGTACTTAGTATTTTCTAAGACTTTCGCACAAAAACATTACAATTGAAACAACTATTATAAAACTAAACCCATGTTATAACCCGCAATTAAAGATCCGAAAATCAATAGTTACTATCCGTACTTATACGAACATAATAACTCGAACATAGAAACTAGGTACAAAATGGTTAGTTTCATGATTCTTATCATATATTTTATGGAACTAAGGGGTTGAAATAGCAAATGAAAGTTAGTATAGAGATTTTTGACATTTCTGTATTTAGAAACTCAAAACTTGGTGCGATTGACTGTTATAACTACTTCAAAAAGGAATTTATGAAATTCATCCATCAATTTCATGAGTATATATATAGTATGTAGTGTAGTATAGTGTAGCCATAGCTTCGGAGATAGTAATTCTTTATCCACTTTTGGAAGTTGACTGGAGAAAAGGTAGTCAAATAAAGGATTTTAGTGATGGGTCTCCAACTGCATCGCCCAACAATCACTTAAAAAGCCTCAATGTTCTTTAAATCCTTTGCATCGCCCGCGGGAATATAAATATAAAAAACAAGAAGTTGAGATAGTGTTTCGATAGTTTGGTTGTAAACTGGATGCAAAAAATGTAGTCCACGCGGACATAGTCGCGGGCAAAAAGCTAGTTACTAATAAATAAAGAATAAATAAAGGAAAGAAAAATTTCGACGAGGTCGCGGGTTCGATTCCCACCTGTGTCGAAATTTTTCTTTCCTTTATTTATTCTTTATTTATTAGTGATAGAAATTAATGTTGAGCAAAGATCATGTATGAGAAGAATAATTAATGTAAGGGAAGCAAAGGAGGTTTGTAATTTCCTACTAAGTGGCGATCGATAGTCCCTGCCTGCCCCAATGGGAATAATGAGTGTGAGTATAAGTAAGTAAGAGATACGTATGCTAATTATCGTTCTCTACGTGAAGATTAGACTTCAGGGTATAACGCTCGTCACTTATTGCGAGAAAATCTTTCTTGCATATCTTGAAACTTTTAATACAAACTCTTTTCTACTTTAAATACCCAGCCATTTGGCATATTTTTTGTTTGATCTAAATGGGTCTTCTGTAGTTATAATAATGATTACTGAGAATGGCAAGAAAAATGGTCTACCTCTCATAGTTTGCTCGACTTGTTCATCGGTTTCTCCCAGTCCCAACATTATAGACGACTTCGTTATTAGATCTGGATTTATTTCCTTCGCCGTGGCCAAAGCTGCAAGGGTTTGTCTGTATCTGTAATTGGATATAAAAACTGAATAAATATTTAATTATATAGTTATTTTTAACAATGTTCTTGGTTCAGCATTCCATCTAACCGTCTCGTATAATCATCTATCAAACTTATATTATATTTTTTTATATTACCATTTTTTATTAATTGTTCACTATTCTAAGATTATAAGCGAATATATTCAAAGATAAATTGTAAGTTATACTAGAATAATTTTAAACTCGATATAATTTTTTTGTTGTGATTGTTTTTAATTTATACTGCATTTTCCTTCTTTTACACGTTTTCCTTCAAATAGCTTGAAATTATTTGATTGGTTGGAGATTGTGTAGTTTAGGCCTTAACTGAAACCAGTGGTTTGCCTCTTGGTAATATCAAGCGCTGAGTTAGGACCTAGTTTATGTTGCCATAGCACTAATATTTACTTCGAAAATGTTGTTATTCCGATTTGTGTACTATTTCTTTTGTTGTATGGTGTTATGTTAACATAAATAAATGAGTTATCTATCTAATTTAACAAACAATAATCGAATTCTATTTAGCTTTATTTTATATTAATTTAACAAATAAACAATCCAGTCCTATTTATCTGTATATATAGATCCTTTTTATAATAAATAAACATACCCAGCCCTCCGGTCCCTCACAAAAGGTGTCAATCGCTCGACCGTCTCAATGTTATGCGCATAGACATCTAGACCACAGTTAGCTATCTTCTCTATGGAGTCGCGGTTGCCGCGGAAATCTGGCACCAGACATTCTACTAGGATTTCTGTGTTTCTGTAATACAATTTTATGCTATTTATTCACTTATTTTCATCATTACTGCTATCCTAAAAAGGGGTAGCCAAAGCTAAAGAATTATCGATATATTTGGATACTTTTTTTAATCTAATAAGAAAGAGGTTTTGATGCAATATGGTTAATGATGGGTCTACAGCCACTTCACCCAATAATTACTTAGTAACACCACATATTTTTAGTAGCCTTGTACAATACCCACGGGAAAAATTGGAGCTGTGCTATTCTAAGCCAACACTCAACAGCCATCTATACCGGCGGTATTCATTTCTCTTTGGGGAAAGCACTATTCACCTTGTTCGATCCTAACAAACCATGACAAGCCATAAAATATTTTTTCCACAAATAAATGACACACCTATTTTCTCAAAAATATCATTTTGCATAACAGCCAGTCAACGTCATACAGACCACTGATAACTGCACCATGCTACAGTATATACAATCCGTTCTCAGTTATTTTACCTCTAGCCATAAGACAAATTTTCTGCCGCTACTCTGAATCCTTATCAGTATGATATGATATAACTTATAATAATATTGAAAGCAGGGCAAAGAGCACTAGACACACTTCACAGCAAGTAATGCTAACATAACATAAATGAAACTTAAAGTCAGAGGTAAAATAAGTGTGAATGGCCTGTAGTTTATCCAACAATATGTTCTAACTTACTGTTTTTTTATTTCTTTAACCGTTTCTGCAAAATGAGAAGCACCGCCGTCAGGGATATCTGGAAACATATTAAGGATCATGTTAAGAAATACGTTTTCTAACAACAGAGCATAAAAGGAATATTCTTAAAACAAAGTTTAAGTAGACGACATGACAGTGGGACTGTTCTCGTATAAATTAACAGATAAAATAAGAGATTCTTATTAATTAACACATTGTTATTTTTTTTCAAAATAATTTATTTTGAATTGATTTGTGATCATAAATCAAATGCTTATGGCTATTTTTTGAATCGGCACATTTTCCACTTACAAGTATCTGTCACAAATACCCAAATGTGACCTCTTCTTTTATACACACAAGTACTAACTTTAAAGAAGTGTGCATCAATCATCAATATTGATCATACTATTCTTGTGTTCGTGTCTTGTTATGTTCGTATCTTAAAGCTAAGATTATTAATAAATGTCTACTAAGAATCATTTGTTGCGTGCCTTCACTTGGCCTTCACTATATTGCATTTTTTGTTATTGCTGTTGGTGATATAAGAAAATAAACTACCATTTTCTAGCTATTACGGTTTATTGGCTGTTTATGATACAGGCTGGTGACAGACAAATAGACAGCAAAGAACTAGTAATGGGTCCCAATTTAACCTTTAAGTACAGAACCTCAATAAAAAGAACACTCATCTACCCGCCATCCATATAAACAAAATCAACTTACCATCTCGATCCACAGAAGTTATAACAATATAACCAAGTCCCCATTGGTTGATAGCTTGCGCTGTATTCTTCGGTTCGTCAGGGTCCAATGGCGGTGGCTTGC
This sequence comes from Bedellia somnulentella, assembly GCA_963576735.1. NCBI lineage: Eukaryota > Metazoa > Arthropoda > Insecta > Lepidoptera > Bedelliidae > Bedellia > Bedellia somnulentella. The sequence goes on from OY755171.1 coordinate 2,030,874, forward strand.
GAGATGTTTTCACCGAACAGAACATACAACCGCGAGTACATGTGTCACCCATTACCTGAAATAGAAATTGTAGGAAGATATGAATGACTGTTTTATATAAGGTGTTTAGAGTTGGCTTAGACTTGCACTGATCTATTTCATCTAGGGGAGGTTGTAAAAGGCGAGTTAGAGTATTCAAACATTTAAAGTGATTGTTGGTCGATGTGGCTGGAGACCAATCATCCTTTTTGTTAAACCCCATCCTCACTTAACTACCAAAAAGAGGATTTCTCATTCTTAAGTCCTGGCTATGCTTTTATGGTATTTATAGCTGTGAGTGAATGTATGTATTTGTTATACAATGTTTTAATTATTTTTCTGCCTTGTGGAAGTGCCTTTTTAGTGTTATGTTTTTATGTATACGTAATTTCAGTGTGGGCAAAGCATTATTATCACAATCACAAGTAGGCCAAGGATTGGGAGCAAAGACTCATCTGAGGAGAAGAGGGCACAATTCACATACATACAAACATATACTCACGCCATGGGGTAGGCAGAGAGTATCAATCGCCACTTTGTTTGATCAGCACAATTATGATTTTTTTTATTAAAATTTGTATTCCATATTTTTTTATCAAAAATACTATAAAACCTAATGGAACATCCATTTCAACAATATCAAAATAATAAAAACTTGTGAAGTAAAGAAAATACTGAAGATTATGTCATAGTAGTTAATCTTTGTCAAGTTATAATTACAATGTCAATTGTTTGGTGCTTTTCTAAGCCCATAGCTTCAACACCACAAGGCAAAAATCTTTTAAAACTAGACAGTCCAAAAGAATTATGTGATAACAAATGCAGCTGTTAATTATAACAAATATAAAGAAAACACTATGTTTGGTTAGGTAAACATAACATTATGATAAAGTTAATAGAGTCTGATTTAACATAATAGTCAAGGACCTCTTAATCATTAGTAAACACATAATGAATCTGCCAAGATTTAAATCTACAAAATTACAATTTGATGTATTGTATTGTTGGACATATTGACTTTTTCTGCAAGTAAATATCTATGGTGCCCCTATTTTGAGTTAAAATTTATGTTATATTATCTCATTGTCTCAAGCTATTTGGAAGCTAGAAACATACATACATATACTCACGGCTGTTAATCCCTAGAAGGGGTAGCCAGAGCTAAGGAATTAGAATTCCTCAGTCACTTTTGGAAATGTCAGTGGGGAAAAGATGGTAAAAGTAAAGGTTGTTGGTGATGGGTCTCCAACCGCATTTCCCAAAAATCTCTTAATAGCCCCAATACCATTACTCGCCTCTTACGTACTATCGACGATGAGAGCTCTTTACCACCACAAAGATCAAATTTGTTTGCACATGTTAAAGTAAGGACCGAATCTATTGTGAGAACTGACCAATAGCATTGGTTCTTTTAAATTTTCTCAATTTCAATTTTTTTTTATTTTCAATTTCTTTTCAATTGGGCAATGTTGAAATAATCATGTGTAACTCATTAAGAATTTGTTTGATAATTTATTTTGAAAGTTTTTATGACGGGTTTTTTTACAATCAGGGTACTGTTCATTATAATAAAGCAAGAAATGTGAGGAATATTACTAAACTTTGTGAATATGAACACCTTATTTGTTTCAACTAAATTAAGGTCTAAAAAGATATGTAACGATAACCTATATTAATAATGACATTATTTGATCTCCAAGGAATCACAATAGACTGCTCATGGTAAGAATGCCATTGAACTATTTTATCATCATCAGCCAATAGACATCCACTGTATATCATAGACCTCCCCTAAACATCCAAACCCAATACTGTGCTGTCCTTATTCATTGGCTTCCCACTACACCAAGATTACCTAGTCAAGTTTGGAGAAATTATTTAAAAGTGGAAAACATGTATGAACATGAACACAACGAAATGTGAACAAGCAGCAAATATTTAAGAGATATCTTCCAAGTTCCTCCTCATGTTTGGAGGCAACTTGTTTCCATATAATAATAATGGATATCTGTTTAAGATAATAGCGAAGTTTTTAAAATAGGAGCAAAAGTCTGGTAGCAAACAAATGATCTGCTCAGATATGCGTTAACAAAGTTATAAAAACATTTGTTAAAGGACATCTATTGTATTAGATAAAAGTGGGAGGCGCATCTGGTTTTGCTGGCTGCAAGGGATAATAGTTTGAAATTGGTAATGAGTGACGGTCGTCAATAATACAGCCACCGGACTAAATGGGGTAGTGCTATTCTAAGCCGACACTACACAGCAATTACACACATAATACACAGGAAGCTAGAAAACATCTTAAATATACTGATTTCTATTTTTATAACTTACCATAATGGTAGCAGTAGAAGTACCATGTTTCCCTCCACTCCAGCACTCCCCAATGTTTGGGCACCGGGCCTCCTCACACACTGTGCTTAGTTTGAGACCTCGCAGTTGCTTTTTTAGTTCACTGAACTTTGAGCCTACAAAATAAATTATTAAGACATAGTCAGTTTTTATTTTATTTAGTTCTTGATACTTGGCAAAAATATGATGATTAAACTATTGAACACAAATGAAGGAAAAGGACTTTATTAACTCACTGCAAAAATATAACAATAAGGAAAGGGAGAAATATGAATAAGGTTGATGGCAAAAAATCTCATTTTCATAAATTTTAACTTGAGTGTCAGCTTAGAATAGCACTACCCCATTACAGTTCATGGGTTAACCAACCATGTGTTAGAGGCGACTTATGGTATTGGGGCTTATAAAGTGATTTTTTGGCGATGCGGTTGATTTACCATCTTTTCCCGAAAGAAAGAAAGTGGCTTGCTGCCCTTTTTAGGGATTTATCGCCGTGAGTATATGTATGTTAGCAAAAGTAAATAATACCTGTGGGAATTGATGTTTTCAACCAAGGAGGTAACCGAAGTCTTTCATTGTCACCTTTTTCCCGTTTCAATTTTCCTTCGTACTCATCCCAGGTCTGAGGTCTATCTTCAGCTATGAAATCCGATAACCCTGGTCCTTCACGTAATTTTTCTCTTATCGTATCTAATTTGCTTGTATGTTGACATCTTGTGATCTGTTGAGTAACCGAATTGATAGATAAGTAATACTACGTTGTTGTGATGAAAACTTTTTATATCTTATAAAAATTATAAATGTTACCTCAAGATTGTTTTTACCCAAAGAAAACTTGAGTGAATTTCGAAACATTGTGTTTTCTTTTATTCAGAATTGAAAATTATTTTTCAACAAAAACACTGCGCACAACCGCAAAGGAACCAACCAAATATTTTTTTTGAATTGATGGATGAATATGGTATAGATTTGTATGATTGACGGAGTGAAGTTCTTGAATTGAAGTATTGAAGAACAAGAACAGCTGTTTTTATTTTGATTTTAACCTTATAATAATAGGCAAAGTTACCGAATCATACAGCCTGTATTAAATATTGGTGACTACCACGTAGTCTACAACTTACTACAATACAGATCCACAATCATAACTTGGCCGGCGGCGACTCTGGTACTACTGTCGCCATTTTGAAATTTCGGCCTGTCATTGTCAGTTAGTTCTTAACTAAATAAAAATTATAGGGTGACCTACGTGTATAATAAATTATCACTTTCATTAATATTTTTTGTAGTGGAAACTTTTTTTCAAAGACAATTATTTTTATGATGTATCTTTGCTTATTGATAAACGCTTTTATTTCCAGTGTTCAATATAAAAATTCATGAAAACTATTATTTATATTGTTAAATTTTATCTAAGTAGACTACCACCGTCCGAAAAGTTGTGCGCGCATCGATAGTCATGCGGTACGGGTTACGGGAAGTGGGGAAATGCTCCTGAATAAGATTTCACTTCGTATACACTGATGCGTGGGTTCTAATCCTAATGCGGGGATGTACCAATGTGTCATTTCTTAAGTCATAACTGTCTGACATATAAAAATACAAGGCAAATACGACGTGATAGCTTAACGGGTAGAACACCGGTTAACGTGCAAGCGTCTAGTGTTCAAATCCCGAATCGGGCCTACAACAAGTTGTCTTTTCTAAAGTCATATGTGTGGTTAATTTATCACGGTTGTTAACGGTGAGGGAAAAATCGTGAGGAAACCCACATGGCTGAGTTGTACTTAGTCGTGTGACAGTGTATTCGTGGAAAATGGCGATAGGCCTGCCCCCTATCACTTGAGTATACTGTTCATGCAAAGCGTGGGTACTCTGAACACCAGGTGACAAAGTCACGTGATGTTCAGAAGTATTAGTACCTCTGCCAAACCCCTTCGGGGGTATTCGGCGTAAACGTTTATGTTATGTTATATGTAACAAGGTTGTTAACAGCAATAAAAAAGGGCCCATAAATTCACTGACCCTACAAAATGAATGACCCAAACGATATCTGATGTTTAGAATTATTTTTTCTGTGCCACCTTTTTGGGGGATCTATGTGTGAATATGAAATGTAAAAGACAGTACACGACAAGGTAAGCCTTTGATTCACAGGATTAAAAAAATGATTTTATGTAGTTACCCACTTATTAACTCTGAGTGTCACAAGTAACAAATCCTTGAGTATAAAATAATGAGTTTGCAGAGAAGAACCATTGGCAGTGTTATCGCTAAAAGCGATCTCTTCTAGACAACATTTGGGAGGTAAGATAAGCAACACAGTCATTCGGGTAGATATACCAGACAAGGGCAAAAATAAATAAATATAATTAGCTTACATTAAAACGAAGTTGCTTACTTACAATAATAGTTATTACATACATACATACATATACTCACGGCTGTAAATCCCTAGAAGGGGTAGCCAGAGATAAGGAGTTAGAAACTCCTCAGCCACTTTTGGAAAGTTGAGTGGGGTACAGATGGTAAAATAAAGGTTATTGGTGATGGGTCTCCAACCGCATCGCCCAAAAATCTCTTAAAAGCCCCAATACCGTTAGTCGCCTCTTACTTACACCCACCGGCAGAAATGGGGTAGTGCTAATATAAGCCGACACTACATAGCAGCTAGTTATTAATGAAATGAATATTATATAATTTGTTTTATTAAGACATTACAATACTGTACTACATAAATTAGCCTGTATGATGTAAAATTATTTCCCTTATAATGGTTAATTTTTATTTACTGGCAATACTAATATCGATGACAGCGACGCCCTTACCGGCCAAGATAAGATTGTGGATCTTTAAAGTCATTTTCAATTCACTCGCTTTCTTGATAAGTAATAAATGAAGGCAAGACGAGATCACGAGATACAAACTTTGGTAATTAATGATTATAAGAGATTTTTAGGGCTATCATCATTTTGGGACTTGAGTGGGGATTAGACTGTACAAAACATATAGCATTATATATATCGGACTTATATTAATACAAGAGTTTGCAAAGCGCATTAATTTTTTTAAAAGCATGACTATGCAAATCTCTTTTTCGAGCTTAAACATTACAAAAGTATTCAGCCAACTTAACGAAAATGTCACTTGCTTAAATAGTTTGATGAAGATAGATCGGAGCCTGGTTTGTAATATACCATGCATAGATGTACTAAAATCGTTTTTTAGTACATCTATGATTTCATGATTATTCAGTACTATATTATTTTGGCTTTTCGGTATTTTATTGAGTTCGATATCGTACAACCATGATTTAGGTTTATACTATGAATAAACTATTTTGCTTTTTCTAATTCCTTATTTTTTTCTACCCCTAGGAAGGGGTAGTGACAAGGATAGGAATCCACGGGTGTCGTAAGAGGCGACTAAAGTTGTGGGGCTTTTTGAGGGGTTTTTGTGCGATGCGGTTGGATTGGAAACGATACTTTATTCTTACCATCTTTGCCCCTATCAACTTCCAGATGTGGCTGAGGAGTTTCTAGGTCTAAAGCTCGGGCTACCCCTTTTTGGGATTTTTGGCAGTGAGGATATGTATGTATGTACAGAAAGTATTGAAACTGCGCCTGACCTACTGATGACATTGACCTTGATTGATTTACAAATTACGACTTCGTTCCGGTCTACACAATAGACTTGATTATTATTTTTTAGTAAAACAATATTCTGGTGTAAGACATACTACGAATTATAATTTTGCCTATTAAATTATACATTTCATTCATATTTGTCATGATTTGCAGGTCCATCAATATGCAGAAGGTGACTAAATAGTTTAAAAATTGAAATATGTGAATGCAACAGAACGTCAATTCAATAGTGCTATCAAAAAGAAAAATGGTTGTTGTAGAGTGTATTGGAATTTCTGCTTGATTTTATCTTTTACACAATCAAATCAACGTTTTGTGAAATAGGTAAGGTAATATTCAGTTTTTCAATCATTAGCCATTATGCGTTCTTTGTATTTTAGCACATAATTATGACAGAACATTTATTGCGAATCCATAGATGCGTCTCTTACACTTAGCCAGCTGCTGTCATATAAACAAAGCAGAATAATGAATAGGTGATAATTTTGATAATTTGTTTTAGCCAAGATGAGGACGGTAGATCCTCACTTGTTGGAAGACAAGATGGATGAAGCAGTCTCACACTACATAAACTCTCACCAGCAAAATGAGGTATGTATGAAAATTTTATTGAAAACAAATTTCCTACCCACCTCTGTACAGTTGTAATTTTAAGCCGTAGAAAGTATAATTTGTTCGTTTTACTTTATAACTCATGGTGACAATGTTTTACAGGGTGTACATGTAGATGCCAACTCCTTGTCACTAAACATCCATGATGATGGTGGAAACAGAGTGGTCACCGTGATGCATCCACAGTCATTCTCATCACATATGTGTCGGTAAGTGGTTGCAAGTAATGTATTAATTACATATGTAATTATGAAATCAACAATAATTCATGATTAGGGGCGATCCATTAATTACGTCACACCAATTTCATGATTTTTTGACTCCTCCCTCCCCCCTTGTCACACTTCGTCACAATTAACTACACCCTCCCCCCTAGTGTGACATCACATTTAGGTTTTTAGTTCAGGAAAAACTGAAATTACAACATCACTCTGAAACTAACTTTTAATGCTTAAACGCTTACGGCGTTGTAAATTGAGACTTATTGCCTTTGAAATACATTCGCTATTTCGAAAACAATTATTCATTAAACTCTGCCAGAAAAATAGTATCAAATTTATAGGCAACGAATACATCCAAACAAATCCGAGTATGTTGAAGATTAGTTTAGTATAATATAATAACATAATAATTATACAAAGTTAGTTAATAACTGAAATATTTTTTTTAAACTTTAGTAGATTGAAACATTGTAGTGAGGGTTGTGAGGTCACAAACATGGAACTCCTCCCTCCCCCCTGTCACGATATGTCACATTTTGTGGACCCCCTCCCCCCCCTTGAGGTGTGATGTAATTAATGGATCGTCCCTTAGATTATTTTTGTTCATAAAAAGACAAGTGGCCTTCCGAATTTGTAAAAAAAAATGGATGTAGGTAACGCTAACACTACTTAAAAGAAAAGGAAAGAACAATTTCGCACAAGAAGCCATTGACACTATAGCTCAATTAGCAGAGCAATGGGGGCTTATACCCGGAGGTAGCAGGTTCAATCCCCACTAGTATAAAAAAAATTCTTTCCTTTATTTATTAGGAATAAAATATGGCATATAAGAGTAAGAATGTCACGAGAAAAGCTAGATAGTGAAAGAATTTATATGAAGTATTAGTCAATCTATAATCTGCATTATTTAAACCAACCTCATCTCTCCTCAGGCCTGTAGCTGTATCAGAGCAGGTCTCTGATGGCCACTGGGGTGAGGATATTATGGACCATGAGAGCCGCATCGCCGCTTTGGCAGCACATCTGGCACAGCACTCCAGAACCATTCATCATCAGATCTCTTCGCATCATAAGGTATAGATTGTACTGGCAAATATTAAGGTTAAAATTCAAAAAGTCTTTAAAACTGTATTATCGTTTTTGTTGAGGCTTATATGAGACTTTTACTTAAGTTCAGACATATCATGACATTTCTTAAAATATTTACATGTTGATAATACATTAATGAAAGTGAATTACCACTTATTTTTTTAAGGACAGTATATCATAAAAATACATTTCTATTTACTTCTGTATTTCAGAAATAGAAATATTGAAAACACAATACTTTCTCTGTTGATTTAGAATTTGAATATATTGCATTTGAGGATAACCTTTTTGCAAATGTGATACCAATTTTATTGCTATATAACAAAAATAATTTAAATAGATTAGATTAATTGATAATTAATTGACTTTCTATGTAAAGAAAAAAGAAAAGAAGTTATTTATTCAAAGCCTCTTACTTGCTCTATTATTCACCCCATTTTATGTGAACCCTAGTATCTGATTTATTTTCTTTCCTATACATTCATAGGTTTGAAATATCTGTTTCAGGTGCCCACAAGTCGAAGTGATGTAGATACTTCAGTAATGCTGGATACACCACTAAGACTATTTAATGGTCATAATTTGGTAAGCAATAGATAATTATATTTGGCACTATTGGCATAAACACATATACAAGATTATATTTAAAGCTTCATTAATATAACTATCTTAAGATGCTTGAGATATAGGTCAATATTAATATATTAATAAGTCTTATTAATAAAATTAACTTATTTCAAGATATTCTCACTGACATTTTGGAATCACCCATGGGATTATTAATAAAGATTAAAGGCTTTGCTCGTAAAAAATCTTACTACAGTGTTCAAGATTTTTTAAATGATAAGGTCCCAATGACCCTGTCCTTATAGGTATGAGCCTTCCCTTGTTATTCCTAGGAATAATTGTCTAGTGAGGACTCTTACACCCACAATATGTGATTGGTTCTTGTGTTTGACAATCTTTTTTAATTACGTCAAACTAGCATTGGTTTGATCACTTAAAAAATGTTTAAAATAAAAGTGAAAACATGTAAAAAACAAAATTTATTTATTATGTACATACATACATATTCTCACGCCGTTAATTCCCATTGGGGTAGGCAGAGACTATCGATCGCCACCTTGTGCGATCCTGGCAAACCTCTCTAGCTTCATTCACATCGATCATTCTTTTCATACACGCTCTTATATTCTTCATACTTTGGACACCTGCCTTTTTGAGCACATTTTCTATTTGATCCAAATGTGTCCTCCGAGGTCGACCTCTACTAACATTACCTTCCACATTGGCTCTATAGATCTCTTACCAATTTACTGTCATACATCCTCTCTATATGCCCAAACCATCTTAACATTGCTTTTTCTATCTTTTTTACAATACCATCTTTTTACACCATATCTTTCACGAATTAAGTCATTCCTCACACGATCAAATAAACTTACATTACAAACTTTTCTGAGGAACCTCACTTCTACTGCATTCACTCTGCTTTCGAAATAAACTGGTTAATAATATAAATTGTATTTATTTCCAGGATCATCCATCAGATAACTTGGTGCTAGAAGTAGGTCCGCTACCGCCGCTACCGCCGCTGCAAGGCATCAAGAGGTGCCCAGACACAGACTGGTTTAATAAGACCAAAAATACACTTAAGGTTAGTCAAGTCAAGTTGCCGTGTAGTGTCGGCTTAAAATAACACTACCCCATTTCTACCCGTGGGTGATCGTAAGAGGCAACTAAGGGTACTTATAGGGGCTTTTTAAGTGAATTTTGGGCGATGTGGGTGGAGACCCGTCACCAAAAACATTTATTATCTTTTCCCCAATCAACTTCCAAAAGTGGCTGAGGAATTTCTCATTCCAAAGCTCTGGCTACCCCGTTAAGGGATTTATAGCCGTGAGTATATGTATGTATGTATGATGTTAGTCAAGATCTAATTTAACTGATGCAGCTACATTACATATACTCTATACCACAAGTTATAAATACCATAAAAGATGGTAAAACAGTCAGTAAGGTAGCCAGCGCTTCAGAATTAGCAATTCTTCACTTTTGCAAGTTGAGTAGAGAAGAGATTGGACACCTGTAGGAACCCATGTGAAATAAAACACACGAGTTACGATTAAAGACTACTTTATTTTTATATCCACCCTCACATAACATTTCTTATTAGTAGCCATCAGAACACCATGGATTCTAAGCCGATACTACACAGTCTGATTTGGTATGCTTGTGTTTTACATTACATTCATTTATACATACATACATACATATACTCACGGCTACAAATCCCTAGATGGGGTAGCCAGAGCTAAAGAATGAGAAATTCCTCGGCCACCTTTGGAAAGCTGTGTAAGAAAAAGATGGTAAAAAAAAGGTTGTTACTGATGGGTCTCCAACCGCATCGCCCAAAAATCCCTTTCAAGCCCCAATACCTTTAGTCGCCTCTTACGTACACCCACTGGAAGAAATGGGTAGTGCTATTCTAAGCCGACAATACACAGCTACATCATTTATACATCTATCTACCATTAAATAGTTCCATTAATCATTGGATAATAAATTAGTATATTACTATCTTTCTACAGGATGACCAAATCCTAAGTGAGGGCGAACAACACCTTGACATGAATGCAGGGGCGTCTCCCGCCCAACACAAACATAGTAAGAAGAGTCTGCCTCATAAGAAAAGGATTTCAAAGAAACTGAAACGGAATAATGGCTCTGGGACACCACAACAGGTTAGTAAATATAGCTATTTTTTAGATTTATTAGATAACTATGAAAACATGGAAGCGGGTGCATCTTTCAACACAAACATAGTAAGATGAGTTTGCCACATAAGAAAAGGATCTCAAAGGAACTGAAACGGAATAATGGCTCTGGGACACCACAACAGGTAATGAAATGTGATTTTTTTTAGAAGATTTATATATGTTTTTAGATCTATTAATGGCTATGATAACATGAAGGGGGCACGTCCCCCGCCAAATATAAACGTAGTAAGAAGAGGATCTCAAAGAAGTTTTAACAAAATAAAGGCTCTGGGACGCCGCAACAGGTTAGTAATAATAGCTATTTTTAGATTAATTAGCTATTATTAGATAACTATGAAAACATGGAAGCGGGTGCATCTTTCATCACAAATATAGTAAGAAGAGTTTCCCACATAAGAAAAGGATCTCAAAGGAACTGAAACGGAGTAATGGATCTGGGACACCACAGCAGGTAATTAAATGTGCTTTTTTTTAGAAGAATTATATATGTTTTTAGATCTATTAATGGCTATGATAACATGAAGGGGGCACGTCCCCCGCCAAATATAAACGTAGTAAGAAGAGGATCTCAAAGAAGTTGTAACAAAATAAAGGCTCTGGGACACCACAACAGGTTAGTAAATATAGCTATTTTTAGATAAATTAGCTATTATTAGATAACTATGAAAACATGGAAGCGGGTGCATCTTTCAACACAAACATAGTAAGAAGAGTTTGCCACATAAGAAAAGGATCTCAAAGGAACTGAAACGGAATAATGGCTCTGAGACACCACAACAGGTAATTAAATGTGATTTTTTTTTAGAAGATTTATATATGTTTTTAGATCTATTAATGGCTATGATAACATGAAGGGGGCACGTCCCCCGCCAAATATAAACGTAGTAAGAAGAGGATCTCAAAGAAGTTTTAACAAAATAAAGGCTCTGGGACGCCGCAACAGGTTAGTAATAATAGCTATTTTTAGATTAATTAGCTATTATTAGATAACTATGAAAACATGGAAGCGGGTGCATATTTCAACATAAACATAGAAAGAAGAGTTTGCCACATAAGAAAAGGATTTCAAAGAAACTGAAACGGAATAATGGATCTGGGACACCGCAGCAGGTAATTAAATGTGCTTTTTTTTAATTAATATTTTAAATCGGAGTAAACAAAAATTTACTGGTGAAAGCAACAAGATGAGAGACAGACAAATTTTGGTTTTTGCTTGTTACTGTTTTAGCCTTAAATATTGTTAAATTCTTTTGCTTTGGTATAAATTATAGACATTAAAAAAAACATGATTTAGCTATCTTAGAATTAGATTATAGTTTTGTGTGACTCACATTTGGCTTGGTCAACCAGCAATTAGTAGTCCATTTGTCATGTAAAAAATATGTGGTCGTTAAGCAGTGCTTTTTTAACCCATCACTAACCCAATAAAAGTGCAAAAGGGTGGCAGAGATACTAGTATTTCTGAATATCATGTGACATTTGATATTTATGTCTATGCTAATTTAACCATTATTTGCCGTGTAGTGCCGGCTTAGAATGTCCCTACCCCTTTCTACCCACGGGTGTCGTAAGAGGCGTCTAAGGGTATTGGGGCTTTTTTTGGATTTTTGGGCGATGCGGTTGGAGACCCATTACCAACAACCTTTATTTTACCATCTTTTCCCCACTCAACTTCCAAAAGTGGCTGAGGAATTTATAATTCCTTAGCTCTGGCTACACCTTCTAGGGAAATATAGCCGTAAGTTTATGTATGTATATATGTAATTTAACCATACCATATTATAATTTTACAGGGAATAGTGGTAATAAATTGCAACGAGATGCAACAAGAAGAGATTTTGCCAGACAACTTTGTGACACAGCAACAACAGCTTGTGGAGGAATCACATCATATGGCTGCCGAGGTAAATATATAAATTAATTTTATTTCTATTACATTCATAATTTCATTTATGCCGTGCAGTGTCGGCTTAGAATAACACTACCCCATTTCTACCCGTGGGTGATCGTAAGAGGCGACTAAGGGCATAGGGGCTTTTTAAGTGATTTTTGGGCGATGTGGTTGGAGACCCGTCACCAAAAACGTTTATTATTATCATCTTCAATCAACTTCCAAAAGTGGCTGAGGGATTTCTCATTCCTAAGCTCTGGCTACCCCGTTAAGGGATTTATAGCCGTGAGTATTTGTATGTATGTACATTCATAATTTGCGTCTCACATCTGGAAGTTGAGGGTTCGATCCCTGCTGAGAGCAACATTTTTGTGATGAGCATGAATGATTGTTTTTTAGTGTTGGATGTTGTTTACATGTGTAATATTAATATTAAATGTATAGTTGAGTTAGTATCCTATAATACAAGTTTAACTTAGTTTGGGTAGTATCTGGATCTATGTATATGTATAATATGTCCGTATAATATATATACAGGGTGTAATTGTAACGACTGTTTTCAATGAAAAGTATGATTAATTATCACGTATAGAGGCAGAATTCGTTGAAAAAAAACACACTTATTTTTTTTCATATTTTGTTAAAATTTGCACTAAGAAAGTAGTACTATTGACACCAACACGCTCAATGTGTGCGTGAAACGCGATGACAAGGCGGGCAACTCAGCTGACAGCTGCGACCCGCCGTGACCCTTAACCGGCGGCCAAATCAAATCAAGGCCAGTAAAGTAATCAATCGAACTTAGCTTCTAATATCTTCTTATTTTTTACATGTTATTATTTGACGTGATAAATTTGAATAACACTACCCCATAGTTAATACTGCGTTGGAATGCGGCAGTATTTTCAGAGAAAAATTCATAATTCGTAAACATCGATCGCCGCGAAATTCAAAATCTGCATACGTATCAAGTCGGGCGGGCTTGTCGGCATTTCATCAAAGGAACAGTATTAGTACTAAGTTAGTTGTTTGTAGCTCATTGTGTTTGTGTCGCTTATGATTGGATGTCACTTTTATTTTTCGCATTAATTTTCGGAGTGTGAGTTCAGTTTTAGTATCTTGTGTTGTGTGTGATTGTGTTGAGTAAATATGGCGTACACGAACCAGTAAAGTTCAGTGTTGGTGTTTTATAATGTTAATTCTCAAAATGTTCTGCGTTTTGCGCAAATAAAGGTGATAGCCCGGATCTGCCACTGCCAATCAAAACGGGGTGAGTTATTTTTATTCGTATTCTTTAGTTAACTGTGATAGAGTACAGATACACCCGTTTAGAGCCCTTTAGCCCCGAGAGAGTTTAGTAAACACCAAGAACTCCTCCAATTTCGATGTCGGTTAATGAATGAATAGGTATCTCTTGCGCACTTTATTTTATGCCACGTAAATGCGTCGTTTCGAGGGTCTCTATTTGTTTTTAACTTTATTATCTTACGCTCATGAAGTACATACATTACATACATACTCACGCCGTTACTACCCTTTGGGGAGGCAGAGATGTAAAGTAAAACAAAAATAGCGGTAGCTGATTATTTAGGACGACAGTTTTGTTATAATCGTCGGTGTTTATTAATAGAGATAGATTTTTTACATACATATTCTCACGCCATTAGTTCCCATTGGGGTAGGCAGAGACTATCGATCGCCACTTCGTACGATCCTGGCAAACCTCTCTAGCTTTGTTTACATCCATCAATCTTTTTACTTGAAAATGTTTGAATTACACTACCCCGTATTTAATACTGGATTGAAATACGAGGCGACTAAGACCACAGCCTCACCAGGCGCGGCGATAAGTTCATAGAAAAATCAAACAAAGCCGCGAAATTCAAAAAATTTTTGCATTGCTGTCAAGTGCGGTTTATACGGTCACGAGCAAGTGTGCGCAAGACTAGATGGTCACATGACGCGCCCGCTGTTCTCTGTGTGTGGGTGAGACATTATACGGGTAGGAGTGTGTGCGCTAGGCTAGTGTAGATAACCACAGTTTTCCATCTGATGGAGAAAGTAAGTTTTTCTGCTAAAGCGGTTTTAATCTTTTTGTTTATTTCATATGGTGGATATTAAGCATTAAACTTTAATATACGAATTAATATTGAAGTAACAATCGCCGTCAAACTAACACGCTGTATATATATATATATATATATATATATAATTATAATATAATATTACATAGTTATTTAACATACTACACAGGTCAACATTAAGCTTTAAGAAAACTATTATAACGTCTTTTAGTATGAGATACATACATACATATAGTCACGGCTATAAATCCCTAGATGGGGTAGCCAGAGCTAAGGAATGAGAAATTCCTCAGCCACCTTTGGAAAGTTGAGTGGGGAAAAGATGGTAAAATAAAAGTTGTTGGTGATGGGTGTCCAACCACATCGCCCAAAAATCCCTTTAAAGCATTAATACCGTTAGTCGCCTCTTACATACACCCACCAGAAGAAATGGGGTAGTGCTATTCTAAGCTGACACTACACAGCTAGTATGGGATATGAACTCAAAGAACAGAAAGTTGAAAACAGAACATTTATGTGTGTGTCAATACATATTTGACATGTTCAGGAACTACCAAAGATGTAATTTTGTGACATTGTGTGTTATCGTTCAGAAGATTTGCCTACATTATTTAGCCAATTAATAGTCGTATAAGTACGAGCCACCTGTTTCAGATAACTTCTATACACCTTAAGATCAATATGAGTCAATACATTATTAAAAAAAAATACAATAAATCTTAATAAATATCGCAGATTCATTTAAAAAGAAATGTAATTACAGGTCCGAGCAATATTTATTTGCCAATTATGCGGTGATTTCTATGGTGATGAGCAACTGAAGTTCTACCAACATCTAAAACAACATTACGAACCTCACGCCACCATCATCATCGAGAACCCGGTGTCGGATTTAGGAATTGATAAGGTTAGTATGATTTTTAATTGTGTTAAAAGTTTGTGGAAGTCATGTTAGAGCGCACACTACTGCGGTCTCACTCGCACATAGCAGCGTCTCACTCATATCCTACATCGCGGTATGTAAGTGTTTATCGAACTAAGCATAGATACAAATTATAAGTTGGTACACAGCAGGGTCTACTGGCCAGTATATTTTTGCTGTTCCCACAAGTTAAGTACAAAATGAGTATACTAATACGCGATGCAAAAAAATTTTAAGCTTTTTACAAAAGTTACAAAAATAAAATACGCATAAAAGTAAATTAAATCTATAAATGTATCAAATTTGCATCTATTTGATTTGACATGTACACTTTTGTTTATTATGAACTAGCGACCCGCCCCGGCTTCGCACGGGTGCAATGCAAAATATACCTACTACAGAATGTCCTTTTGGTTAGTGCTTGAGTAAAAAATATTTACTTACTATTCGTTCGACTAAAAACAAAAGATTATCAACAACAAAATATACCTATTCTATTCAGTTCTTCTATGAACTTAACTATAATTTTCAATAATTGAAAATGCTCGCCCTAATACTAAATTGTCTTAAGTCTAAATTCAAATCAAAGTCTTAATGGAAGAAATACCAAGAAATATGGTTTTAAGCTAATCCTATCTAACCTAATGTACTTACAATACTACTTATATAATAATAATAATAATAAAAATTAAAAGATAATCAACAACAAAAGATACTTATTCTATTCAGTTTAATTAATTCTTGATATTTTCGCGAAGCGCGGCCATCGACGCGCTATTTATAGGCACGAGCCGCCCGGGGCGCAAACAACTACGACCCTGCATTTTAAATTTGTAATATCTTCGGTAATATTCACTTAAATTACATGCTGTAAAAAGCATATTGATCTATAATAAATGCACAATTTATTTAAGGTACTTAATTGGATAAGGATTAATGCTGTATTGTTTAAAATCACTTCGTAAATAACCATTTTTTAGTAAAGAATAAAAATGGTTATGCTGGGTTATCCCTAAGAGATAGACATATACCATCGCGGACTTTTTTGTTGAACTTTTTAAGGTGAACAATACTGTAGTACATTATTTTGGTCTATCTCGTAGGGTTCAGCCAGCGTTTGCAATATAAGCGCAAAAAAACGTGCTTATTTACGACATCACATTAGAAATCTTTAAATTTATCAGTGTTTCTCTACTATATTATGCATTTATTATACATACAAACCTTTCTTAAGAATCACTCTATCTATTAAAAAAAACCGCATCAAAATCCGTTGCGTAGTTTTAAAGATCTAAGCATACATACGGACATACAGCGAAAGCGACTTTGTTTTATACTATGTATTGAAGTCTACGCTATGGTCAAATTACATATATACATACATATACTCACGGCTATAAATCCCTAGAAGGGGTAGCCAGAGCTAAGGAATTAAAAATTCCTCAGCCACTTTTGGAAAATTGAGTGGGGAAAAGATGGTAAATTAAAGGTTGTTGGTGATGGGTCTCCAACCGCATCGCCCAAAAATCCCTTAAAAGCCCCAATACCGTTAGTCGCCTCTTACGTACACCCATCGGTAGAAACGGGGTAGTGCTATTCTAAGCCGACACTACACGGCGTCAAATTGTTATGAATAAAACAAAATTATCCAGCCCATGACACTCTGCATTCATTGATAGATAGATTTTTAGTATTTTGTTCTGAATTTTCAACACTTGGATACCGCAATTTAGGATATCAGTATCGAAAAAGAGTGTTTGAGTGAGTTTGCTAATATGTGTACTAAACCCCATTAGCAATGTACCATTTTGGTGGTAAATAACAACAGATTACGCCCCTAATTAATTCTGTTAGACAACTGATCTTATGATCGCTCATTTATTTTACTATTTCAGATGACGAATACGTGTATAGTAGATAACGTAGCAACACTACCAGATTCCATAGTGGAACTTTCCTTAGAAAATACTATGCCAAAAACTTCAATATACCAACCGATAGAAAAGCACATATCATACATAACTTCCAGTGAAAAAAGTCTTAATTACACGAACAGTAAGGTCCAATATTCAATGGCAAGTATGGACAAGGAGTGTGTATCGCCCGAGCAAGAAAAGAGTGAATTCTATGACAGTCTTACTAAAGTGGAATCGTTTAGTTGTACGAAGTGCAATAAGTCGTTTAGGAAACAGAAACACTGTGAACAACATATCAAGGAAATGCATAATAAGGTAAATATTTAACGGTTTTTATAAATACGTAGTTAGCAACTCAACTGTTAATTAGTTTATTTAGATCGAGAAATTTAATATAGATTATTATTAAATATAGAAATTTAATATATATTAATATAGAATATAAATTTAATATGAAATAAATTAGATAGAGAAATAGTAATAAGAAGATTAGATGGCAGGTTTATATATTTTGTTTAATTTTTTACATTGTAAAGTTATTTTAAGTATATCTCGTTATTTTGTAACTGCATTATTAGAGCGAAAACAAAACATATTCCTTTCTTTTTTACACCTTAGAAATATTCATTTGGCGTTATATCTTTGGCGTTAAGTAATCAACTCGATTAAACTTACAGTCAGTAGTCTGTTATGGAATTTTTTAACTATGTTTTTTTCTGCCTTTATCGTATTTCTGTTAAAGACCAAATAAATAAATCAGTTTTCGAATCTACCTCATTTCCAGCAAATAGAAGAGATGAACGAATTTAGCGAGCCTGAAGACCTAATGGAAGGAATCCATGTGACGGTGGAAGAGACAGGAGAACAATATGAACATACGTTACTGCCTACCCTTACCGTGGATAACGGGCATGTTACTAATGAACAAGTTAGGCATCATTGGTGAGTTTACCTTCAATAAATTGACAACTGTCATTTTTACTTTACAAATGAATACAGAAGCAATTTTTTTATTGATACAAAAAGCACCTTACAAATAACTTCAAATTAAATATTAATTTATTCATTTCCTAGAATAGCATAGCAATTCTAGAATAGCACTACCCCATTTCTTCCCGTAGGTGTACGTAAGAGGCGACTAAGGGTGTTGGGGCTTTTTAAGTAATTTTTGGAGAGACCCATCACCAAACACCTTTATTCCACCATCTTTTGCCGTCTCAACTTCCAAAAGTGGCTGAGGCATTTTCAATTCTTCAGCTCTGGCTACCCGTTTTAGGGATTTATAGCCATAAGTATATGTATGTATGTATGTAAAAAGAATAAATAAAAAGGTCAATTAAATGAACAACAACAAGGTTTATAATTTAATTTAAATTTTTTTGTTCATGAAAACCTCATGTGGGGATTATTACTAATAAATAAAGGATAGAAAAATTTCGACACAGGCGGGGAGGATCCTAGAGCGTCGGGTCATTTACCCGAGGTCGCGGGTTCGATCTTTCGAACTCGAATTCTTTATTTATTAGTAAGGTTTATAATTATAATTATTATTATAAATAAACAACTCCGAAAAATATCCGATCCAAAGGTCCTCATTACGCTGGCAGCGTTACTCTGCTGAACAGTTAGTGAAATCCTCTGCATCAAAAATGCCTCAGAGCGGTAGTCACAGCCACAGTCACAGAAGCAATTAGTTCTCGATATTAGATCGTTTTTCTATTTAAGTCTACTTTTCAAATCGATATCAATACCAAACATCCATATTTCTTTTAACTCCTAATCTATAATCCTATTAATATTATAAATGCGAAAGTTTAGATGTTTGTGTGTTTGAGGCAAAAAGGTTCCTCTAGTACATAATTTATCTGAATGAAATATGGCAGAATACTAAATTTAATGACCCAAATTATAACATAGGATACTATTATCCCGGAAAAAATATTAATAAAATATTTACGCCTGATTGAACTAAGAGTGCCGAAAAAACGCCTTAAACTTTGTCATAAGCAAATTTGACCGTATGAAGTCTGTCGGGTCAGCTGTTATATGTATATTTCTGTCTAATTATCGGAAATCTTACGAAAGTTGATAAATTTTATAAGAAATCTAAAATTGACGGAATGTATTATATTCCGGTGTTATAAACTTCGTTTTACCTTCGCAACGCCGAGTGCGACAGGAAATATATATTGAAGCACTGAGAAGAGACCTCCTGGGGCTTCGGTCAAGGATTGAGTACCCCATTCTTCCTAATCACTTCAAAAATCATAAACCTTAGATTGCTATTGAATGAAATTTTAAATTCAATACTATTACCTCATGTACTGTTATGTTGAGTCAAATTTTTTTTTATGTCGAAATTATTAAAAATGTGCTTCGTATGATTTAATAGCACTAACCCATTTATTCCCGTGGGTGTCGTAAGACGCGGCTAAGGGTATTGGGGCGTTTTAGGGGATCACCAAAAAGCTTTGTTTTACAATCTTTTTCACACACAACTTCCAAAAGTGGCTGAGAAATTTCTTGTTCCGAAGCTCGGACTACCCATTCTAGGGATTTACAGCTGTGAGTATATGTATGTAAGTGATTGTTTTGCTATGTATGTGGCTAAAGACCCATCCCCTACCTGCTTTATTTCAAAATCTCACCCCCACTCAACTTTCAAAAATATCTGTTTATTTTTATCTCCTAAGCTCTGGCTACCCTTTTTGGATATATGTGTGTATACCATATGAATACCTCTACTATTATATTATGTAAAAACCTTTTCCTATATCAGGTACGCCTAAAACCGCACTACCATTAATACTCAGCCCACTACCGGCCAACTCAGTTGTTCAGACGACGCGTACTGTCCGATGTTATCCCACAAAACTTTCAAAATTAGCTCAGAAACTTCTAAATTTGAAGCTCTGGCTACTCCTTTTCTATATATATCATACTGCTGAGTTGGTGCCTTTTTGGTGCAAAAAAATAATCTATCTTATTTTTAAAGTGTATATTGTAAATAGTAAAAAAAGATGTTCTTAATAAACGTTTTTACTTTTTCTTCTTCTTTCATATACATATCTCTACTATTATATTATGTGAAAAAAAAAATATTTTCTTTATAACAGGTACGCTCAAAACCGCACTACCTCTAATACTCACCCACTGCCGGCCAAATGAGCTGTTCAGACGACGCGTACTGTCCAATTTTTTCCCCACTCAACTTTAAAGGTGGCTCAGAAACTATTAAATCTAAAGCTCTGATTACTTCTTTTCGGATTTATAGCATACTAGCTTTCCGCCCACGGTTTCGCCCTCGTGGAATTCTGTTATATTGCGGTATAAAGCACAACTGTAAGAAAACTTCTCATTCCCACAATTTCCCTCGGGAATATAACTTTTTTGCCGGGGTAAAATTACCCTATTATTTAATCTAAACTTCTAACTATACGCCTGTAGAATTTCAAAGCAATCAATTCAGTAGTTACGGCGTGAAAGCGGAACAAACAAACAAACTCACTTTCCAATTTATAATATTAGTAAGGATGCATATATCTACCGGCCAACTGAGTTGTTCAGACGACGCGTACTGTCCGATGTTATCCCACAAAACTTTCAAAATTAGCTCAGAAACTTCTAAATCTGAAGCTCATCAAATCATGCATATATCATACTGCTGAGTTGGTGCCTTTTTTCTTCCATCTTATTTTTAAAGTGTAAATTGATAATTCGGTATGCAAAGTTTTACTAAAGTGATGCTGATTACAAAACCATTTCGAGATATTATGGTTATAGACAATATTTTCTTGAAATTATATCAATTGAAGCTAAGATGACTGTTATTTTATCAAAAAACTGCAACAGTGTTTGACCTTCAATGTTGTTTCAAAGACATGGTTTTGCAGTTTATTAATAAAATATCAAAAATCATAGGTTTGTTTAGTATAATATCGTAATAATTTCATTTGACATCACACATTCTTGATATGTTTTGCAATCATCAACATTTTTATAAAGCATTTCGCTTCATTTGCATGTCGCTACGTGATGAAAACTTTCTTTCCTTTATTTATTAGTAAAACTTGAACATTATTATTATTTATTTATTAGTAAAACTTGAACAATCTTTAAAAAAACATAACTTTACAATTACTCATTTTAAATGGAAAATATTCAAATTAGTGTTTTATTTTGAAGAAGAGAAGAAGAAGAAATAATGTTTATTTGGTAATTAACACAAGACAATGACAAAATATATATATACAAAAAAAGAAAAAAAAAACATTACCAAAAAGGCCTTGACTCAGCACTCGCATGACAGAGTATATACTCATCATGCACTGATTTTCAGTCAAAGCCCTGATTTTCGTGTTTACTATCGAATAAAAATATTTAATTAATACCAAAAAAAACTTTGCATAGCGAATTGTAAAAAAAACATGTTCCAAATAAACGTTTTTACTTTTTCTTCTTCTTCTTTCATATACATATCTCTACTATTATTTTTTGTAAAAAAATATATTTTCTTTATACCAGGTACGCTCAAAACCGCACTACTTCTAACACTCATCCCACCGCTGGCCAACTAAGTTGTTCAGACGACGCGTACTGTCCTATGTGTCCCTCCCGTGACCACCAGCCGCAACAACTTAAAGGTTTGTTATATATAATCTTATTCACATACATACATACATATACTTACGGCTCTAACCCCTTAACGGGGTAGACAGAGCTATGGAATGAGAAATTCCTCAGCCACTTTTGGAAGTTGATTGGGGAAAAGAAGATAATATTAACGTTTTTGGTGACGGGTCTCCAACCACATCGCTTAATTATCACTAAAAAGTATAAAATAAAAAAGAAAAACAAAAACTTCAAATTAAAAACTAAACAGAAAAATTAAATATTATTATTTTTTATTTAAAAAAGAACCGCCTTCAAAAATCCAACTGAAAAGTATAAAATAATTTTTATTTATTTTATTATGTACAACTCTATTCAACTTCTTCTTTTTGAAGTCGGTGCCAAACCAATTTTCATGACAAAGAAGAACGAATATTAGTGGCCCGCCCAAGTTGAGTGAGTTCTCCACCCCATCAGCGTATGTCATCCTTATAAACCTTCCTTTTTAATCAATTAATAAAAAAAATCGCATTAAAATTCATTTCGTAGTTTTACAGATTAAAGTATACATAAGGATGTCCGTATATCCCAGACAGGGAGAGAGAAAGCGACTTTGTTTTATACTATGTAGTGATTTAGATTCTCGATCGTCTTTTTACAAAGTGTTAGAAGTATTGGTTGTGCCAACTCGGTGCATGCATGTCTCTGTCGAATTGTTAATTCCGTTAGTTTGAAATCTGATAATCTTACATAACCTAACCTAACGTTGGTTTACTATCTCGCTATCTATCTAAAATTATAATTTACTAGTATTTACAGTTTTACGGTGACATGTATATTATGATAATTTCTGTGCGGAGTGCGACGCAGGCACACCAGGCTAAGCACCGCTCACTGTCCCCCAATTCCATCCTTTATAAAGCGACGTCTTTGCGAGCGGAAGAAATTTCTTGATTTTTGAGCGCGATTGTGTTACCTACTGTTGTTGAGGCACTATCGATTGATTTATTATTCGTATGGTTTTCTCTATGTAGCAATTTTCATTTTGGATTTGTCTGTTTGGCACCGACTTCAAAAAGAAGAAGTTGAATAGAGTTGTACATAATAAAATAAATAAAAATTATTTTATACTTTTCAGTTGGATTTTTGAAGGCGGTTCTTTTTTAAATAAAAAATAATAATATTTAATTTTTCTGTTTAGTTTTTTATTTGAAGTTTTTGTTTTTCTTTTTTATTTTATACTTTTTAGTGATAAGTTCTTAAATTACTCTGAGTTTTTTTAGTGAATTAGTGATAGTTTTTGAGAGATAAGTTTTACTGTCCGTTTATTTTATAGTTTTTTTAACAGGTAGTTATAATATTTGTTATTATGACTTTAGCTTACTTGTTACTATTTTGTTTACCTGCGGGCCTAGATAGAAAAGCAAAGGATGCTTTAAGGAAAAGTCGCGTAAGGGAGAACGAAACACCCATCGAAAAAAAACAAAGACTTCAGCAGAAAAGCACGAGCCGTATTTAAACTAGTTATCGCGTGGGATAAAGCAGTCATCTTTTACGCACTTACTTAGTATCGTATACTGCCATCTCATTCTAACCGTTATCGT
The DNA here is from genome assembly GCA_963576735.1 of Bedellia somnulentella. Lineage (NCBI taxonomy): Eukaryota > Metazoa > Arthropoda > Insecta > Lepidoptera > Bedelliidae > Bedellia > Bedellia somnulentella. Next base: position 2,054,624 of record OY755171.1, read on the forward strand.
GTCGATAACTCGTGCTTGCCCTTCAGAATGAGAGAGATCGTCAGCGTGCTGCTCTTGCTGCCGAAACAGATGAGCAAAGAGAAGTTGACCTATCACAAATGCGAAGAAACACTCTTATATATATGTAGCGTTGAGTCGAGTAAAATCCCTTGATGAGATGGCTTTAAGTGATATAGATTCAAAGAAATTACTTAAATGGTTAAGACCATTCCGAAAGCGCGAAATTCCCCATGACGAAAGCGTCTTGATTGAAATTACCAGGATGAAAAACATGATGTTGTAATATATATTTTTTTCTTTAATATAATTAAGAGTAATTTATTCATGTTTTTATATACTTTTTTGTTCAATAATTTAGTAACTCTGTTTATTACTGATAAAAAAACTTTATTAACATATATTGATAAATTTCTGTCTAGTATTGATAACTTTACATACATACTTATATTTCAAACTAAGAAACCTCCTTTTTTTCGAGTCGGTTAAAGAACTTTTAACCCATCTTCTAAATGTAACGAACACTTTTCTGAGATAATCGCGGACCAACACACATACATACAGGTCAAACACAGAACCTCCTTTCTTTTTTTGGTCGGTCAAGGCACTAAAGCCTTCTCCTAAATGTAACGAATACTTTTCTGAAAACCGCATCCAAATAGCTTAAGCCAAACGTGAGATAATCGCGGACCAACAGACATACATACAGGTCAAACACAGAACCTCCTTTCTTTTTTTGGTCGGTTAAAGCACTAAAACCTTCTCCTATATGTAACGAATACTTTTCTGAAAACCGCAACCAAATAGCTTAAGCCAAACGTGAGATAATCGCGGACCAACAGACATACATACAGGTCAAACACAGAACCTCCTTTCTTTTTTTGGTCGGTTAAGGTACAAAAACCTTCTCCTAAATGTAACGAATACTGTCCTGAAAACCGCATCCAAATAGCTTAAGCCAAACTCGAGATAATCGCGGACAATTATACATACATACATACAAACAATCGAACTGAGAACCTCCTTTTTTGAAGTCGGTTAAAAAGCCCCTATACCCTTACGATCGCCTCTTACGATCACCCACGGGTAGAAATGGGGTAGTGTTATTTTAAGCCGACACTACACGGCACTTTTCGGCTATTCATATTATATTAAAATAAAATAAAAAATAAAATAATATAATAATATATTTCAAAGTTAAAAAATGAATCTTTCTCATAAATAAAAGATGTTATTAAAGGAAAGAAAAATTTCGACACTGGCGGGGTTCGAACCCGCGACCTTCGGGTATACGCCCCCGTCGCTCTGCCAACTGAGCTACAGTGTCAGTTGGCATCCAGCGCGAAATTTCTCTGTCCTTTGTTTCTTTTTTACACGTTCAAGTAGTGTTTGCGTTTCCTACCTCCGAATTTTAACTAATTCGGACGGCCACTTGTCTACCTTTTCAGATAGAATGCAAATGTTGGAAACGCCTAACTATCACATACTTTAATGTTTTTTGACATGAATTCCTCATGTGGGGATTATTACTCATAAATAAAAGATGTTATTAAAGGAAAGAAAAATTTCGACACTGGCGGGGTTCGAACCCGCGACCTTCGGGTATACGCCCCCGTCGCTCTGCCAACTGAGCTACAGTGTCAGTTGGCATCCAGCGCGAAATTTCTCTGTCCTTTGTTTCTTTTTTACAGTGTCGAAATTTTTCTTTCCTTTAATAACATCTTTTATTTATGAGCATCACACACAGTCATTCGGTCCTTTTCGGACACCGATTGACTAGACATTAGACTATCCAGTGCTCCATTAATCCCATTACCCTTTTTCAACACACTTTCCATCTCTAGTAAACACACATCCCAGATTTGAAACACTCGATTTTACCCACTTTAGTCGGACCTACTTCGGATTCTTTCGTCTTTAGAGCAACCCACGCTTTTTCAAGATTTTCACCTTATATTGGGAAATATTTTTTAGTTACATATACATACATACATATACGTACGGCTATAAATCCCTAGAAGGGGTAGCCAGAGCCAAAGAATTAAAAATTCCTCAGCCACTTTTGGAAATTTTAGTGGGGAAAAGATGGTACAATGAAGGTTATTGGTGATGGGTCTCCAACCGCATCGCCCAGAAATTCCTTAAAGGCCCCAATACCGTTATTCGCCTCTTACATACACCCACCGGAAGAAATGGGGTAGTGCTATTCTTAGCCGACACTACACAACTTTATTTTTTAATTAAACTATATTTATTTGGTGACGATTACGATGACGATTTCTTTCTGGGTTTCTGTTGACTAAAATCTTCTAATCGATATAATGGCTACGCTACATTATACGATATATGCCTTGTAAATACCTTCTGATAAGATCACTAATTGTAATGTGCTCGACAAAAATGTTTTGAGAATAAATGTGTGAGAGTAATTTTCGGTCCTTCGGGGCCCCCCTGGGATTGGGGCCCTGGGCCAGTGCCCCGCGTGCCCTTATGGTAAAGACGGTACTGCCGCCGGTCAGCTAGTTTTATACAATACACATATAAGTAATATCCAAGACTAACAAAACAATACATAAATATGCTCATCACATAAATGTTGGTCTTAACGGTAATCGAACCTGCAACCTCCGGACTGAGAAGCTAGCCACCTATCCACTCGGCCACGGACGTCGTCACCTGATGTTCAGAGTACCTACGTTTTGTTGATCAGTGTGTTCACGTGACAAGGGGCAGCCCTTTACTCGTTTGGTACGAATACACTGTCACATGACTAAGTACAACTCAGCCATTTGGGTTTCCTCACAATGTTTTCCCTCATCGTTGACTTAATAAATAAGACTCACATATAATGTTAGAAAAGAAATGTATGTGTAGGCCAACTCAAAATTCGAATGAATAAGAGGCAGTGATGCTTCCCACAGAACAATGTCTATCTCTTTACTTTATATAGATAGTAATATGTGACAACTTGTTATTGGCATTAAGTTTGTATTTGGATTGGAGCATTGGTATTAAGATATTAGGCTGTAAGATTTCCAAAGAAAATAAATAATAAAATAATCGCTAATAAAACTTAATAATTCCACAGAGGAAGTATTCCAAAGGATATTCGAAAATGAAATGGAAGTGCCAAACGACCAAACGTTCCCAGCAATTATGGACCCCGAAAGACCAACAGACATACATACACCAGAAGAGAGTAACGAACACACAAAAGACGATGAAAAGAAGAAGGGGTTAGGGATTTCTTGTCCGCATTGTGCGAAAGTGTTCAAACATAGGAATAGTCTTATGTATCATGTTTTGTCGCATAGAGGAAAAAGGTCACATGTGTGTGCGGAGTGTGGCAAAGGATTTTATACTTCTGGGGCTTTGAAGGTATGTTTCAAATATTGCTTTTATTAAATAAATATAATTAAATATGTTATTATCTTAAGATTATAAGATTCTTATTTTGCCGTGTAGTGCCGGCTTAGAATGTTGCTACCCCTTTCTGCCCACGGGTGTCGTAAGAGGCGACTAAGGGTATTGGGGCTTTTTGTGGGATTTTTGGGCGATGCGGTTGGAGACCCATCGCCAAAAACCTTTATGTTACCGCCTTTTCCCCACTCAACTTCCAAAAGTGGCTGAGGGATTTATAATTCCTTAGCTCTGGTTACCACTTCTAGGGAAATATAGCCGTCAGTATATGTATATGTATTTATTATCTTAAGAAGAGAGTAGGTTATTTAAGTAAATTAGTAATGGATTTCTAACCAAACTCCTAAAGCAGAAGTATGCAAAATCCCTAATATTTATTTGTCAATTACAATTCAGCCGACTTTGCAAACTTAGCAAACTTATGATGTTATCTTTAGTAATGAAAAATCATCCAAATTTGTTCTGTAAATCCAGAAGTTATTTTTTGCTTGAAAAATATATCTAAATCTATATAAGATATCTTAACATCTTTATATCTATAATTTTAGGTTCACTGCAGAGTCCATAGTGGTGATAAACCGTATAAGTGTACATACTGCGAGAAATTCTTTAGACAATTTGGCGATTTGAAATATCATATCGCTTCACTTCATACTACTGAGGTTAGTATTTCTTTTATATTTTTATTACATAACATAACATATACTCACGGCTATAAATCCCTACAAGGGGTAGGCAGAGCTAAGGAATTAGAAATTCCACAGCCACTTTTGGAAATTTAGTGGGGAAAAGATGGTAAAGTAAAGGTTGTTGGTGATGGGTCTCCAGCCGCATCGCCCAAAAATCCCTTAAAAGCCCCAATACCGTTAGTCGCCTCTTACGTATACCCATCGGTAGAAACGGGGTAGTGCTATTCTAAGCCGACACTACACGGCATTTTTTTTTATTGTACAGTGATAAAGATAATTGCTCATGAAGAATAGCATGATTTTCAAAATTCTAATATTATTACTTTTGTTATTTGTTTTATTTTTTGCTAATGTGCTTCTGTTTATGGTTTTTTTTATTATATTTTTCTTGTCTTTAGTTAAATGTTATCTTTTTTTTTGCCATTTGTGTTTTTAATAAAAAAAATGTTTTTATACTGGTTATCTATAGCTTTTTCTCTTTTTTTTGTATTATTACTTGTTGAGATGTATGTATTTATGTAACCCAACAGATAACAACTAAATATTTTTCCAGAAACCTTACAAATGCGAGTTCTGTGATAAGTCATTCTCAAGAAAGTATTCGCTAAGTGTTCATCGCAGGATTCACACTGGAGAGAAAAACTATAAGTGTGAATATTGTAGCAAAACCTTTAGAGCCTCCTCGTACCGACTCACTCATATGAGGGTACATACTGGTAAGATGAGAATTATTTTTTCTATATAGATTTAGTTTTGTATGAAATATGAATATAGTAGTAGGTTTTTAAATATGGAAATATTCAGAAAGAAAAAGATATATTTTATTATCATTCAGAAGAATGAGAAGTTACATTTATATACAATCAAGAGTTCAGAGAAAAAAGTATATAAATAAGAAACTAAATATACATACCAATCAGTAAATCAAACCCTTACTTACCCTTATTTTTCATATGGATTAGATATAGTAGTATATATCTATGCCTAGATATTAATCGTCATGTCATAGACAGATATCAGATATTTACCATTAATACTAATAAATAAAGGAAAGAAAAAATATCTCACCAGCGGGGATCGAACCCACGACCTTTATTAGTAATGAGGTTTTCATGAACAAAACATTCTAATTATTAACCATTAATGTTTGTCTCCACAGGTTACAAACCACATAAATGCTCTAAGTGTGACAAGTGTTTCCGAGTTCGAGCTGATCTTAGAAGACATTTGGCGGTTCACGATAAAGCGAAAACTAAACCAGAATCAAAGTCTAAAGAAAAGAAGGAAACTAAACCTAAAATATCTATCAAAAGTGAGCTGGAAGAAGTGACTGACAGTAAAATATTAATAGAAGTTCCTCCGAACGAAAATGACCAAAGCAACATCGTATCATCCCAAAAAACACCCATCTTAAAAAGTTTATTGAAACAGAAAACTTCGAAACCTAAGAAATGTAAAAAGGTAGCTAGTGCTCCTAACGTTACCGTTACCAATACTAAATCCGGTGAAGTGTTCAAAATTGCACAAAATGTAATAAGAAATACTGATACAAGAACAGATGACCCCACCAAATTACAAAACGATAATAGAAGAAACAAAATAGTGTTTACCGAATTTAAAGACGCGTTTTCACAAAACATAGTAGTGAATAAACATAAAGATAAATTAGATGATAAAGAATGGGCAACTTTGAAGCCTATTATAAGACCGAATAATAGTCCTGAAGTCTGTGATAAAGAAGTTATTATCAAGCCTGATAATACTGATGGCAAAATGACAGTTTTCACACAAATAGAAAAGAAGGAATATAATGGTCCAATAGTTCCTAATAATCAAGTTACGCTGAATGAAATCAGACAACATTTAGAATTCAGAGAGGCCCACGGTGAAATAATCGAACATGGATTATTCGAGCGTTTATCGAATTTCTATAATTTACCGACTTGAAAAAGGTTTTCTAAGATACTAAGCTATGAAATGTTGTGAGAATTTATATTTATATAAGCTTCTTTCATAAAGAAGTAATTGTTGATTCAACTCAAGTTGAGTTGAATTGGTGTCTAGAATTTTTAAAATAAAATATGAGGATTATAGTCAACTACAAGAATAGATATTGCTCCGAATTTTAAACCACACGATCTTGCATTAAAACCTAATCAACTTGAGAGTTTGGTGGTGTAAATGCTTTACTATTAAACATTTGAATTCCTTCGTGAAATCTTACGCCCGATTTCTGAACTAAGTATTCAAGCTAAGAACGACTTAAGTATCGTTTTGTCTCATTCAGTTGTTAAGATTTCAATGCGACAGAAAGATACTTAAGTTGTTCTCAGCTGGAATACTCAATTCAGAAATCGGGCGAAAGTATATAAAGCATTCAAGTAATGTTTGTATGTTAATACCTTTTCTAATGTACCTGAGACATAATTTTAAGGTATTCTTTAAGTTAACATGCCAATTTCAAATACAACTAGTTTATATAATTCTAATTTACTAGCAAGTCCCTTTCTTACGCAGAATCACAATTAGTTTATTTAAAACAAAACCAAGGTTTGACTGCCGCCCTGATTACGTATTTTTTGCAACAACGATTTTGTCGCAAGTTGCAATATTGTGGCTGTCAAAACTGTCAAATTTCATACAAATTTTTGACATTGACAGCGATAATCTTGCGATTTGCGACACAATCGACGGTCGCTAAAATATATAATCAGGAGGTAAATATACGTTGGAATTTATCTTGATCCAAATAGACAAGTAAATTTTTTGTTCTCATCTTTCTGGCTTAATCTATAAAGTAAAACATACGAAATTGTTAAAATTACCGGAGTATGCATGCATGCATATACTCACAGCTGTAAATCCCTAGAAGGCGTAGCCAGAGCTAAGGAATTAGAAATCCCTCAGCCACTTTTGGAAGTTGCGTGGGGAAAAGGTGGTAAAAATAAAGGTTGTTGGTGATGGGTCTCCAACCGCATCGCCCAAAAATCCCTTAAAATGCCCCAATACCGTTAGTCGCCTCTTACGTACACCCACCGGAAGACATGGGGTAGTGCTATTCTAAGCCGACACTACACAGTTAAGATTTTGAATCCATAAAATATGTGCAAGGATGTGAATCAAAGAATATGTTTTATAGAACCAATAGATTAGTTGTATTTACCTGTGCTCAGTAAAGTGAAGTAAATACTGACAAATTTTATGGTTTCTCTTGAAAAAATCTCTTGCTTGGCATTCTCGCATACCTATGATGAGTTCAGAGCCTTAGACAAATCATGAGAAAAATTATACATTCTTTATTTGTAATTTAAATATGTTTCTGTGTTTTTATTAGGATTGTTTTCTTTCTTAGAAAAAAGTGAAGAGATTTCATGAATTTAGTACCCTACGCAATGATATCCTAAATTAATGATTGTTCGACTACGTTCTCTTATGTATAAACATTCATCTTGTGGGCTTTTGGTCATGAAAATCATGAATTGAATATATATAAACTCATAATAAAATTTCACATGCTTATTGTTTAAACCAGAATTAAAGTTCGTAGGCGATTTGGTCTCTAAGTTTGAATTTAAAACAATAACTATGAACTTCTATGAACTTTCTTTTTTTCTTAGGTAGCTACTTTAAAGTTGGACTGTGATTGAATATAATTTAAGAGTATGAAATTAAGTTTATTATTATTATGTCTACATCTTTTTCTCTTATTTTTTCAGTAGGTATTTAATTTTTGAACCATGTTTTTTTTTGCTGTCTCGGATTCCATAAGGAGAAGGAGTCTGACATTATAGATTGGAAAAAAAATCCTTTTGTATGTTGTGACTATTTTTTTTCTTTGCTGTCTGGGGTTGTTGTCCAAACTACTTTTTACTTAACGTTTAGTAGTCGAGTAGAAACTACATCGAATGAGTTAGACAAAGTTGCGTATGTACTCCTTACTTCTTTCAAAGTGTACCAAATCTGGGTTAAAAGTGAGTACTGTGAATATATATATATTATTTGGAACTTTATTTACACTGAAATATTAAGTAAAAATTAGTTTTGACTTGTGTGATTATGTGACTGCTATTTTTATATTGTTAAACTTTACCAAATAAGTATTTAAATTATAATAACTACGTTTATTATATTAGTTTTTCAAGGAATTTGATGAGCAAATCTGAAAACTTGGAAAATAATTTATTAAGAACTATTTTTGTACAAAATAATTGTAAAATCTAGTTTGCCATTAACTGTGAAAACTACTTTATTTATGTTAGTGTAATTGTATATATACTTTGTACATATAAAGTAAATTGTGCAAAAAGAGAAAATAAAACTTTGTATTGTTATGAATTCGAATTTTATTTTAAAAGGCACACACGCAACATAGTTATAGGAGACAACAAGATATCAGATTTCTTTCTGCTTTCATTCAATATTGCGACCAAAGACTTTAATAAAAAATATATTTATTTGATTGGGCAGCATAACGGCTAATACAATAATGTCTTATTCTAACTTAAATGCTAGTTTATATTATAAAAATAACCCTTAGTTCAGCTAAACCTATACCTAGCAAAGTGCTGATGGTTACTTGCTGACAAATGAATGGTGGCTAGGGGCGTCAATCATAACTCTCTCTGATCGCGCGCGATTCAAGCGCAAGTTATGGAGCGCGCGATCCTTGGAGCGGAGCGATCCGTACGTTATCGCTTTTTTTGCCCGCTTTAAAGGTGCCTCAGTTGCGTAGTGCGTGCGGTTGTGTGTGATTCGCGTGATCCATCGCAATCTCGCAATGGATATTTCGCAAAGTCGTCGCTTGATATCGCTTTATAGGGAATTGAAATGCCAATTTTACGAATAGAGGTGTAACAGACGATGCTTGGCGTCAGATTTCTTGCGAAATGGAGAAAAAGCCAATGTACTGACTGTATCACGGATCGCTTTAAGATCGCTTGGAGCGCATATTTTGGATCAATAGTTTCCAAAAATGGATCGGTCTATTGCGATCCACACTCGACTATCTTGGGTCGCGGATAGCTCGATCGCCGCTCCAAGACGGATGGTTCGGTGTGGACCCATCTAATGGAAAAGCCATTTTAATTATTAAAATCTTATACAGTATGGTTCGTAAAGGGTTGGACATGAGTGAATGGCAGATAGGAGGTGTCCCCTGCTACTCATTCACAGTTATTAAAACTAATTTGTACCAATTATTTTGGGGGATTATTTTTTCAACCTATTTTTAGTTATACATCAAATATTGAATTTTTAAGTAATACCAAGCATCGATAAAAACTATCATGATTAAAAAGATATTGAGAATGAATCTCCAACCGTATCACTCAATAATTTCTTCAAAGGGCTACGTGAAGAAATGGCTTATTGCTTTTCTAGGCTGACACAACACACACACACACGCACCTGATAGATGTAGGGAAATCACAGAAATCTGATGAGAGATGAAGGTCACCTGTTAGTTCATTTCCTCTCTCTATCTTATTGTTTTGGCCCGTGGTCCGTATTTCAGTATTGACCGAAAAATATTGAAGTTAAATATGAAGTTTAGAAATAACATACAAAATATATTTAATAGTATCGGCTGTAAATCCCTAGAAGGGGTAGCCAGAGCTGAAGAATTAGAATTTCCCTAGCCGCTTTTGGAAGTTGGATGGGGCAAAGATTGTTAAATAAAGGGGGAAGAGTCTCTTTATCCAACTGCATCGTTCGAAAATCGCTTAAAAAACCCCAATACCCTACGTCGTCGCCTCCAGAAAAAGAGATTGTAAAATAAAGGTAGTCCATGAATGTCAAACCGCATTGCTCAATAATGAGGTTAAACAGGAAGAATTAGGTCAGTGCTATTCTTAGCCAACAATTCACGAAAAAAATTGGAGCGGAGCTCTCTTAAGCAGAAGAACAAGAAGATCTAAAAAATTTTCGAATATATGCTACCATCGAGGAATACTCGCAATTTAAAGTTTCTCATGTAAGTCTTTGGGAAACTATTGCAGACAAATCTGCTAACTCTTTCATTTTGTTCAGCTTCCATAAATGGTTTCCAAAAAACCCCTGAAAGTTTAATTACTCCAAGATTCCATCGGGCTATCGTGCCATGTATTTTTTTCGTGCAAGGTACCGGCGCTCTTTGATATATAACATGTTATAATCTCAATAGCCTACGACATTCACACATTTTGAAATAAGAAACCTGAAATTGAAAATGGTGATCCACATTATTTAGCTAGGGATATTGAAAAACTGGTATTCTCGCATTTTATTACTGTCTGAAACCCCCAAAATGATGTCATTACCTCTGATGGTATTCACTTCTCATTATTTGATCTCACAATGATGTCACGAATTTTTAATTAGAAGCTATATAACACACCAATTTAGATTATAAAAAGTACCGGTTTTGTGATTCATCTTCAGTTTATTTAGCTCTGTGACGTTAGATGATGTCTTACGGGTTAAGTTTAGATAAAACGATATTTTGGAGGCTTGTATGTCAATAACCTTAATCGAGGCTCATCTGAAACTACACAAATCATTAAAACAAACTTTTATCAACCGAAACCTTCATAAGGATCGTAAAACTAATTTACAAAGGGGCTGAGCAGTGATTAAAGAAACCTGAGATATTCGAAGAATAACACTACCCGAATAGATTTAAGAATGAATGTAGCGCTATCTTTGATCACGTGTAGCTTTTTCATATTGTCGATGCTTTTATGCACTATTAATTTAAATAATAAACTGAATCTAAAGAAGCTGTTTGATAATGGGTACATACATTAAGTTTTAATTTCAATCGAAACAACGTTTACTGAGGAAATAATAGACCCGTAAAAAAACCATATTTATTTGCGTGTCTCTACTTTATTAGCCTAGCATTAATTTCTTCACCAAACTAATTTAATCTCGCACGCGGCCATAGTACGGACTTACATGACGTAGCAAAAGTGACGTATGACAAGATAAATATTTACGCTTCAGCATGACGCATACGCTGGCGTCGAGCCCCCCACTCAGCTGATATAAGCCAGGTCTCATACACCGCGCTCACAGCTCGCTCCTCACTCACCTTTAACATGGACGCTCTTATCGTCCTCCTCACTCTCTCGACCTTCGCTGATGCTGACCACAAAACTCGACCAAGGTTCCCAGATATCGAGGAGAAGTCTTTCATGAAAGGGTTGACTAAGTTCCCGGGGCTGAAGTCCGAAGAGTTGTTTTTGCATAAAGGTGAAGATTTTTTTGATGGATTACAGTTTTTGTGTTGTGTTGTGCTTTTTTGGATATCGCATTGGATTAGCGGTTCGGTGACTATTGAAACTCTTTTTTTATTATACTTTATTACTTGATCCGTTGCTAAGGTTGTATTCAAAGCATCAACAAAATTAAACAAATATGGTCTAAAAGCACAGAGCATCTTTAGAATGCAAGGTGCCCCTTGCCCTAAGATTAATGATATTAACACCAATGCTACCAAACTACGGTTAGTATAGTTAATTCGGAAAGAAATAAAAAATAATAATAATTGGTATGTAAATTGTACAACAGTTAGATAGTTAAGAAAAGGTGACTGGTTCGCCTACTCTCACATATACAAAGAAGATGTAAACTTTGCTACTTGCTTACAGTATACATTGTATACAGTTTTGAAATTGAGGGAGATAACCCTTTCAAACATAAAGAGTAAGAAAAAACTATAGACAAAGTGTGTAGAACTCCGGGTTGGCACACTTTCAGAGGTAACCTAGGCCCAGACGTACATTATAAGTATTATAACACACACTTATGTTACCAAAGTACACCTTCGATTGTATGGTTGGCTTTTATAAAAGCCAACCAAACCAATAAATAAATAGCATTAATTTATTTCAGACTAATTTGTAAAGTCCATAGTTTGATACTAACAATAAGCTTATCACTAAGTTAATAAAAATAATAATTACATTTGCTGTGTGGTGTCGGCTTAGAATAGCATTACCCCATTTCTTCCGGTGGGTGTACGTAAGAGGCGACTAACGGTTTTTGGGCTTTTGAGGAATTTTTGGGCGATGCGGTTGGACCCATCACTAACAACCTTTATTTCATCATCTTTTCCCCACACAACTTACAAAAGTGGCTGAGGAATTTCTGATTCCTTAGCTCTGGCTACCCCTTCTAGGGATCTATAGCCGTGAGTATATGTATTGTATGTATGTTGTAATGTCCATAGTTTGTTAATAACAATAAGCTTAACACTAAGTTAATAAGAATAATAATTACATAAATACACACACCTAAATTTTTAGTTTCCAAACTGGCATCATGTCACTGTTCTTAATACTGGTTTGTAGTTTTTAGTTAAGCTTTGAAATTAATATTAGGAAACGTTATTGTATAGACATTACAACAATTTCTCTTCTTTCTTTCCCTTCTGTTAAAAGGGGCAAAGGCATTTCAGTCTTTGGCTACACCTACGAAAACTATTTAGCTTCAGAATACGTATGAATGTTTGAAGATTAGCAACATGGATACGTTTGAGGTATTAATTTATATTGAAATAGGTACGGGAAGTAATGGGGAGACCCAAGAATAAGAGCTTCCGTATTAATAAACCGTAAGCCACTTTTCAAAGGAATTTGGCGAAAAGGTGTTGATTTGTTACATATGACTTACAGTCATTCCAATTCCATATCGTAAACAATCGTTTCATTAGCACCAAACCCCTTCGTAGTATTGTACGACAACTTTTTTTTTCATGAACTATGAGCTGATTAATAGTTAGTGCTATTCTACACCACATGTTGGCGCTAATGCCCTATTCGATGATAGGAATACGGAATTTCGACACCAAATGAAAGAGAGTGGACTGTATAACACTATAATGAATAATTACAAGAAATATGGAAACTTAATCTACGCGGTTGCGATGCGTTCGTTGTTAGCTAATCTTAAGTAGTGGCTTAGTCACTCCATGAGCCGCCCCGCGCGCCTTGTTCGCCCCTCTTTCGCACTAATCTCAGTGTTCTGAACATACTCCCGGCGTTGAAGAGTTGTCTTCAATGGAATATACAGGAAGTGGACAAATGGTGTTGTATGCTCGTCGAATGACACCCTTTTTAGTTTTGATCTCGGCAACTCTTCAACGCCGGGAGTATGTTCAGAACACTGAGATTAGTGCGGGCGAAAGAGGGGCGAACAAGGCGCGCGGGGCGGCTCATGGAGTGACTAAGCCACTACTTAAGATTAGCGAACAACGAACGCATCGCAACCGCGTAGATTTTATAGTTTCCATATTTCTTGTAATTATTCATTATAGTGTTATACAGTCCACTCTCTTTCATTTGGTGTCGAAATTCCGTATTCCTATCATCGAATAGGGCATTAGCGCCAACACCACACAACACAACAACACTACAAAACATTAAAAATAACATACATACATATACTCACGGCTATAAATCCCTAGAAGGGGTAGCCAGAGCTAAGGAATCAGAAATTCCTCAGCCACTTTTGGAAGTTGTGTGGGGAAAAGATGATGAAATAAAGGTTGTTGGTGATGGGTCTCCAACCGCATCGCCCAAAAATCCCTCAAAAGCCCAAAAACCGTTAGTCGCCCCTTACGTACACCCACCGGAAGAAATGGGGTAGTGTTATTCTAAGCCGACACTACACAGCAAAATTACACAAAAAATATATACAACATTACAAATAAATAATAATTGTATTATATTTAAAGGAAGCTTTCAATTGGCATTTCTCTTTTTTCCGTTTATCCTTAGTCTTGACTCAGTGTTTATTATTAGCCAAGCCATCACTTCACCAATAGAGCTGAGTCATGGCTTATTTACAACACTTATCTGTTGGTTGTATAGTGACCGCTTAGAATAACACTACCCCATTTCTTCCCGTAGGTGTTCGTAAGAAGCGGCTAAGATTGGCTGAGAAGTTTACTATTCCGAAGCTCTGGCTACCCCTTCTAGTTATTTATACCATTAATATACAAAGTTTTAAACAATAAATGAATACATACATTGATATACCGACGGCTATAAATCCCTAGGGGGTAGCCAGAGCTAAGGAAAGAGAAATTCCTCAGCCACTTTTGAAAGTTGCGTGGGGAAAAAGATGTTAAAATAAAGGTTGTTGGTGATGTATCTCCAACCGCATCGCCCAAAAATACCTTAATAGCCCCAATACCGTTAGTCGCCTTTTAAGTACACCCACCGGAAGAAATGGGGTAGTGCTATTCTAAGCCGACACAACACAGCAATAAAATGGATATTAAATAAAATTCATATATAAGACCATAATAATAGGCTAAAGATATTCTCTGCCTCCCCCCTTCCCACGGAATTTTTGGTATTGTTATATGTTTGTTTATTTGAATTTCGGTTGCACAATTGAACAACAAGCATTATATTTATCTATATAAATATGTATAATGGTTGTCTGGAAGAGATCGCTTTTAGTGATATTGCCACCAATTTACTTTTGCGTTTGTAAAACTGTATTTTTGGTTATATATTTATTTTGCCATGTGAAATATAGATTCTCTCCTTATACAGCAGAAAATTATTTTAAGACCAAAGAGCAATATTATGATAACTGTAATTTGAATTGAAATTTTATAAAATTTATTGGGTACATCCTGTTTTCTATTAATCTTAAAAAGGGTTTTTTTAGTAATGAGGAGATTAAAGTTAAACGAAGTAGATCTTCATGTATTTAGTTATATAACTGATATGTTTCTATATTTAATTTTGTGGCATTTTACTTCCACTTGCTTTATATTGTTGTATAGTTTTACTTGCATCTTTTATTTTGTTAATTGTGAAGTTTATTTATGCTATTGTTAATTTTTTGTACATATACATATACTCACGGCTATAAATCCCTTGAAGGGGTAGCCAGAGCTAGGGAATAAGAAATTCCTCAGCCACTTTTGGAAGTTGCGTGGGAAAAAGATGGTGAAATAAAGGTTGTTGGTGATGGTTCTCCAACCGCATCGCCCAAAAATCCCTTAATAGCCCAAAACCGTTAGTCGCCTCTTACGTACACCCACCAGTCGAAATGGGGTAGTGCTATCCTAAGCCGACACTACACAGTCAATTATAATATTTTTTTTTGTGTTTCATTTAAAATGGTTGGAATGTGTTTTAATTGTTTAATGTAAGATAAGAAATATATTTTTCTTGTGTCCGAAACGATAAATAATCATCTATATTTAAATCTATAAGGTTATAAAAACGTTTGCAAATTTATTTGCTAACTTACCACCCTCAATATCAATGCAATTATCACACTCAGAATCTAACAATACCACAAAAAATATCACACGATCTGGTTAACCACTTAACCGATGAATTATGAAACCGTACGGAACCAATCAGCGTTCTGTTATCTATACTTATAATAAATCTGTAGAGAGGTCAATTCTGTACATGAAATATATTTTCAAAATGACTATCAGGGGGTGATTACTGATCGATACTGAAGCCAAAGTTGCAATTAGTAAAATTTTTGTCTGTCTGTCTGTCTGTCGGTTTGTATGTTCCTTGTGGAAACAAAAACTACTCGACGGATTTAAACGAAACTTGGTACAATTATTTTTCATTCTCCTGGGCAGGTTATAGTATCATTTTCAGCAGAGTAGTGAAGGGGAATTATGGGAAAACGGGAGAAGTTACTCAATTTTTTAAGCTTCCGTCGCGTGTGCACCCTTCAATGGTTAAACTTACATAGAAATCATGTTTGACGGAAATATTCTTCATAAAATTGTCTAAATAAATTACCGCAACAGTATAATTCTATCTTTTATTGTTGACTCCCAATAAAACGTGTAACTTCTGATAGAAGAAGAAGAAGAAGAAAGACATTTATTCGCTGCATAAAAGGCACAAAAACTAACAATATGCAGATAATAAGAAATAAAAAAAAACAATATAACACTAAAATAATGAAAAACACAAAACAAAAATTAAATTTAGCTATAAAATAGCTTAGCAGTTCGGAGCATTCTGATTATATTTGTTTAATATTACGTTTATAATACTCTCATTCATCCCTAATTTAAAAAAGGTAACATTATTTCCTATTCAATAAAAAAAGAATCATAGAAATCGGTTGAGAAACACCGAAATTATACATAAGCCGAAATAAGCCATCGCGCCCGTGACCAAAACCAAATCGTTACTAATTTACATATCACATACTAGATGGCGCCAGCAATTGCATCCTACATCACGTAATGATTTCTTTTTTAGATTGTTATAAATACGTCATAGCGTTTTATTCCAAAATTTGCTAATAAACGGAAATACTGAACCGTTCATAAAAGCGCATTCAAAATCACCAAACCACAATGTTCAGGGAGTGCTATAAATTTAATAAATTGAAAACATTGCGCTAAATTTCACAACGCTTGAGCAGTGACTGAAGAGAGAAACCTCAGATATTTAAAAAACAACGCTACCCGTGCGAAGCTGGGCCGATCCACTAGTTACTAATAAATAAAGGAAAGATAAATTTCGACTCTAGCGGCGATCGAACCCGCGACTCCGGGTATACGCTCCGTCGCTCTGCCAATTGAGCTATAATGTAAAGTGGCTACTAGTGCGAAATTCTTTATTTATTAGTAATAATCCCCACATGAGGTTTTCATGAATAAAAAACATTCTAATTAATGTAACGAGTTTATTTTTTCTTATTCTCTTCCCAAACGCCTATGCAGCAATGGCAGCCTCTCATCTGTAGATAATTGTATCTGAGATTTTTAACTCCTTCGCAACCACCAACCAACTTCAATCATTCATTTTGTGGTATTCTACATTATCTGTGGTGTCCAAAGCCTCTTTAAAACAATGTCTTCCATCAATCATCTTCAAGCATTAAATTTCGTTAACTTAAAACTTTGACTAAACAACCTTTAATATTTTAATAGCGAATTTTATTTTCTTTTCATTGTATAGGAAATTAAATTCATAGTAACTTATATTTCGTCTTGTGGGTTTTTAA
This sequence comes from Bedellia somnulentella, assembly GCA_963576735.1. NCBI lineage: Eukaryota > Metazoa > Arthropoda > Insecta > Lepidoptera > Bedelliidae > Bedellia > Bedellia somnulentella. Next base: position 2,071,723 of record OY755171.1, read on the forward strand.
TCTGTCATCTTTATTGGGATTTTAAGTTTTATGGTTTTTTTAGTTCCTTGTTCCCCGGAGCGGGAAGCCAAGCGCCACGGCCTGATGGAGGATGCTGACTGCGGGGAGCCCAAGGATGTCTTCATGTCCTTGATGCCCAGGTTCAAGCATGAACAGGTGAGGGATTAAATGTGACATACTAATTAAAATTTACTATAATACTAATTGGAAAGTCTGTATGAAAAATTTTGATAACCGCTTTTAACGATATACATATGAAAACACTAGCTGACCCGACAGACTTCGTACTATAAATTTTCTTATGCCAAACTTTAGGCGTTTTTTCCGGTACTCTAAATTCAATCAGGCGTGAATATTTTCTTGGTATTTTTTTCCGGGATAAAAAGTATTCTATGTCATAATTGGGGTCATTATCTAGCATTCTGCTAAATTTCATTCATATACATTCTGTAATTAAGAAACCTTTTCACCTCAAACACACAATCTAAACTTTCACATTTGAAAGAAAGAAGAAAGAAAGAAAAACATTTATTCGCTGCTACACACGTACAAAGGAAAACACAGCACAAAAATAAGTATATACAAACACACAGAAAAATAATAATAAAAAGACAATATCATACACACTAATTCCAAGATATACAAGAAAAAACTATAGCCGTATAACCTGCGTAGTAGCAACGAATTTGGAAGCTGCCTCAGCATTATCGTTGTGAAGTAAATGAATACCTCACAACACTGATTTTCAGTCAGCCCCAAAATAAAAATATATAAAAGAAAAGACGTCACAATGTCATAATGAAAAAGAGAACTTATAACATACTCGTATAAATAAATAATAGCAGAAGAAAGTACCGCGTTACTAAATTATTATATAAAAACTACACGTATAATTATATACTAAAAATATTCATACATAATACATAAATATAAATACATAAGAGACTCCACCTGCAGACAAGCTGTAAAAACAGTTATGTTAATAAAGATTAATAAATAAATAATAGTTATAGTAAACTTTAATTATCAATATGTTGTAGTACTTACTTAATAAAAGGAAAAAATAAATAAACAAAGAAAATTTAATAAAATACGAGTACAGATTTGGTAATAAATAAATAATTGTTAACAAGGACGTGCTGGAATAAACGAAGGATTTTGCTTAACCAGCAAGTAATTTTTAAGCTTTCGCTTAAAAGTGTACTTACTGGGAGCATTTTGGATAGGTGGGGGAAGGTCATTCCAGCACTTAGACGCCGCAAACCTGAAACTGCCTCGAAACGCTGCCGTGCGGTGCATTGGTAAGATAGCTCTGCTTTTAAAATGCTAGTTACTCCTGGACCATTGAAATTTATTAAATAAATATCTTGGAGTTTCAAACTTTACTACACCGAACAACAGCGTCGCAAGATGTAGTTTCCTACGTGACTGCATTTTCAATAGTCTAGCGTCGTCCAAATACGGAGTGACATGGGATCGAGGAGGGATACGAAAACAAAAACGTGCACATGCGTTTTGCACACGCTGTATCAATTTCTGTGATCGACCAAGAATACAGCTACCATAGACAACGTCACAGTAGTTTAACCTTGATAATATTAGCGATTCACAGAGTTGAACACGCAAATCCACACTCAAAAAATCACGAATATTATAAAGTACTTTGAGCCGATAGAAACAATTACCTACTACTGTCAAAACGTGGTTTTCGAACCGAAGTTCCCCATCCATCAGAAGGCCGAGGTTTTTTGTTTCTTCAACCCTTTCTATGATTTGTCCCCTGATAGCTATACTATTCGCCGAGAGAACATTCAATGTATTACGAATCTGAAACTTAGTCCCAAGTACCATGTACTTAGACTTGCTAGGATTCAGGACAAGACAGTTTCTCTCCGACCAGGCAACAATTCGCTCTAGCTCAGCGTTGAGTACTTCTGCAGCCTCCATAGCTTTAGAAGGTACAGTCGAGACATACAGTTGTAAGTCATCGGCGTAAAGATGAAATTTGCTGCTTTTTATACTACTGATTATATCTGCTGTGTACAATATAAAAAACATTTGAAACAGCCGGACCAATGTTGACGAGAATTTTACTGGCAGGTACATGGCGTAGTATTGTATAAAACTCTCAGTTTTTACTTTATTGTATTTTCTAGTGGTCCGCCCGGCTTTGCACGGTTGGTGTTAAATATTTTTGACTGCTCACCCCCTACGATATTTAACGTGATGATTATATCCTGTGTCCTTCTCCCAGTTCTTAGCTACCTTCTTACCAGTTTTGAGCCAAATCTGTTCAACCGTTCTTGAGTTATAAGTAAGTAGTGTAACTAACACTACTTATTTTTATATATATATAGACTAGCTTTTTGCCCGCGACTACGTCCGCGTGGACTACATTTTTTGCATCCGATTGACATCCAAAATACCATAACACTATTTAAGTACTGTTTTTTTTATATTTATATTCCCGTGGGCGTTGTAATAGATATAAATAACATTGAGACTTTTTAAGTGATTATTGGGCGATGCAGTTGGAGACCCATTTGACTACCTTTTCCCCATTCAACTTCCAAAAGTGGATAAAGAATTACTGTCTTTGAAGCTGTGGCTACCCTTTTTTGGGATTTATAGCCGTTAGTATATACTCATGTCATGATTGATTGATGGATGAATTTCATATATTCCTTTTTAACCGACTTCAAAAAAAGGAGTGTTCTCAATTCGACCGTATACTTTTTTTTATGTTTGTTCGCCGATTACTTCGCCATTTATGAACCGATTTTGATTATTATTTTTTTGTTCGAAAGAAGATACTCCCGGATTGGTACCATGATGAGGATATCAGGGTCTGATGATGGGATCCTGGAGAAATCGAGGGGAACCCTCAAATTTTATAGGCAAATGTACCGCGTTTTACATATTTTCTGAACTTGTATTGGCATTTGCTTCTGAAAATCATATTGTTATGCTGCTGAGCTGATGATGGAAGGTGTGGGTCCTCAATCACTAGGTATTAGGAAACAGTTCTTTCCACATTCTATATAGATTTATACTCCTCTTCGTAGCTTTTATGAAGAGAAGTACAGGTTCAATAAACATTTCTTTTGTTATGTTATTGTTACCGAGAAAGTACCATGAGACCAGGATCTGATGATGGCATCCCATGAAATTGAGGGGACTGTCGAAACTCACAATCATGTGACAGTGTATTTGTTCAAAATGCCGATAGGCCTGTACTGTATAACGTGAGAACACTGTCCAAGCAAATAGTGGGTACTCTGAACAACAGGTGTCAATGTCACGTGATATTCAAAAGTATTACTACCTCTGCTAACCCCTTCGGGGTGAACGTTTGAGTCTTCCTTGAGATGTAGAATTGTAGACCTTCGCCTCTCGAGGGATTTCAAGAACAATGTAATGCTACATATTGTTGAGCCTATTTAATATCGTACAATAATAGAAATACCGGAAATACGAAGAATAATACATTAACCGTCGCGTCGCTTCCTCATCCGAGAGGCATCTTTGCCGAATCTATCCATCTCTAAAACTCGTAAAATAAAATAACTTTTAACAAAAAGATAACCGACTTCATAGTTGGAAAAACAACCGAAAATAAACAATCTAGTACTAAAAAGTACGAAATAAGTTTTTTAATTTAATACGAGTACTGTGGTTAATGCCTTAGCAATTTTTTTATTCCACACGCGTCAGTTAAACCTACCTAAATATTAAAATTCTCTTAAATCAATTTTTGAGTCGGTGCCAGTCAAACAAAAGTAAATTCGCCCTACTATCTATCTCTGATTATTACAATCTAAACAATATATATCGATCACCTAACGTTTAAAATGGTAATACGTACAAAAATCAATTTACCCTACAACTACAAGGTATCCTACATTGTACTGTACATGTATATGAAGTGCAAAATACACACTTATTATTATCAATCATCACGCAGGCTGGCACCGGCTCACAAATTAATGTAAGAGAATTTTAAGATTTAGGTAGGTTTAACTGACGCGTGTGGAATAAAAAAATTGCTAAGGTATTAACCACAGTACTCATATTAAATTTAAAAACTTATTTCGTACTTTTTAGTACTAGATTGTTTATTTTCGGTTGTTTTTCCAACTATGAAGTCGGTTATCTTTTTGTTAAAAGTTATTTATGTTCCTGTAGGAACCCTTGCGAAATCCAGGATAAATGATATCCTATATGTTGCCCAGGTGTATAAGCTACATTCATACCAATATTGATCAATAATCGTCTGGTAGAACTAACGTGATGACCGGACATACAGACAGACAGATTGTTTTTTTCAAAAGACGCAAATTTGGCTTCAGTATCAAAAATTAAACATATTCCACCGGTTTTTAATTTTTTTTCTTCAATGTACAGTTTTGACTTCGGTACAGTCTTATTATAGTACTTATAGATTTGTCGTGAATTTAATTAAAATGTTCTTACTTGTGTTAGATCACATAATACCATAGAATTTAATACTGATTCCATGGTTTGGAGGTTGGGAATTAAAAGATAAAGTCTGCTAACGCTTAGAATTACTACAACCAAATCACCCTTACAATGGTAAACTGGAGGACATTATGAGCTACCATAAGTTTGCTTATCACATACATATTAACACGCATTAAGTTACTATTGAGGCTGCGGGAGATTAAAGATAGATAGCTGCTTTTCTCAATCATTTTCGTACATGCCCTTTCATCCTTTCTACTTCGGACGCCTGCCTTATCTTGTGTTCTTATGAGGAAATAAATAAATAAGGGACAAGTTTGCGTTTGTGGTACAAATAAATTCCCCAGATTGAGATGTAAAATGGGTGAAATGTCATGGAATAAAATAACATTTTATAAATTGCCTTATGAAGTTTCATAAAAATATGAAAGAGTAATTCCAATTCGCCTAGAAGATTTTTGGCGTCGTATCCCTTGCATTTCTTGACAAAACTTCGCTATCCAAATATTTCACTGAAACGAAGTGGGGAAACCCTTATCAGATAAATTTTCCGGACACACTTTTAACATTCTTAATTCATTAGTGTAATCTCTAGAACTATTTGATGAACGATAACCAAATAATTTTGATATCAACGGCACATGTCCTAGATCGTAACGATAAGTTGCCATCATTGATAATTATAAATATTACGTGACGATATTAATGTTTGATTAACCAATATTTGCTTCAGTTTTCTGATGTCATTGATCGAGGGATAAGTAGAAAATATATCTTTCTACAAATTAGGCGGAAATATACTGTGCCTGTCACGTATAACTTCACCACTTTCACCTATTAAGATTTTATACCAGCTCTGCCACCGCGTTGTTAGCCACGTAAAGGTTCAATTACAAAAATTATATCGAAATAAATTTTCAACTCAAAGTTCATGTCGTAAATGGTATTTGGCAAAGGTACTAATACTTCACATCCTATGGACATCATCTGACATATTTGTCACCTGAATTTGAATTTAGGTCTCTTGCGTGATAAGCGGTGGTTCCCATTGAGTTTTTAAGTAAGGATTATTTTAGTAACTCCGAAACCAATATTTTTAATGTTCCTTCTATACTAAAATCATTTTTTTGGGCGCCTTATAATTATTTTCATCTAGTGATAGTACCATATGGCTGAGTTGCACTTAGTCATATTATAGTCTATCCTACTAAGCAGCATGAGGCAAGCCTGGAATGGGCTGTCGAAGCAAAATTAGGGTACTCTGAAATAATGTTACGATTTTCGGGACTGACGGCTTTGTGTGCCTTTGATGCATGGAAAACTTACGATAGTAATACAACTTACTATAGTTTAAATAATTTAAACGAGTTAATAAATAAACTTATGATTATTTAAAGAACATACCGTGTATTGAAGGCTCAGAATGTCACTACCCCTTTCTGCCCACGGGGTATGGGGCTTTTATAAGTGGTTTGGGCGATGCGGTTTAAGGCCCATCACCAACGATGCTTTATTCTACCATCTTGTACCTTATCATCTTGGCTACAACCAAATGAGGCTGAGGAGTTTCCAGTTCTGAAGCTTTGGCTTCCCTTTTTTGAGATTTATAGCCGTGAGTATAAGTAATTAATAAATTAATCAATATGTTTGTCAGATAATCCCGGGAGCTGTTTGGGTGAAGCACTGCGTGGGGTTATGTGACGCTGACTACTCCGTGGAGTCCAGCAGTTGCATGGCCACGGAAACCAAGACTAGGCATATACCAGTAAGTACTTCGAGACTGACCCATCCTCTCTTTATTCTAAATTATCGTCCATTAGCCGATTTTGCAGGAAGTGATTTTTTAATCAGCCGGCATTGATGCTAATCTTATGTCTAGTGAAACATTACTCAACTCTTATCAGCACAAAGAATGATTCAATAATATTATTGTATTTCGCCGAAACAATGACATGTTTTAATTACAATTTCTATTGATTAATATTTCTGTGTGTGTTCAAATCTGTTCTCACTGAGATAGCTGCTGTTTTTTATTTTTATTCAACTGTGCTAGCAAAACACAGCTTACAGCTGTGAGAAACCTTGAGCTGGTACAACATAATAAAATAACATACATACATATACTCACGGCTATAAATCCCTAGAAGGGGTAGCCAGAGCTAAGCAATTAGAAATTTCTCAGCCACATTTGGAAAATTGAGTGGAGAAAGGATGGTAAAGTAAAGGTTGTTGGTGATGGGTCTCCAGCCGCATCGCCCAAAAATCCCTTAAAAGTCCCAATACCGTTAGTCGCCTCTTACGTACACCCACCGGAAGAAACGGGGTAGTGCTACTCTAAGCCAACACTACACGGCAAATAATATAAAATGCACACAAAAATGAATGAGTGAGCATAATGTGGTATATCCTCACATAGATATTATATAATATTATTTTATCTATTATTTCACTCTTAGAATAGCACTGTCATTTTTATTGCGGTGGGTGTTCGTAAAAAGCGACTTAAAGTGTTATTACTTTTTAAGTGACATTTGGATAATGCGGATTTTTATAACTGCACAACTATCTACCCTTTCTAGAGATTTGTCGCCATATTAGTACCTATGAATGTGGGAGTACAAATTTGCTAGGAGCGAATTTCAATACCATTGGGAATTATTGGCATTGACATAGTTATAAAAAATGTTCGAATTACTTGTCCTAGGTTCGAATCTACAACATCCAATCAAGCAGAGAGTACTGCTCCTTGTACCCAGTGACAGAGCACATAGAATGTGGCTGCTGCAGGCTGTCTCCGAAGAACTGCGCTGACCCCAAAGTGCTGAACCGACGTAAGTGCAATTGCCAGTGTCCCGTTTATCTGCGCAGGGCTCGCAGGCGATGTCTTAGACAGGTTCGTTCAGAGTTGATGACATGCATGCTGCATGGTGGATGGATTGGGTTCATTATTATCACCATATGTTTAATCAAATCATCAGCATCGTATTTCATTGAAGAGTTCGTGATTATGCATGCTGCATGGTGGATGGATTGGGTTCATCATCATCATCATAAGTATAATTATATCATCAGCATCGTTACTTCATTAAAGACACAAACATAATCGTTCACGCCGTTTATCCCCGAAGGTGTTGGCAGAGGTACCAATACTTCTGAACATTACATGGCAGCGCCATCTTGTGTCATTAAAGAGTTTATGATAATGTATGCTGCATGGTGAATGGGTTGGGTTCATCACCACCATCATACGTATAATTGTATCATCAAAATCGTTACTTCGTTGAAGAGTTCAGATAATGCATGCTGCATGGTCCATGGGTTGGCTTTTTCATCATCATAGAATGTAATCATCAGCATTTTTACCGTATTTTTCTTCATTCTAATATATTTAAAAAGTAATAAGTCACAATAAGTTAAATAAAACATAATACTTTTTATGCTATACTTTTTGAGAGGTTACGTTAAAAGAAGTTTTATCTGGTTCTTATTAGGCTATTTTAAAAGAGCTTTTTATCAATATTAATTAAACTCTACTCTTCCCAATTGTTGAGACTACTACCACAAACTAGTATATAGAAAGAAAGAAAGAAAAGTTATTTATTTGCTATTAAAGGCACAAAAATTAACAAAATACACACAGCAAATGGAACCAAGTTTACAAAAAAACAGTATAAACAAAAATTTTTTAAGAACACAAATGTAGAAAATAAAAAAAATATCTTTTAACTAAAGACAGAAAATTAAAAAATAAAAAAAAAACAAAAAAGTAATAATAAAATTTTGGGATGTTGTGCCCTCCAACAGCAAAAAATAATGTACAAATTACATATTTCTTAGTGACAAGGGGTTTCATTCCACGCAAAAATGGGCGGGGTTGCACTTTCAATTAAAATGCAGTTTATGGAGTAGAAATTATTTCATTTATCTGATATATGACAAAATATGTTTTATTTTTTAAATGCGAGTTGAGTTTTAAGCAAACTTCCCGCTTAAAGAAACATAATATTCTCGACTTATACATGTTATGTGCAAAACTAATCGCACTTTTGAAAAAAAACTATCATAAATTGTTTTACTGTCATATTTTAAGCTTAAAAATAATTTTTAACAAAAAGAAAACCGACTTCATAGAAAAACAACCGAAAATAAACAATCTAGTACTAAAAAGTGCGAAATAAGTTTTTTAATTGAATATGAGTACTGTGATTGATACCTTAGCAATTTCTTTATTCCACGCGCGTCAGTTCAACCTACCTAAATATTACAATTCTCATAAATTAATTTGTGAGCCGGTGCCAGCCTCGATGATTATTGATAATAAGAAGTGTGTATTTCGCACTTCATATACATGTAAAATGTAGGGTACCTTGTAGTTGTAGGGTAAATTGATTTTTGTACGATATAATATTTTTTAGATTGTAATAATCAGAGATATATAGCAGGGTGAATTTACTTTTGTTTGTCTGGCACCGACTCAAAAATTAATTTAAGAGAATTGTAATATTTAGGTAGGTTGAACTGACGCGTGTGGAATAAAGAAATTGCTAAGGTATCAATCACAGTACTCATATTCAATTAAAAAACTTATTTCGCACTTTTTAGTACTAGATTGTTTATTTTCGGTTGTTTTTCTATGAAGTCGGTTTTCTTTTTGTTAAAAATTATTTTATTTTACGAGTTTTAGAGATGGGTAGACCTGGCAAAGACGCCTCTCGGATGAGGAAGCGACAATTACTGTATTATTCTTCGTATTTCCGGTATTTCTATTATAGTACGATATTAAATAGGCTCAACCATATGTAACCTTACATTGTTCTTAAAATCCTTCGAAAGGCGATGGTCTTCAATTCTACATCTCAAGAAAGACTCAAACGCTCACGCCGAATATCCCTGAAGGGGTTAGCAGAGGTAGTAATACTTCTGAATATCACGTGACATTGTCACCTGTTGTTCAGAGTACCCACGATTTATTAGGCAGTGTTCTCACGTTATACAGGGCAGGCCTATCGGCGTTTTGAACAAATACACTGTCACATAATTGTGAGTTTCGACAGTCCCCTCGATTTCCTGGGATGCCATCATCAGATCCTGGTCTCATGGTACTTTCTCGGTAACAATAACATAACAAAAGAAATGTTTAGTGAACCTGTACTTCTCTTCATAAAAGCTACGAAGAGGAGTATAAATCTATATAGAATGTGGAAAGAACTGTTTCCTAATACCTAGTGATTGAGGATCCACACCTTCTATCATCAGCTCAGCAGCATAACAATATGATTTTCAGAAGCAAATGCCAATATAAGTTCAGAAAATATGTAAAACGCGGTACATTTGCCTATAAAATTTGAGGGTTCCCCTCGATTTCTCCAGGATCCCATCATCAGACCCTGATATCCTCATCATGGTACCAATCCGGGAGTATCTTCTTTCGAATAAAAAAATAATAATCAAAATCGGTTCATAAATGGCGAAGTAATCGGCGAACAAACATAAAAAAAAATAAAAAAAATATACCGGTCGAATTGAGAACACTCCTTTTTTTGAAGTCGGTTAAAAAGAGTAAATACCTCAAAAATTTTTACACATACGTTCTACGCTGTATGATATGCTAGCAGAACTATATTTATTTGCTTAAATGCTTTTAAGAAAAAGAAGAGACATTCATTCACATTTAAACTACTATACAGTTTACTTAAACATTAAAATTATAAAAAAAGGATTAAAAAACAAGCGATAAAAAGATAAAAAAAATTAACATATGTGAAAAGGTTTTTGTGTTTTTCATACATACATACATATTCTCACGCCGTTAGTTCCCATTGGGGTAGGCAGAGACTATCGATCGCCACATTGTACGATCCTGGCAAACCTCTCTGGCTTCGTTTACATCCACCAATCTTTTCATACATGCTCTTTTATTCTTCATACTGCGGACACCTGCCTTTTTGAGCACATTTTCTATTTGATCCATATGTGTCCTCCGAGGTCGTCCTCTACTAACATTACCTTCCACATTGGCTCTATATATCTCTTTCACCAATTTACTGTCATCCATGTGTTTTTCATAAATTTATAATTTTAATAAACATTACCCTTGAACAAAATTGCTAGATTTTTCGCTGATTGTCAATAAGCACAAAATAAAATTAACTAGAAGCTAACATGAAGCCTATATTTCTTTAAAAAAATTGGTTAAATGTATTGTGTGTGATGAAATGATTGGTTTCGATAAGGCGTCAGGAGACTTCAAAAATTTTAATATTATTTTTTTACTGGCTTTTTTCGGTACAAATTGCAGTTATTTATTGCATTATTAATTATATTTTATTCTCAGCCGCGGACGCGGAAACTGAGGTGGAATAAATCGACGTGCAAATGTGAACCGAACATACGACGGCGATACTGATAGAAACTTCAGCGATATAACATGTCTAGACTATTATGAAGAAAAACGGATCTCTTTCATCCAGTTTTATGGATTAAACTAATTTTAAGATAGTGAAAATATACGGTATTAAATACTTGAAAAATCTAAGATTATTTAAACAGCGAGCGTTTCGAAAGAATTCAATATTGCAGCAATAATTTAATTCATAAATAAAAGATGTTATTAAAGGAAAGAAAAATTATGTGATAGTTAGGCGTTTCCAACATTTGCATTCTATCTGAAAAGGTAGACAAGTGGCCGTCCGAATTAGTTAAAATTCGGAGGTAGGAAACGCAAACACTACTTAAACGTGTGAAAAAGAAACAAAGGATAGAGAAATTTCGCGCTGTATGCCAACTGACACTGTAGCTCAGTTGGCAGAGCGACGGGGGCGTATACCCGAAGGTCGCGGGTTCGAACCCCGCCAGTGTCGAAATTTTTCTTTCCTTTAATAACATCTTTTATTTATGAGTAATAATCCCCACATGAGGAATTCATGTCAAAAAACATTAAATTAAATAATTTAATTGTTTATTATCAGCTTAGCACTTTGCAAAAACTATGGTCAAAAATTAGTAATACGTATATTATTTGTAGGTCCTATATATTTTATCATAAGATAACTCTTACATGATCTCTCTTTTTGGGAAATTGAAATTATTTGTTCCTCTAATATTATTTAAAAATATTTTAAAATGATTGAACATTTAACATATAAATAAAGGAAAGAAAAATTTCGACACAGGCGGGGATCCAACCCGCGACCTCGGGTATACGCCCCCGTCGCATATTGGTAATAATCCCCACATTAGGTTTTCATGAACAAAAGCATTCAAATTATTTAACATTTGTTAATAATTGAAATTTAACATATTATGGTAAAATGTAAAATATTATTTTAATTCTTAAGTTGATAAAATCTCTGAAAATTTAATTTTCGTTATTTTTTACTTGTTATAGGGTAATAAATAAAGAATAAATAAAGGAAAGAAAAATTTCGACACAGGCGGGAATCGAACCCGCGACCTCGGATATACGCCCCGATATAGTATAGATCGCGGGTTCGATTCCCGCCTGTGTCGAAATTTTTCTTTCCTTTATTTATTAGTAATAATCCCCACATGAGGTTTTCATGAACAAAAAGGTTTAAATTATTTGTTTTAGGGTGGTTAATCTTACAGGATATAATGACAATAAATAAGTAGCTGTTTTTATCATTGTAAAAATTATGTCAGTGCGTAGTATTGAGTTATATTCTTTAAAGAAGTTGTGTCTCTATTTGCTTGCTTTGTGTCTAGTCGTTAGTTGCTATTATCGTATATTTTTTTCATGAATTAAGTTAGTTTGAATTAAGTGTTATAATATAATGTCTTAGAACGTTAAAATTAACTGCTCGTTACAACCCGATAGTGAGTTTTTTTTAAGTGATAGTGAAAAAGCTAAAAGGCGCATTATATGTATCATAATGGTATATCTAGTCTTAATTTTAATGCCAAAGGAGTGAGTCTCTGAGTAAATATGTAGCGTTCAATTCAAATTATACAATATGAAAAACAAATAATAGTATATACTGCCAAATTGTATGTATGCATGTATTAACCATAGCCCGTATTACCTCTGGTTGTTTTTTATTTATAATGCTCAATAAAGTTGATATTATCGAGTTGGGTGAATTAACAAAGGATGACAATAAAATAGTTTATTCGTTTAAATTATCTCCTTTGATGGTTTATATTGTAGAGAAAATTATTATATTTATTTTGTATCAGTTTACATCAAAATATATATGCATATCAACCACGGGACTTCGCCTACATCTACCTTAACGATCGGATCGCATACGCACGGTCTAATTTTTACCTTGTCTAACTTTTGTAACATTTATATCGCAGTAAACCTATACTTCATACAGTCCACTCTTTTATTGAACATCGCTTCATAACAATGTAAATAGTATATTTATACTACAAAGCAACTAAAACTTATAAGTCGGTTGTTTTATCATATAATTTTTATTTTATAACTTTTTGATTATATTTAACTAGATGGTCAAGGATGTATTTCTGAGCGTCTATTGTAACAAATTATCATGAGTTTACTTATATATCTTCTAGTAAGCATTTTGTATATTTCCTTCTTTGACGTGCATGAAATATTAAAGAAAATAAAAGTTGTGTGCTCCTTAATTGTGTTTTATTCTGCCAAAAATTTTAATAACATATTATTATACAAACACATCTACGATTAATCCAAAGCATATGTAAATTGTAAGTATAGTTAAAGTTTTCAGTACTTAGTCGGATAAGAAGAAAACAACTTAACTAACAATTCTTCAGCCACTTAGGAAAGGATAATGGATGAAATAAAAATTCAAGGAATATTGAAGATAAGTGTACGACTTTAGGTCTAATAGCACATATTTGAGTGATGGTTGGACAATGTAGCTGTAGTAGAGACCCATTTATTTTATTTTATTTATAACCTCACAGCTGTAAATCCCTAGGTAGGGCACCTAGAGCTGAAGAATCAAAAAATCCTCAGCCACTTTTGGAAAGTTGCATGGGAAAATATGGTAAGATAAAGGTTGCTGGTGATGGCTGTCCAACCTCATCACCCAAAATTCCTTTAATAGCCCCAATACCGTTAGTCTCCTCTTACGTACACCCTCCGGAAAAAATGGGGTAGTGCTATTCTAAGCCGGCACAACACAGCTCACTTTAGGAATGGATAATAGAAAATATTGGATGAAATAAATATTCAAGGAATATTGAAGAAAAGTGTATTTGCCGTGCCGTGTAGTGCCAGCTTAGAATGTCGCTACCCCTTTCTACCCACGGGTGTCGTAAGAGGCGACTAAGGGTTTTGGGGCTTTTTGTTGGATTTTTGGGCAATGCGGTTGGAGACCCATCACCAAAAACCTTTATTTTTACCATCTTTTCCCCACTCAACTTCCAAAAGTGGCTGAGGAATTTATAATTCCTTAGCTCTAGCTACCCCTTCTAGGGAAATATAGCCGTGAGTATATGTATATGTATGTATGTATGTATTTGCATAATCACCTGGTGTGACTCCCTCGGGAAGATATAAGAAATTAAAATGAAAGTTCCCAATAGGAATTGAGCCACATGTGTACCAATTCAGAGTACCCAAGTTTTGCTTGGACAGTGTACTCACGTGATACGGGGCAGCCTTCGTCGCTGTGTACGCATACACTATCACATGACAAAGTACAACTTAGCCATGTGGGTTTCCTCACGACGTTTTTCCTCACCGTTAACAACCATGATGAATAAACCACACATATATCTTTAGAAAAGATAAATTGGTGTAGCCTCGCCCCGGGATTAGTACCCTCATCGTCTGCACGATAAGCGGTGTTCTTCCCATTGAGCTATCACGGTTTGCTCTTTCTTTACATACATACATACATATACTCACGGCTGTAAATCCCTAGAAGGGGTAGCCAGAGCTGAGAAATTAGAAATTTCTCAGCCACTTTTGGGAGTTGAATGGGGAAAAGATGGTAGAAAATAAAGGTTGTTGGTGATGAGTCTCCAACCGAATCGCCCAAAAATCCCTTAAAAAGCCCCAATACCGTTAGCTGCCTCTTACGTACACCCACCGGAAGAAATGGGGTATTGCTATTCTAAGCCGACACTACACGACACTTTCTATCTCTTAAAAGGGCCCATTACCATTGGGTAATGGGCATTAACCTATTTCCCCTTGCATGTGTAGTATGAGGCGATTTTAGATTTTGGTGCTATTTGAGTGATTGTTGGACAATGTAGCTGTAGTAGAGAACCATTTATTATTAAAGTAGCGAAAGAGATATATAGAGCCAATGTGGATGGGATTTTTAGTACAGGACGGCCTCGTAAAACGTTTCATGACCAGATAGATAACGTTCTTATAAAGGCGGGGGTCCGAAGTGAGAAGAATAAAAGAGCATGTATGAGAAGAATAATGAATGTAAGGGAAGCAAGAGAGGTTTGTCTAGATCGTACTAAGTGGCGATCGATAGTCTCTGCCTACCCCAATGGGAATAATGGGCGTGAGTATAAGTCAGTTATTATATTTTATTTATATCCTCACAGCTGTAAATCCCTAGATGGGGTAGCCAGAGCTGAGGAATTAGAAATTCCTCAGCCGCTTTTGGAAAGTTGCATGGGGAAAATATGGTAAAATAAAGGTTGTTGGTGATGGGTCTCCAACCTCATCGCCCAAAAATCCCTTAATAGTCCCAATACCGTTAGTTGCCTCTTACGTACACCCTCCGGAAGAAATGGGGTAGTGTTATTCTAAGCCGACACTATACAGCATCGATAACCCATCACCAACCGTATTTTATTTTACAAACATTTCCACACATAAGCTCCATGTGGCCTAGGACTTTCTAATTTTAAAACTGAAGCTACCCCATTTTTGAATTTGTAGCCTTGAGTTTAAGAATGTATGTAAAGGTTTAAATAAAAGTCCGGCTCGCACTTAGCCAATTTTACTAAGCAATTTTCGCGAAATGAGGCTCGAATAACTATTTTTCAATTTTTCTCCACTAAACTTCCAAAAGCGGCGAAAGATTTTTTTATTGGGATTTATGTTAATTTTGTAATATTAAAGGTCTATTATTCTGTTAGATTCTTGTTGCCCCTGCAAGATGAAGATAAGTTGCCGGTATCCATTTTTTTTTGTATAGTCAATCAATAATTGAAATATAATAGCGACAAAAACGTAATGGTATGAGAAAATATTATAAATACAATGAGCTGAAATTATAAAAAATACAGCAAACTCAAAACATAAACCAAGGGAAAATGCGTTATTTGGCTAAATTTTGGATTCTTACTTTTTACGGATTCTCACAAATTAAGAAAACCCGCTACGATTGTAATTCAGCCTTTAATGCCAACTAAAATACCCCTTCTTTCTTGTGCAATAAAGCTCAAAATCCTTACCTTAAAACTGGTGCCTACAAACCTCCACGTGCATAAGAAGGTACAAAAAAAACATCCGTTTTTCGAAGGTTTTCCCCGCGGAGATAAACCCAATTAAAGTTTTTGTATGAGCGGCCTTCGCGGTGTATTTGTGTCAGTAAGCCGCTATTGACGATTAATCATTATAGCACAATGCCACATCATCTTTAATTCACCTTTTTACTTGATTCTAGCTGCCATTTGAAAACGATTTGAGAACGCTTCTTTTCCCTTTATTTTTTCTGTTTTGGCAACCGCAGAGACTATCTATTACTACTTAATAAAGCTTCGTCTACATTCACACTGCACGTTATCCAAATATGTAGCAGATACAATATGTTGAAATTTAAACTGCACCGCTATGGAAAGTTTTTACTCACATAAGTCAAATAGCATAATTTTCAAATATTAATTTTTATGGTTAAAAGAACTTACCTAAGTGAATTTCTGCCATAATTATATGAAATGTTACATCCGAAGAGCTGGCAGCCACGGGGGCGTATAGTATACGCCGTATACCCGAGGTCGCGGGTTCGATTCCCGCCCGTGTCGAAATTTTTCTTTCCTTTATTAATTATTTATTTATTAAATGGATAAGACTGAAATAAAGCAACCGTGATAGCCCAGTGGGGCAACCGTGATATCCCAGTGGGTAGAACACTCGGTTATCGTGCAAACGACTAGTGTTCAAATCCTGGGTCGGGCCTACACCAATTTGTCTTTTCTAAAGACATATGTGTGGTTAATTTATCATGGTTGTTAACGGTGAGGGAAAACATCGTGAGGAAACCCACATGGCTGAGTTGTAATTAGTCATGTGACAGTGTATTCGTACAAAACGGCGATAGGCCTGCCCCCTATCACGTGAGTACACTGTCCATGCAAAACGTGGGTTCCTTCTCTGGAAACTAGATGGCGCTTGCCATATGAGTTCAGGGGTATTGGTACCTCTGCCAACCCCTTCGGGGATAAACGGCGTGAACGTTTATGTTATATGTTATGTTTTGTAGAGTTGTTGTGTTGTGTGGTGTAGAATAGCAGGTGACAAAGTCACGTGATGTTCAGAAGTATTAGTACCTCTGCCACCCCTTCGGAAATATTCAGCGTGAACGTTTATGTTATGTTATGTTTATGTTACTTAAATAAAATGCAAGAAACAAGTTTACAAAATGATGTGATGGTTTACACACGCTGATGCTCTCTTAGGTCTGGTATAGTAACATATTATCACATATTATCTGTACTAGGTCTAACCCGTATTACAGTCACCAGAGTCTTCCAATGAATACAAGTTTTGGTAACTGAAAGTCTTATAATATTAATAAATTTATACAAAAGTAGTTTTTGCTCTACTCTAGATACATAGGATATGGAAATAAAAAAGTCAAATAAAATTTTTGGAAAAAACATACGTTCGAGCTTCACGGCAAGGAACTTATATAAATTTATTTTAGTGTGATGGACGTCTCCATAACTTACCAACACTACACACAACGCAAATAACTATACTCATACTTGGTACCACACGTGGAAAAACGTGAGGTAGGTCCATTATGACTCAATATTTTCATAATATCTTATGAGAGAACATTATTTTCAAATGCCAAGTCAAATACATTCCATTGTCACGTAATTCTTTAGAACAGGTGCCTTTTCATAGACGTGAATTAGTGACGTATGTGTCAAATCGATCATAGAATACAGTGTATCTATACTTATAATAAATCTGTAGAGAGGTCAATTCTGTACATGAAATATATTTTCAAAATAACTATCAGGTGGTGATTAGGGATCGATACTGATGCCAAAAATGCAATCAGTAAAATTTTTGTCTGTCTGTCTGTCTGTCTGTCTGTCGGTTTGTATGTTCCTTATGGAAACAAAAACTACTCGACGGATTTTAACGAAACTTGGTACAATTATTCTCTATACTCCTGGGCAGGTTTTTTTATACTTTTCAGCAGAGTAGTAAAGGGGAATTTTGGGAAGTTTTGGGAAAACGGGAGAAGTTACTCCATTTTTTAAGCTTCCGTCGCGTGTGCAGCCTTAATGGTTAAACTTACATAGAAATCATGTATGACGGAAATATTCTTCATAAAATTATCTAAAAAAAAATCTCAACAGTTTATGTCTATCTTTTACGGTTGACTCACAATAACACGTGTAATTCCTGATAGCTTAGCAGTTCGGAACATTCTGATTATATTTGTTTACTCTTACGTTTGTTAGCCTCTCATTCATCCCTAATTTAAAAAAAATAGGTAAAAAAACTTTTTAAGTTAAACGGTTTTATTATTAACATACAGAGCAATGTTTAAGATAAATGTTCTAAAAACCAAAAAATAATAATAAAATAGATACAGTCGTGGGAATTATATGCATATGCATAGACTAGACTAAAATAAAACCGTGGGGCACGTCAATTGTCTACAATCGTTGATTAAAATGTTTGTTTTGTAATGTTACACTATAATTGGGCAGTTGTTCAACCGACAACGATGGACATGTGATAAATAGGGCAGAATGTGGAAACAAGCTAGCAAGCTCGATTATAAGCGAGTTTTAGGGTTTCATAGTGTTGAGCGAGTAGTACTTTTATCATATGTTTTGTCGATTAAAGACAAAGTGCGAGCAGTGAACCGATTCATCGCCAGCCAGCAGTGTAAATTTCCAACGATAAACTAGTTGAAATATCTCTTTTATTTACATGGAGTGTTTGACTAATGGAATTTCCATGAGCAAGAAAATAGTAAGTAATTTCTCACCGTCTGCGGGTCAACTGCCCAACGACAAATTAAACGTTTCTTCTATCGCACATCAAGTCGATAATTTGTAGACAAAATTGACGTGCCCCACGGTTTTATTTTAGTCTAGTCTATGCATATGTATATATTCCCCACGACTGTATCTATTTTATTATTATTTTTTGGTTTTTAGAACATTTATCTTAAACATTGCTCTGTATGTTAATAATAAAACCGTTTAACTTAAAAAGTTTTTTTACCTATTTTTATTTTCTAGTTTTTAGTTTTTATTTCGCATTCTGTTTAATTCATATAGTGCTTCATTATTGCAAGGTTTCTTGCCCGTTAGTTTATTGCAGTCCAACTCCTCTATACGTAGTCCCTGCAAAGATCTGACTCTACTAAGAGCCACGTAGGCTTGACCTTCTTCAAACAGTTTCGCAACTAAGTATACGATGGTGTACCGCTAACGACGTATAATTTTTAGCCACCCTAACGCCGCACAGTCCTCAACACGATACAAAATCTTGACTTGGGTGGTGGATTCAGGCTGGATTAATCAGATACCTAAATAAATAACAGATTAAATTTCTAAATTTAAATCTTATTATTATATGCCATTTAGTGGCTGCGCCCATCTAAAATATTGATTTGGTGTAGTGCACTGTATGGCGACCATCTTAGATTTTAATTTTGCATAGTAAATTGTATTCTACTTGTTGAGAACTTTCATTTGATACCCATGTTGATGGGATTGATATAAAACCTACGTAATCCGCCATTTTGTAGCGGCCGCCATCTTGGATTTCATTTTTTTTATAGTATATTGTATTCTGCTTGTTGAGCCCTTTCATTTGATACCAATATTGATGGGATAAATAAAACCTAAATTATCCGCCATTTTGTAGCGGCGGCCATCTTGAATTTATAATGATAATGAATAAATATAATTGTATTGTCACCAAAATCCAAAGCGTATACAAAATTTCAGATTAATCGGTTGATAGGAAGAGGGTGAAATTTTAATTACTAAATTTGACCCAAGAATAAACAACCAAACGGGGTGAGCTAAATAAAACTTTGACCCAAGAATAAACAACCAAACGGGGTGAGCTAAATAAAACCGTTTAAAAAGGTAACATTATTACCTATTCAATTAAAAAATAATCATAGAAATCGGTAGAGAAACACCGAAATCTATCTATACTTATAATAAATCTGTAGAGAGGTCAATTCTGTACATGAAATATATTTTCAAGATAACCATCAGGTGGTGATTAGGGATCGATACTGATGCCAAAAATGCAATCAGTAAAATTTTTGTCTGTCTGTCTGTCTGTCTGTCTGTCTGTCTGTCTGTCGGTTTGTATGTTCCTTATGGAAACAAAAACTACTCGACGGATTTTAACGAAACTTGGTACAATTATTCTTCATACACCTGCGCAGGTTTTTGTATACTTTCCAGCAGAGTAGTAAAGGGGAATTTTGGGAAATTTTGGGAAAACGGGAGAAGTTACTCCATTTTTTAAGCTTCTTTGGCGTGTGCAGCCTCAATGGTTAAACTTACATAGAAATCATGTGTGACGGAAATATTCTTCATAAAATTATCTAAAAAAAAATCCTCAGCAGTTTATGTCTATCTTTTACGGTTGATTCACAATAACACGTGTAATTCCTGATAGCTTAGCAGTTCGGAACATTCTGATTATATTTTTTTACTCTTACGTTTGTAAACCTCTCACTCATCCCTTATTTAAAAAAGGTAACATTATTACCTATTCAATGAAAAAAGAATCATAGAAATCGGCAGACAAACACCGAAATTATACATAAAATAAGCCATCGCGCCCGTGATCAAAACCAAATCTTTACTAATTTACATATAACATACTAGATGGCGCCAGTAGTTGCATCCTACATCACGTAATGATTTATTTTTTAGTATAAATACTTCATAGCGTTTTATTCCAAAATTTGCTATTAAACGGAAATACTGAACCGTTCATCAAAGCGCATTTAAAATCATAAAACTACACTGTTTAGGGAGTGCTATAAATTTAATAAATTGAAAACATTGCGCTGAATTTCACAATGCTTGAGCAGTGACTGAAGAAAGAAACCTCAGATATTTAAAAAACAACGCTACCCGTGCGAAGCTGGGACGATCACTAGTTAAAAATAAAAGATAACTTCAGATTACGAACAACACTAACTTTTCAATGACTTATAGAGTTCGATGAGTAAAAAACTAAGATGACGGCTTGTCAAATACTTCGAAATTTTTACGTTGCAAATGTTTTAACAAATTAAACTTATAAATACAAGTTAAATCGTATTGAAGATAATGTGAAAACAATGGTGCGTTCGTTGAAATCAGACTATGTTCATAATTGATCGTCAAATGTATGTGATTACGGAGTAATCGTGACAATATGGTTTGTTTACATGATTGTTGGATTCTATTGCAAACGACCTTATAGTACTTTCGGCTGAGCATTGATTCTCAGTCAGTCAGTCCGTCTTGTCTTGCGCTTCACGCATGCGTATCAGTTTTGTTGCGAAGTAATTTTAAAATTAAGTGATGTCAAGGACAATTTTGTTCGCAATTTTGTTCACAAAGTGTCGGCTTAGAATAGCACTACCCCATTTCTTCCGGTGGGTGTACGTAAGAGGCGACTAACGGTATTGAGGCTTTTAAGGGATTTTTGGGCGATGCGGTTGGACACCCATCACCAACAACCTTTATTTTACCATCATTTCCCCACTACCCCTTTGAGGGATTTATAGCCGTGAGTAAATGTATGTATGTATATAGTTAAATAACCACACATATGAATTCAGAAAAGACAAATCGGTGTAAGCCCGACCCGGGATTTAAACACTTATCGTGTGCACGATAAGCGGTGTTCTACCCACTGAGCTGAACTATATAAACTAACATAAAATAAAAACAGCAAGAAATACCTCCACAGGAACGATTCCGTACTATATCATTTAGATTCGTTCCACATCACTGGTTTTCAGACAGAACCGATATAGAGTTACACAAAACTTGGTACTAGCCATTCCCACTGAAGCTATTAGAATCGTATATTTTAAAATAAATTTACTTTTTTATGAATAAAATTGTTACCTTACATATCCCATTTATTCACATGACATAACTTTTGGTAGGTAATGTTAGTAGAGGACGGCCCCGAAAGACACACTTGGACCAAATTGAAAGTGTGCTCAAAAAGGCAGGCGTCCGACCGAAGTATGAAGAATAAAAGAGCATGTATGAAAAGATTGATAAATGTAGACGAAGCAAGAGAGATTTGCCAGGATCGTACAAAGTGGCGATCGATAGTCTCTGCCTACACCAATGGGAATTAACGGCGTGAGTATATGTATGTATGTACATAACTTTTGGTGTGGTACTAAAAGCAAAACTAGAATATCATAATTATATATTATAAAACTAATAGTTTAAGCCTTTTCTGTTTATTGATGTCTGAAATACAGGTTTATTACCTTGCTCAGGAACAGGAAAATTATATATTTTAATTTAACTTATTACGTTAAGACGATTTTTATGTCCTTTCATAAATACATACCAACATACATACATATACTCACGGTTATAAATCCCTAGATGGAGTAGCCAGAGCTAAGAAATTAGAAATTCCTCAGCCACTTTTGGAAAGTTTAGTGGGGGAAAGATGGTAAAATAAAGGTTGTTGGTGATGGGTCTCCAACCTCATCGCCCAAAAATCCCTTAAAAGCTTTCATCTATCTATACTTATAATAAATCTGTAGAGAGGTCAATTCTGTACATGGAATATATTTTCAAAATAACTATCAGGGGGTGATTAGGGATCAATGCAATGAACAAAAATTTTACTGATTGCAAAAATGCAATCAGTAAAATTTTTGTCTGTCTGTCTGTCTGTCTGTCGGTTTGTATGTTCCTTATGGAAACAAAAACCACTCGACGGATTTTAACGAAACTTAGTACAATTATTCTTCATACTCCTGGGCAGGTTTTTGTATACTTTCCAGCAGAATAGTAAAGGGGAATTTTGGGAAATTTTGGGAAAACGGGAGAAGTTACTCCATTTTTTAAGCTTCCCTCGCGTGTGCAGCCTTAATGGTCAAAGTTACACAGAAATCACGTATGACGGAAATATTCTACATAAAATTATCTAAAAAATATTCCGCAACAGTATATGTCTATCTTTTATGGTTAACTCACAACAACACGTGTAACTCCTGATAGCTTAGCAGTTCGGCGCATTCTGATTATATTTGTTTTCTCTTACGTTTATAATACTCTCAATCACCCTTATTTCAAAAGTTAACATTATTACCTACTCAATAAAAAAAGAATCATAGAAATCGGTATAGAAACACCAAAATTAATAGTCCCAACATAATAGTCACACGCGATCAAAACCAAATCCTTAGTAATTTACATATTACGTACTAGATGGCGCCAGTAGTTACATCAATTAAAACCTAAAAATTAGCTTAATTTCGGAGATATTGATCTGAACCGATCATAAAAGCGCTTTCAAAATCACAAAGTAACACTATATTCAGACATGAGTGCTGTAAGTTGTAATAAAGGCGCTAATTTCGTACCGCTTGAGCAGTGATTGAAGAAACCTCCAATATTTTTAAAACTACGCTACCCGTGCGAAGCTGGGCCGATCCACTAGTTATACATAAAATAAGCCATCGCGCCCGTGACCAAAACCGAATCGTTACTAATTTACATATAATATACTAGATGGCGCCAGTAGTTGCATCCTACAACACGTAATGATATATTTTTTAGATTGTTATAAATACTTCATAGCGTTTTATTCCAAAATTTGCTATTAAACGGAAATACTGAACCGTTCATCAAAGCGCATTTAAAATCACCAAACTACACTGTTTAGGGAGTGCTATAAATTTAATAAATTGAAAACATTGCGCTGAATTTCACAATGCTTGAGCAGTGACTAAAGAAAGAAACCTCAGATATTTAAAAAACAACGCTACCCCTGCGAAGCTGGGACGATCCACTAGTTTATAATAGAACTTCAGAAATTTATGTTTTTATTCTTAATATTATAGATATAGAATAGAATAGAATAACTCTTTATTGCACATCAAACACAAATTTACAAAAATAATAATATGATCAAACAGTTTACAGTGAGGTACAATTGGCGGTCTTATCGCTAAAAGCGATCTCTTCCAGACAACCAATATATATATTCAAGGCTTTAAATTCAAAAAAGGGCAGAGAGCAATGAGAGCATCGTAATCAACGATTCGCATTCGCCCTACATTCACATATAATGCATACAATGAGAGATAGATGTAGGTATAAACACAGATAATATAATGGTAAAAACGTTAGCAGGGATCAGGGTCAGTATAGATATATTCGCAGCAATTCGTCAGTAAATTACCCGAAGTTTGAAGGAACACCCATTTGGTTGACCATAACTACCCATTGAAGGCGTGAAGCTTTATATAGGCACACTATTACATGACTAAGTAGATTCTCTCTCACGATCGATTGTCGTGACGTAAAATAATTAGGAATACTTGCGTAAGTATATTATTATTATAACTAAAACATCTCGATACCATCTTAAACTTATTTTACCTGTTTTTGATGCATCATCATTAATTTTGAAAAATTGAAACGCGTTTCCCTATCAATGTCAAAATATTATAGTATTTTTTATTAATGTATCTATCAAATTTAAAGGTCCACGTCACCTCATTTTTAGATACTGCGGATTCGTCTTTAGAACTTTTATTTCCTTGATCATAATATTTTCCACGAGCAATTCTGATACAGCAGCCGTGATAGCTCAATGGGTAGAACACCACTTAATTTGTCTTTTTTAAAAGGCATATGTGTGGTTAATTTATCATGGTTGTTAACGGTGAGGGAAAACATCGTTAGGAAACTCACATGGCTGAGTTGTACTTAGTCATGTGACAGTGTCAAAACGGCGATAGGCCTGCCCATTCGCCATGCCCGCTATCATGCGAGTGCACGATACAAGCAAAACGTGGGTACTCTAAACACTAAGTGAAAATGTCACGTGATGTTTAGATGTATTACTACCTCTGCCAACCCCTTCGGAGATATACGGCGTGAAAGTTTGAGTTATAGTTAATCAATGGATCTATCCAAGTTAAAGGTCTACGTCACTTCATTATAAGATACTGCAGATTCGTCTTTTGAACTTTTATTTCCTTGATCGCAATATTTTCCACGAACAATTCCAACCGTGGGCGCTTCTTGTAAATGTATATAATTTCCAATGTGTATTTACACTGTCTCACTCTGGAATGCTCATCTGGTGCCTGACTAACTGTTCATTGTGAAGACATAAATTACTTTTCTCATTGTCTGTACCCCAATAAATTGGAGAAACTCTCATAAACGCTTACGCTTTTTATCCCCGAAGGGGTTGGCAGAGGTACTAATACTTCTGAACTCCATGTGACATTGTCGCGTTCAGAGAACCCAAGTTTTGCTTGGACAGTACTCACGTGATAGCGGGTAGGGCTATCACCGCTTTGTACGAATACACTGTTACATAGGTATATAGAGCTATTAAGTATAATTATTGATTACCACGGAGGACTCATTAAGATCAAATAAATGAAGTACTCTAAACGGCTGGCATCCGTAATCTGACAGAGAAAAGAATGTATAAAAATATTGATGATTGTAGACGAAGTTCAAGAGGTTTGCCAGGATCGTACAAAGTGAGCATGACCGATAATCTCTGCTTATCACAGCTGTGATAGTCCAATGGATAAAACGATTATTGTATAGGCTGTGATGACATGCTTAAAACTACCAATAAAATAAAAAATGCCGAGGGACTCTAGCAGTAAGGTAAATCAAAAGAGTTTCTATAGCCATAATCCATAGCTGTACAAAAAAAACGTTTCTACGGAAGAACTACACAGTGAGAGTTGCCTTTATTCAGTAATCTTCTATAACGAATTCTAAATTAAGTCAAATATCAGTACTAAGTATGGACTTCATATGAACAACCCCATCTCTTAGCTTTGGTGTCGTTTGAGTGGTTAGTGGACGATGTTGCTAAAAACCCATCTTGAGACCCATCACCAACTATCACTCGACTTCCAAAGCTTACGGATTTCGAATTCAGAAGCTCTGGCTAACCCTTTTAATAATAATAATAATAAACTAAAACTAAAAGTCATGCCAAAATAATAATAATAAAAACTCTTTATTGCACATCACAAAAAAAAAAAACAAAAAAAAGATCGGTACAAAAGCCAAAGTACAACTAGCGGTCTTATCACTAAGAGTGATCTCTTCCAGACAACCCATAAATGCAAAGATTTGCTGGATTAAAAACATGTTCGGTAGATGTCCATAAAATAAATAATTGACTCGAACATAAATAACAGATGAAGTATTCCATAAAATAAATAATATTCAATAAATACAATACATTTGCAATATATATAAAGATTTTTAAATAAAATACATATATACATTTTACGACATAATATATAATAGAATATATAAACTTTTGTATGCAACACAAATAATATTATAGTGTTTCGGAAAGGAAGTGTTTTTTGACAATAAATAACATTGAATCTGTGTATGCTATTATTGGTTATGTGAATTTGTATTGTATCCAAATAAAGAAAAGCGGTAGGTTCAGCTTGACAATCACAGATAAAGATGAATCGTGTAGTTCAGAATTATATAAAAATGAACTCTTTGATCACAATTGACATGATGTTCAGGAGACAGCCATACACATATGCCTTCTACATGTTTTTAAAACACCAACACGACACAAAGGATCTTCAATCAACGCTCTCTTTCAATTAATAAACACAGAAACAAACGAATGTCCAGATTCTCGAGTAATATAAACAAGGCGTCCCACCAGGTCCAAATATTTCGATACTACATCACGATCCCACGCGGACATTTAACCCATGTAAATCTAATTAAAACAATTTGTTTACTTAACTAGATAATTTACTCGTGAGTCGCGATCTAAATTCGACGATGCAAACTGTGAGTAACCGCGTTCTTGATAATCTTCGTTGATGACGTATTGGAGATTTGCCTTTTATGGTTATGTTTGGGAATTCCCTGAGTTTAATCGCTGATTTTGATATGGAAAGAAAGATATTCAACTTTTATGGTAGATATGGTAGATATGCTATGTAGTGTCGGCTTAGAATAGCACTACCCCATTTCTTTCGGTGAGTGTACGTAAGAAGCGACTTACGGTATTGGGGCTTTTAAGGGATTTTTGGGCGATGCGGTTGGAGACCCATCACCAACAACCTTTATTTTTACCATCTTTTCCCCATTCACATTTCCAAAAGAGGCTCAGAAATTTCTAATTCCTTAGCTCTGGCTATCCTTTCTGGGATTTACAGCCGTGAGTAAATGTATGTATGTATGTATATCGTAGTGATGGATGGTAGAGGTATTAATACCTCTTAATATGACGTGATATTCGGTCCCTTGGTGTTTTGAGTACCATAGTTTTTCTTGGCACATGCATTCACTTATCAGGAGGCCTACTTCGGCTTTGTAACAAAATAGCATCTCATGACTCAATAGAACCCATCAGCGTTATGAACATACATACATACATACATATATTCACGGCTATAAATCCCTAGATTATCCCTAATTAGAAATTCCTTAGCTCTGGCTACCCCTTCTAAGGATTTATAGCCGTACATAATTTGACTCGTGCTAAGTGGAACTTCTATCTAATTTAGATAATAGATTAATTAGAGGTTTGTTTTTTGAGAAATTGCGTAGTTTTGTCACTTTATCTTCAAAAGTAAAATTATCCTTCGTTTAAGCAACTTTTTAGCCTTTATATAGTAATATGCATAATGTATGTATGTTAGGTAGTCCCTGATATTTGATGTCTAATTATTTTTACACTTATTATAATTTTATCAAGTCTATTGATCCTGAATTAATATCATCAAAGATAGTAAAGGTGTTATTTATAACAATGAGAAACTGTATAACCAATGAGTAATAAACAACTTTTATTTCACAATCTTTCTCCACTCAACTTCCGAAAGTGCCTGAGAAATTTCTAATTCTGAAGCTCGGCTAACCACTTTTTCGTATTTACAGTCGTGAAAATTTCACTTTGAAAGAACACTCTATCACAATACTAAGAACAATTGGCGATTTGTTTCTTTTCTGTCACCGCTAACTATACACGACTATATATCGACAAGATACACACGACTTTTAGAAAAGATAATTGGTGTATATACTATTCGCGCCCACACCTGCCTACATGATAGTTAAATATTCTATGATATAAACAAATATCATGTATGTAAATAAAAAATATGGAGATTAAAGTAACCTATATGGTGAAGATCGAGATGTGCAGTATTCAAAACACTTCAACTTGTTGCGCCACTGCAACATCAAATCGGTACCGACTCAGCATTTTCTGTGAGTCGTTGACTCACAGCACTGATTTTCAGCCAGCACCATTACAGAGTGACATCGATATATTTAGAAATACATAGTTAGAAATATTACGCATACACATAACATAACATATACACACGGCTATAAATCCCTAGAAGGGGTAGCAAGAGCCAGGGAATTGAAAGTTCCTCAGCCTCTTTTGGAAGTTGCGTGGGAAAGATGGTGAAATAAAGGTTGTTGGTGTTGGGTCTCCAACTGCATCGCCCAAAAATCGTTAGTCACCTTTTACGTACACCCATCGAAAAAAAGGGGTAGTGCATTACTGTGCCTTATTTACTCAGGCTTAAACGAAGCTAGAGAGGTTTGCCAGGATCGTACAAAGTGGCGATCGTTAGTCTCTGCCTACCCCAATGGGAACTAACGGCGTGAGAATAAATATGTATGTATGTATTTACTCTGGCTTGTTTAACTTGCCACCCTACGCTACCCAAAAGAGTACATCCAAATGAAAAATAAAACACCGAGGTGTGTTTGTTCTTCCCCAAAAAATCTGAATATCAATACGAGTGCGGGTCAATAAGTCCATGACTTTTTGAATTTCTGACCTCTTTACTGAAACAGCAACACTGCTCCTGTGAACAGGCATCTGTCAGTAGACTCCTGTCTAAATTTTAACCTGCTGCGTTAGTTAGTTTGTGTTTGACAGCTATTTTTATCAGACTACTCACAAATATAAGGAGAAAATGGAAAGAAGTCAATTTCGTGTGCTTATTAAGCATTATTTCCTGCGAAAAAAAACCATTACCGAGACCAAGGCTAAGCTTGATAAATACTATGGGGACTCTGCACCATCGATTTCAATGGTAAAAAAGTGGTTTACTGAATTTCGTTGTGGCCGTACAAGCAGTGAAGATGCCGAACGTCCTGGACGCCCAGTTGAGGTATCTACACCCGAAACAATCGAAAAAATTCACGATATGGTGTTGGCCGAC
This sequence comes from Bedellia somnulentella, assembly GCA_963576735.1. Taxonomy (NCBI): domain Eukaryota; kingdom Metazoa; phylum Arthropoda; class Insecta; order Lepidoptera; family Bedelliidae; genus Bedellia; species Bedellia somnulentella. The sequence continues at coordinate 2,100,819 of OY755171.1, forward strand.
CGACGATTGAAAGTGCAAGAGATTGTGGAAGCCGTAGGGATCTCGCATGGCTCAGTGGTTTCAATTTTGAATGATCACTTGGGCATGAGAAAGCTTTCCGCAAGATGGGTGCCGCGTTTGCTCACAGTCGACCAAAAACGCAATCGTGTAACAACTGTGGAGGAGATTTTGCGCCGTTTTGTAACCGTGGACGAAACATGGATCCATCACCACACACCAGAGACCAAACAACAGTCAAAACAGTGGGTTTCTAAGGGTGAATCGGCGCCAAAGAAGGCCAAGGTGGGTTTGTCAGCCAATAAAGTTATGGCGACTGCTTTTTGGGATGCACGCGGGATAATCTACATTGACTACCTACAAAAGGGAAGAACAATCAATGGGGAATATTATGCCAACTTATTGGACCGATTCAATGACGATTTGAAAAAAAACCGACCTCATTTGGCCAAGAAAAAAGTTCTTTTCCACCAAGACAATGCAAGGGTGCACACATGTGCAGTTGCCATGGCAAAAATCCATGAATTGGGCTATGAATTGCTCCCTCATCCGCCCTATTCTCCAGATTTGGCTCCGAGCGACTACTACTTGTTCCCAAACCTGAAGAAATGGCTAGGTGGAAAAAGATTTGACTCCAATGATGAAGTCATCTCGCAAACAAAGGCCTATTTTGAGGACCTCGACAAATATTTTTTTTTCGGAAGGGATAAAAAAATTGGAGAAGCGTTGGACAAAGTGTATAGAGCTCAAGGGAGACTACGTTGAAAAATCTGGTCCATAACATATATATACATATATAACCTTTTAAACGGGGCGTTTACCCGAAGTCGCGGGTTCGATCCCCGCCTGAGTCGAAATTTTTCTTTCCTTTATTTATTCTTTATTTATTAGTAATAATCCCCAAATGAGGTTTTCATGAACAAAAAGATTTAAATTATATATAACCTCTTAAATTTACAAGATTTCTGTAAGGCGGACAAACATGAAACCCTTGGAAAATTTGCCAAAGAAGCACAAAAGAAACAAAAAACTTAGATGGGTGTCACTTTTGTGTTGTTTTGCTTAACAGTAATTAAGGCGTTTTTTCTAAATATTGTTTTATGTTTAAATTATGTTTGACGACAGCAGGACATGGTAATTCTTATATACAGCTGTCTTTTTATCCAAAAAATCTTGATAGGTTACTCAGTGGGAAAAGCCACGCCTTAGATTCTGATATGCATGCGTTTAAGTCTTGTTTCATTTATGTGATATTTAACCGTGATAGCTTAGTGGGTAGAACACCACTTATCGTGCAGACGATAAGGGTTCGGTCCTACACGAATTTGTCTTTTCTAATGACATATGTGTAATTAATTTATCACAGAGACCAGAGTAGCAGCTATATACATACATACATATACTCACGGCTATAAATCCATAGAAGGGGTAGCCAGAACTAAGGAATTAAAAATTCCTCAGCCACTTTTGGAAAGTTTAGTAAGGAAATGATGGTAAAGTAAAGGTTGTTGGTGATGTCTCCAACCGCATCGCCCAAAAATCCCTTAAAAGCCCCAATACCGTTAGTCGCCTCTTACGTACACCCACCGGAAGAAATGGGGTAGTGCTATTCTAAGCCGAAACTACACAGCAAGCAGCTAGACAAGCCTTTATGCATTACACAAAAGTTACCGGTACAGGCCTAATCATCAGGTAATAGCTAGGTACACGAGTTATGCACTTTACTGTTTGCCTGGTTGTGAGTGTGCACTGAGTTTTGTTTTATATTAACTTTGATAGATTAAACGGTGCGGTAAAATTTGCAACACCATTAGTTCCCATTGGGGTAGGCAGAGACTATTGATCGCCACTTTGTACGATCCTCACAAGACTCTCTAGCATCGTTTACATCCATCAACCTTCTCATACATGCTCTTTTATTCTTCATACTTCGAACGCCTGCTTTTTATAGCACATTCGCTAATTGGTCCAAATGTGTCCTCCGTGGTCGTCCTCTACTAACGTAACTACATTGGCTCTATAGATCTCTTTTATCAATTTACTATCATTTACAAATAAGCCAATTAATGGACACTCCTAGTTTACGCACGTTGATGTTAACTTTGGCATGTATTTGTGTCTTCGAAAGAAAAATATAACTTCAACTTTCATTTTGCTTTTGACTGGATTCAACAGATGATATCATAGTTTTGGTTTCCTTAAATCATGACTGACTAAAGGACAGTTATCAGATTAGGACAAGATATTAGGGTTAAGGTTCTTTATGTAGGTGCGCAAATTAAAACGAAAAGGTGTATGAATTATGTTATATTTAAAAGTATAAAAATTTTGCTAAATTTACAGATAACTTAAAAACTACTTATACTAGAAATAAATTATAGTATAATATTAAAAATAGTGAGACGGAAGTGCTTGTAGCACTAAAAGATCAGGAACTTAATAAAACTTACCAAATAAAGTTAAGTAAGTGTAAAAAAATAAGAACAGCGTAGACTCTGACTAGAAAAAAGAAATTATCTTTAATACTTAGATGCTAAATATCAACTTTGTTCCCTGAGGCTTATATAAAAGTCATAAAACAAACAAATTGCCCTAAAAGTAAAAAAAGGATTACAGTTAATTTAAATTCATTGTGATTTTTGACGCTAACACATTAAGTAATTACAATAGTATCACAATAACATTTTGGAATTATCGTATGCTTTCATATAACATTCAATTCTCAATCATTCTTCAAAGTTTATTGACTGTTTACTAAAAAGCTACTCGAAGGACGTACACGTGACTAATCATGTTCTTAGATTAAGTTTTAGATGTACCAACTAACAATAGATGTAAGCTTTACTAACAAATATGTACCATGTTGTGCGTTTTATAAAGTTTTATTATTATTATATTAGTTAAGAATGACTTTGGAATTATAAAATATGTAAATAAGGCAGGACATACGAATTAAAAAGAATTAAGTTAAAGTACAAAATTAAATATTTATCTCAGCCAGAAATACAACCTTAGCTTAAAAAATCGAAACATTTTGTAATACTTTTGTCAATCACCTATCTTTCAGACATACAAATAAATTATTTAACTATAAAAACAGTAGCCTTTTGAACCAATTATCATCACACATCAACCGATAATAATTATACATTTAATGTAATACTGCTTAAAATTAAATACCTATTTTTAACATAAATTATTAACATTTTACAACTAATAGTTTTTATGGACAGAAATGACCTCATAATTTCTCCGTCAGGTATTTTATCATTTAAGTACTATTATGTTTTCAAGTTAATCTGCTCAAATAAAACGCATTTAAATCGCGGCACCATTTTAGCAAATTGTCGCCTTTAAAACTAGAAATACTCTTTATTTCTCAGTTCCGTCTAGCTTGTTCTTCTTTCCCCTTACAAAATACTTCGTCATCAATATCTCCACCAGAAAACTCTGCATCTGGCTTCAGAGAGTCATATTTAGATATGTCTTCAAGTTTCCTTATGTCTTTTCATTCTTTTTCGTCAACCCTCACGATCTTTTCCAAAGATTTGGATAAAAACTTCTGTTTCCTCTCCTCGCAAGCGCATTTAGATCGGTTCCACTTCATATTGTGCTGTAACAAAAGAAAATACAATGTTAACGCCCAGCTCAAGATAAAAAACCTGATGATTGAAATATAATTCAAAGTTTTTAGATTTAGTTACAAAATTTAATAAGGCCAGCAATTCTGTACGAATTCCAAAGTTCTAGTGTCTAATTCGTTTATCAATGCAATTTGAGATGAAGGAACCCACATGGCTGAATTGTATATTACAGTGTGATTACATTGTCTAGATGTGGATACTCTAAACACCAGGTGTCTAAATGTTTGAGTGAATTTAGAACCTATGCCATCTTATTAGTATATACACAACTGAATAGTGTTTTTTTTTCCTTTAACTACTGGAAAATGACTAAAATTTAAATCTTTTATAACACAAGTATTGCTATGAAACATCGAGGACAAAGCATTAAATTAAAAAGATGATAAATACAGTGCCATAAGCAAATAGAGTTCAGAAGCAAGAAAAGTAATTATAGTTGGAAGTAAGAAAATGGATGTCAACAAAGCAATACCAGTAGGATGGTCTGGTTTGTGGGCTCGTTGGATGAAACTAAACAGATTGTTAGTTTGACCTGATTCCCGAATACATCGCCATCACAAAGCTGGGTAACATTGAATAGTACTGGATGTATTTTCACCGACAATATTTAGATTAAACTTTCAGTTCATAAATTAGGTTAGTTTTGGATTTTGAGTATAAATTTCTTATTCGTATTTTTTTATAATTGCTATATGTTTTTTTTTCACGATAACTTCAATATTCAATAGTGTTAGTAAAATTACAATTAGAAAATACGAAACGACATCGAAAATACATTCATGCTTAGATTTACAACAACAATTTATTCATAGAAAGTGCATTTATTAAAGTATCTCTAATCATTAATAGAAGCACTAAGAAGGAAGAATCTACTAATACATTATACAATTTTATATTAAAATTAAAGGAATGAATTAGTTTACAATATTACTATTTAGGAAAAATCTATAGATCATAAACGAAAACTAGTTTGAAGGTTCCATAGTAAGATAGATCTAATCATTTGTCCTAATATTAGGAAGGTAGTTATCTAAAACGTTGTTTGTTTCTGGCGTGTCCAAAACTAAAGAAAGTCGGTGAAAGAGTTAGTATCATGCCCATGGTGCATTAGTGACATCCATTATCTCACCAACCTGGTGTAAACACTTTCTCCGTAGTTCTAGGGGACATTGGCAGGCGCACTTACGTCGATTTAGGACCAAAGGAGCCGCGCACTTTTCTGGGGACAGCGCGCAGCAGCCGCATTCTACGTCCTCTTCTTTGGGGTACACTGCGCAGGATTCTGTGCCCGTTTGTATGTTGTGTATTCGAACCTGTGGAAATACTCAACTTAGTTTGGAAGTTTGTGGAAGTTTAAACCCCTTTTGCGAGATTTGAAGTAATGAGTGATTAGAAATGAGTGGGTAAGTAAGTTCCTGAGCGATTCTATTAGTAAATATTTTTTTTTAAAACGCTTTCTAAAATTTTTCTTTTCAGTTTTTTTTTGTGTTTGGGGTGACATGCAATGCTCTTGGCTTGTTGCACATTGCATAAATAAAACCTCATTTATTGAGAAAATATATAAACTACTTCGGTACCTAACTTATTTCTTATACTGATAGTACGTACGCTACGATAAGTAATAACTTAATCAAACTATGTCAAGGACAAACCAATGATAACGCGATATCATGCATGAGATAACTAAGATGCCTATCATATACAGCTTCTAAAATATTCATTTATCTAGTATCTATTAACTTCTAACTACTTTTGGACATTGAGAAGGAAAAAGATGGTAACGCAAATTATCACCAGTATTGGGTTCAAATTAATATAACTTAACAATCTCTGATCCATTAATTGCACCATGGTAAGTGATGGGAAACAGCTATTCCAAATACTATAAAAAGTGGCGATCGATAATTTAAAATGTTACTTTCTTTCAAATTGCCATTTACTACAATTATAATTTATTCTTTATGAACCTTTCTGGGTGTACGCTTATTTTAGTTCTATTCATGTTTGTTTTAATATTGTATACCTGTTGTTTGTCGCAATTAAATAAATAAGTAAAATACATATATCTTACCGGTATATATCGTATTCGTGTTTTAGTAGCATAGCAGCCGCTAGATTCCGCTGACACATCATTGTCACAGAGACCCTTGCATTTCTTTATCCAGACGGCTCCCGGAATTATCTGTGGGCAAACAAGCAATTTAGCGCTAATTATTTATTATCCTTCGTGGTGTAACCCAGTTTTGTAGGCTATTGTAGTTTAAATCACTTAATTATCTGAAAATTAGGAAGAATTTTACGACAGCCGTGGTCGAGTGGATAGGTAACTAGATTCTCGGTCCGGAGTTTGCGGGTTCGATCCCCGCTGAGAGCAACATTTATGTGACGAGCATAAATGATTGTTTTTTAGACTTGGGTGTTATTTATAGGTATGTGTATTATATAATAATAAATTCGAGTATATCATTGAGTTAGTATTCTATAATATAAGTCTTACTCAGATTGGGGCTAACTTGGTCTGTGTATAATATGTCCGTACATTTATTGGCCCTGGCTACCTGGGTAGTAGTCGATAGTCTGGACAACATTGGATTAAACCAGCGTAGTGAACTTATCATCCTATTTAGGAAAATTCATGCCCTCCGTTGGTGATATCGGATCTCATGATTTATGTATGTATGTCCAACCGAAGACGCTAAGTGGAACCGTTTTCATCTAATCCACGGTACGTCATCAATCAATATTATCATGTCGGTATTCGTATGCTTAAAAGTGCGTGAGATGATGTCAAAATCATCTTACACAAAAATCAATATTATCAGTTATAATATAAGAAAAGATTTGATTTAACGTGATCGACTATGTTCAGTTAATTGATAAGTATACAAATATTGATAATGAGCTCAATATTGATAATCGTTCGGTCACTAAACCACGCATGGTCGGAATGATCGACTATAAAATGGATGAGTCATGGTCGAAAAGGTAAATCTGATAGCCTAATAGGAAACTGAAGAAATTTATTTCAAAAAACATAATAGACGACTTTTATGAAACCTACAAATCTTTTAACATTTATTAGGAGTTCAAACCGTGAATAAGTGACGTACACCTATACATATACTCCCGACATTCGTACTTCGACATTCGTCTCGTACTATCCTGGCAAACCTCTCTAGCTTCGTTTACATCCATTAATCTTTTCATGCATGCTATTTTATATGTCAGACTTCGGACGCCTGCCTTTTATGTACGAATGAAAATATAGATAACATGTATTATGTCTGCCTACCCCAATTGAAAGCAATTGAAATAAATATATATTAGGAATACAAGTTTGTCCCCTTTTGAATCTCAATTACATTTGATATCACTATCGATAATATTTCCAACGCATTAAGATTTTATGGACAAGATCCGGGTTAGTAGATTGTCTCTTATTTGCTCAATATTTCATTTCTAGTAAATCTTTTTTATTATTTACAATTCTGCCGATACTACCTATCTATGTTCACGGCTAATATTTAAAGACGGGTAGCAAGCAAACCTACAATTATGTTAAATCAGCTACTCTTGAATTAAATAGGAGAAATGATAGTCATTATCATTTATAATATTGGGTTTACAATAGTTAACCCAAAAGTAACCTACATGGGAATTTTCGAACGAGTTTGAAGCTACAAGAACACGATGTAAACTGTATGCTTAAAAAGGTTTGACCAATTTTATTTCGTTGCTTATTTACTAAAATCTGTGAAACTTACAATCAGAATAAAACATAATCAAATTATCCCTTCCACATTCAAACACAGAAAGTACAGATTAAAGGGTTGTTTTAGCCGGCAGTACATGACAAATAATTTAACTCAAAAATGAAAATGAGTATATTTTTATACCGGAATATAAATGAAAAGCATACATACAAATACTCACGGCCATAAATCCCAAAAAGGGGTAGCCAGAGCTTTACAGCTAAAAACTGCTCAGCCACATTTGGAAGTTGATAGGGGAGAAGATAGTAGAAATAATAAAGTATTATTGGTGAAGGGTTTCCAACCGCTTTGCCCAAAAACCACTTAAAAAGCCCTACATCTTAAAGTACTCTCCTCTTACGACACCCGTAGGTAGAAAGGGGTAGTGTAATTCTAAACCAGCCTTACACGGCAAGCAAAGTATACAAGGTGAAAAATTATTCTAGTAGAGATTATTTAATATTGTGAAATCATATTGATAATGGCACATTCAGAAGAGGGTCAAAACATTTGCAAATTATTATCAGCGGCGTTCTTATCAATGGAACTTTTATAAATAAGAGTAATACAAATAAGTATATATGTGATTTTTTACCTTACATAATTTCATGGAGAAATATATATGATATTGTTGAGTTGCTAACTAAAAACCTGCTGATGCCATACCATGGTATAGGGCCTATACCATGGTATGCTATACTATAGGCGGACTATAATCTGATCTGTAAATTCACTCAAACTGACCCTGACAAAGGCTTTCCTGACATTTATAAGTCTTCTCATACATGCTTTTTAGCTCAATTTAATTCGGACTTATTTTTGTCATTTTCTATAAAGCGTAATATTAGATTAAACACACAAATAAAAATACCCAACTACTTCCGATTCGCCAAGTAAATTTCTAGAAAACTAATATAAATAATACAAGGAAAATGTTTAGGTTAGTTGGCAATTTAAAACGACTATACGCCATACACTTTAACTGTGAGTTTTATCCGCATATATCTTTAAGAAGGTAAATCCCCAACTAAGCTGATTCAATTTTTATTACAATTAGGTACAAAAGTACGGTTTATTAATATTTATTTTTATTTGTTCAGTAAAGAATAAAATAGTTAATCGTTATCCTAAAAAGCTTCACACCATTTATCTTTAAGAAGGGAATCCTCTTCTAAGCCGTTTTAATTTTAATTACCTTACGGAGTGCACATTTACAAGTAATAAAGAACAAAAGTACAGCGATTTTTTATTTTTTTATTTTGGTTTGATAATAGACATAATAGATATATGGTTATCATATAAATGTTCTAGTCTAAACTATCATTCTTAACTTCATAGTTTTTAAGTGATATTTGTGCGATGTGGTTACAGGCCCATTACCAACGAGCTATTATAAGTCCCTTCTTTTTAAATCATAACTTTTTTAAAAACTGAAGAACTGTTGATTTGAAAGCACGTATTCTTGGGATAACAGCCGTGAGAAAAGGTAATTATTTACTCAGAAATCTTGTAAACTATAATCTGCTTATTCAATTAAACTTAAATCCTTGCATTTTTGCTGCCTTAATGTTTTTAAACACTTTTCGTGGAAACTCCTAAGTCTTTCGTGGCTATTGCAATAATTATTAAAATTTGTATGCTTATAGCGTCACAGTTTGCAATAATTTTAATTATAATGCTTGCAAAAAGCTATATTGAAGAACCTAATCCTACTGTAACAGGATTTGAATGTTTGAATTGTGTAAAGTGAAGCATGCAGTGATTATTCAATTGTTACATAGTTTGATTCATAACGATATGTTTTTAGGCATTTATAAAAACTAGAAATAGGAAAATGTATAATAGTTAAAGGGTACCGGGTATTAATGTTAAATGAGTTTTTTTATTATGGTTTCATAAAAAAACACACTGTTAAAATTACTTCCTTTAAATGTTTTCTAGTAAATTCTAAAAGTATGACTTAAAATAGTATTTTTCAAAAAGCTTGGATACAATTATGGTATTAATATAAAATTGCATCACACTTACTTGTTCATGTTTAAATCTAGCCGTAAGTGTGACGAATTCATCCTTGGGCGCTCCACAGCTGGATTCCTCGAAAAGTCGCATCCTTTCGTTTTCATTCTCTCGTGTGCACGTCACTGGATACAAACAAAAAAGTATTAATGCCAACCGATTTTTTGAATCAACTTTTTACACGACATGAAAAAATATTTAAAAAATTCTAACTAAACTTTTTCAACAAACTTTACACATAATGTTTAAACACTGAATGTAGGTCAACTACAGTCTTGTAAGTAATTAGTAAATTGCGTCACTTTTTGCTAACACTATTTCAGATTAAATTGGCACTTCACTGTCACTTTTTTTAAGTAAAAAAAAAACTATGATCACCTTTATCTAAAAACGATTCTTCGGAGGAGGCCATGAATTTCGGATGATGTCTATGGCTCGCCTCGGCGAGAGCGATGATGAGGAGGAGTAGTATTCCGTTCATGTTGTGTGGTGAGAGGGGACAAGGCAATGCGCGCGAAACCGTGGTGGCCCGCCTTATATCAGCTGGGCTGGAGGCTCGGCGCTGGCGCAACGCTACGTCACCGCGTGACGCGCCGTCGTGCGTTAACATCGCTACGTCATGAACACTCCTACCAAGGTGCCGCACTTTTTGTGTTCTAATTTCGGTAATGATCTTGTACTTTGGACCGCTCTGTGTAAAGATAGGAGATCGGCCTTTTGTGTGAAGGATATATTATTATATCATAAGGATGTTTTACACTTATGAGTTTGTTTTTTGTTGGGATAGGTCATAAAAGTTTTTTTTTTCGTTTGTTAGCATTCTTAACTTACGTTTGTTAGCATTCTTAACTTACGTTTCGTTTGTTAGCATTCTTAACTTACGTTTCATATATCTGGCAACTTATTTGAACTAATCGTGATTCATTACATAAGAGATGACATAATATATCAGTGAGATCCAAAATAGGCATATATAATATCTAAATTAGATATTATTTCACACAAGATTGTAAATTTGGTTGCAGTTTCGGGTTAAAATTTGGGGTATTTCTATTAGGAATCACCTATTTCTGTATTTATTACAAAGCTATGATAATAGTTGGTTTCTACAGGATAAGGTCCTCTAGACGTACTCTTTATTATAGTGTTGTATATAAGAGATCCATCCCGGCCAGTCACGGGCATTAAATACACAAAAAATAACAAAACATTAAGAGTAAGTTACTTTTTATTACATTAGATATCAGCCAGTAAAAGTCTCATCAAAATCCCCCAGTCGTAGATATTACCCAAAATAAATAGACAGACAGACAAATATGTCTTAATTTAATAATATAATATATATGTATATATATATTTTAGATTTATGTTAATAATCCAATTATTCTTTATTCAGGTGTAAAGTCGTTAAGTGGCTCTGTTATGATTACGAGAACAAGTTATATATATAACGCATGGCTGCGTATAATTTAATTTTCAGCTATTTCGAAGAATAGGTCTGTCTACATTATCATACATACACATACGTCTAAATTTATGTGGCACATGAAATCATTTTTACTGGAATCACGAAAAACTCTATATTCTAAAGGTCTCATGTATAGTTTCAGGAAAAGAAACTGTACTAAAACTCAGTCTATCTTTAAAGAACTGGAAAATTATGCATGTACCTTTGTATGATTTAGATATCTTTTTGATAAAGAGGATTAAAAGATATCAAAATTAGTGGCTTAAACATTAAGTGACTCTATGGGAATTGGACTTTGAATCTGTTTGAAGTAAACTCACGTCATCGAAATCTTTCTTTGAAATCAGCGCACCTTGCTAGTTCCGGCCAAATAAATGCTGACGTATTTTAACATATTTATCCTCATGCAGGTGTTGCGTGATTTACATAGAATAACTGTACTTGTAAATATTATTGAGGAGTGGCGCTTAGGTTTGCTTTTTGATTTAATTTAAGCTAGCCGTTTTAGCTAAAGAGCTTATTCCATTTGTCTGAATGAAGACGTCTGAAAGCCACAGAATCTGAATTCAGACTAGTGGAATAACGTTCAAACTGAAATTTGTGTAGTGGAATAACAAGCGTCTGCGGCAGTAACTTCGAAGGACGTCTGAATTCAGCAACGACAAAGTGTAATGGAATAAGCTCTTTAGTCGGACATGTTCGTGTTTCAAGCGGTGGCAATTATTATACTAATGTTATTATCTTATTTCGGGGAAAGGAGAGATATTTTTATTTTTAAATATTTTTTTTGAGCCTTTGACTTTCTATGTTTATGAATCACCGTTTCTCATGCTGGACATACTTGTTCGTATCCTAGGATAGGCCTAAACCAATGGTATATATTAACGGCGAGCAAAATCATCATAAGGAAACCATCATATGACAATACATTCAAACAAAAAAGGCGATAGCCGTGCTTTCTATCACGTGAGTACATAGTGTACCAAGCAAGCGTCAGTACTCTGAACTCCAACGGACCAAAATGTCACATGATGATCAGGAGTATTAGTACCTCCGCCACCCTTTGGGAATATACAGCGTGAAGGTTAATTTGCATTTCGAGTTTCATATTTGATGTAATCGTTGGTATCTGTATCATTTAGAATCCGTTTATTGACGTCACGTTAAAGTCAAACACCGGTAAGGATGGTTGGTCATAGTTTGTTGTGAAATATGCAATGTGTGATTCATAGCGGTAACTACACTTCTTGATAAGATCTGCACAATTATCTATCTCTGTGTCACGTGAAAGACTTGCTTGATTTATCGCGAAACGCGGGAAGAATTGGGTTAGGTAAAAGCGTTCTCAGCCGATACTATTTAGCAATACTATTTATTTCAGTTATGGGATATATGCATTTCTCATTTACTTTACAATGTATTATCCACGAATAACACTATTTTCCCTCTATCACAAAAGCAATTTTTAAAGCCAATGTGAATGATAATATCAGTCGAAGACGTCCAGGTAGGTCACATTTAGATCAAATATAGAATGTGCTGTAAAACGCTATGTGCATAGTGTGAAACATAAAAGCATGCATACATGAAAAGTTTGATGAATGTAAATGAAGTTGGAGGAGTTTGCTAGGATCATACAATGTGGCATTCGATATTCTTCCTATCCCAATGGGAACAAACGGTGAAAGTGACCACTCGAATTTTAATTAAATCTTAACTTCTAAATGTGGCCATAGAGTTGGTAATAAGATCAGTGAGTGTATGGCAGAGAAACGATTATTTTCTTCATTTTAAACTCTATATATAAGCATCCCGTTGTGGGCATAATCCAGACCAATCTTGTGTTGTCCGCTTCTTTATCATTTCCCCCATTCCCAAAATCACCGGTACACTACAAGGACTAAACTATTACTAAGAGAAAATTACCCTATAATAACCTGTATTCTAATAAAAAATATTAGTGTGATTCGTGAACGAGTAGTTGTGAAAGATGACGTAGTATGCAAGATAGAAAAAGGAATGTTGAGGTGGTTTGGGCACATAGAGAGAATGGATGAAAATAAAGTAGCGAAAGAGATATATAGGGCCAATGTGGATGGGATTGTTAGTAGAGGACGGCCTCGTAAAACTTTTCTACATCAGATAGAAAACGCTCTTATAAAGGCGGCGGGGGTCCGAAGAGAGAATAATAAAAGAACATGTATGAGAAGAGTAATGAATGTAAGGAAAGCAAGAATGGTTTGTCAAGATGTTACTAAGTATGTCGATAGTCTCTGCCTACCCCAGTGGGAATAATGTGAGTATAAGTAAGTAAGTCTTATAAGTTTGAATCTCGCTTTAACTAATTTTAGAACAAATAAACATATTTAATCCAAGTATAATTAATTAATTACGCTTATTACATAATAAGGTATTATTTAAAGTAAATATTTGTTGCATTTAAATTCTAGTAAAGTTTGTAGCCTGTCAGGAACTTTCTTTATTGTTTTTAATAACCTTAATTAAATGATGTGCAATTGTATTTGGTTTTTATAAACAACAATTTCTTTGGTTTCATTAATGGGTTTTTCCAGTCCAATTGGTTGAATTGACCATTGAAAGAGGTGTGATATGACATATCAGTATTATTGATAAAGTAAAACTTTTTGTACACAAATATATATTGCTGTGTAGTGTCGGCTTAGAATAGCACTACCCCATTTCTTCCGGTGGGTGTACGTAAGAGGCGACTAACGGTATTGGGGCTTTTAAGGGACTTTTGGGCGATGCGGTTGGAGACCCATCACCAACAACCTTTATTTCACCATCTTTTTCCCACGCAACTTCCAAAGGTGGCTGATGTCTCATTCCCTAGCTCTGGCTACCCCTTCAAGGGATTTATAGCCGTGAGTATATGTGTATGTATGTATGTATATATATTTTGAGAAATACAGTGTTCTTCTAGTTCATATACCAAGGATAATAAAAAATAATTAAGAAAACACTCTGATTGCAATATTAAATACTTTAGATCGAACATGAAAGAAGTATTTGTGTGCGAAATAATGATTAATTTCTTCTGTAGTTTATTTTTTTCCCAAATACTTCCTCGTGTGGCCGCTTTAGCAGGTTCTTTGGGAAAAAAAGTACAGTTGAGGATTAGCCCTACATTTACTTATACAATGTTCTGTAACTTATTACAAAAACCGTTCAGCGGTTGCCATTCAAGTTTTTTATTTCACGGGGTCTTAAGCCCAAACTAAAACTTTCACGCCGTATATCCCTGAAGAGGTTGGCAAAGGTACTAATACTTCTGAACATCACGTGATAATGTCACATGGTGTTCAGAGTACCCATGTTTTGCTCGGACAGTGTACTTACGTGATAGGAGCATATCTAGCAAAAATGCGCTTTTAATTAAATGTATGTGTGTTTTCTTCCTTATCTGTTGTATCTGTTAAACGTCATGATGTAAAAAATGTTATTTGCTAACTCAGTTATTAGGTATTTTATCTATGTCACTTATCATTCATACTCGTACTTACCGGCGGAAAAATTACGCACATTTCGTCACTGATTTCTTACTCACAGGCGCCACTACTACGATGAGTACGGTGTGATGTAATAATTTTATAACAAATATGATTTTATAATAATTAATTTAATGTTTTTTGACATGAATTCCTCATGTGGGGATTATTACTCATAAATAAAAGATGTTATTAAAGGAAAGAAAAATTTCGACACTGGCGGGGTTCAAACCCGCGACCTTCGGGTATACGCCCCCGTACGCCGCCCGAAGGTCGCAGGTTCGAACCCCGCCAGTGTCGTAATTTTTCTTTCCTTTAATAACATCTTTTATTTATGAATTTATAATAATTAAATTAAATAAAAGGATTAGTTAATTTTATAACTTAATTAATAGCCGTGTAGTGCCGGCTTAGAATGTCGCTACCCCTTTCTACCCGCGGGTGTCGTAAGAGGCGACTGGGTATTGGGGCTTTTTATTGGATTTTTGGGCGATGCGGTTGGAGACCCATCACCAAAAACCTTTAATTTTACCATCTTCTCCCCACTCAACTTCCAAAATTTATAATTCCTTAGCTCTGGCTACCCCTTCTAGGGAAATATAGCAATATGTATGTATAATGTATGTAATTAATACTATTATTATGTAACTATTAATATAAACTTAGTATTTAAAATGAATAGACGGGGCATGACACGATAGTAGAGGTGTATGGTTGTGCGAGAGTTCTTATAGCATCATCCTGTGAACATGAAAGTAGTACTTTTTACTTTATTTAAGTCGCACATTATATAAATATTGGAAATAAATTGGAGTGGTCTTTAAATTCTCTAAATTTTGATGCGAATATAAAAAAGGGTAAGAAGAAAAATAAAAGTGTAAATATGGTAAAAATTTAATTAATATCACCATTGTTGGCTGGACCTCTAACTATTTTAATAGTTATTTACATCCATAATGCTAACGGCCTGAGATCTGAAACCACCTGAGGCCATTAATCGCCAGCATTAACCAATGAAATGTTATCAAAATTTCTTAATGCATCAAACAACGTTTTCTTTCATCTCACGACTTAATGTGACGATACGATCTTTTTGGCTATAACTTTATTCATCTATTTCAAAGCCTCATAATTATTAAGCCGTCCACGCGCCAAAATCGCCTCAAAAATCAGTTGTTTGTTTATTGATTATCTTAGATGTCTACAATCCAATCGGGTGAACAACGATATAATTTTATCAGGTGGTTTTTCCGACATGATTATTCGATGTGGTAATCGAAACACCTGGACCTGATACGGTGAACGTGCCAGCGGAAAATGACCGACAGATTTAGTTTTTATCTTCATACGTATTGTATGACGATTAATGAAGTGGTCGTTTTTTGTTGAATACACATTCTTTGCGTTTTTAGAGTAACCTTTATACCTGTATAGTGTCGGCTTAGAATAGCACTACCCCATTTCTTCCGGTGGGTGTACGTAAGAGGCGACTAACGGTATTGGGTTTTTAAGGGATTTTCGGCGATGCGGTTGAAGACCTATCACCAACAACCTTTATTTAACCATCTTTTCCCCAATAAATATTCCAAAAGTTGCTGAGGAGTTTCTAATTCCTTATCTCTGGCTACCCCTTCTAGGGATTTATAGCCGTGAGTATATGTATGCATGAATGCTATATACCTATACTCACAACTTTGTTACCCATTATCAGAGACTGTCCAGCACCACTTAATTTTTTTTCCCACAGTCTTTGATCTTATCTATAATCGAAAAGTTTATGCTAATTAAAAAGTAATAAGTATCATGGAAAGAATAAAATATAAATAAAATGAAAGGCGATAGGCCTGCCCCCTATCGCGTGAGTGCACTATTCTAGCAAAACGTTGGTACTCCGAACTGGTGACAATGTATTAGTACCTCTGTGAAAGTTTGAGTTTGAGTTGAGTTATGAATGAAAAACTTTAGTAACTGTCTTCTAAAACGGAAAAGGATTCACCGTTTCAGTGGAATACTTTGTGTTAATGAAAATTCATGAATGAAGTAAACTTTTCCCAAGTAATGACTCAGTGAAGGTCAGCGATTCGATGGTTGGCTGTGACATGAAAAACCTCATATCATTATTGAGACAATTTCATATTCCAAAGCTCTGGCTACCCCTTTTAGAGATTTAAATTCGTGAGTATATATATGTATGTAATTAATATACTAAATTGCCATGTAGTGCTGGCTCAGAATGTCACCTCCCCTTTCTACCCACGGGTGTCGTAAGAGGCGACTAACGGTTTTGGGCTTTGTTAAGTGGCTTTTACAAGCTACAAGCAACAATATTGTTTTTTACCATCTTATCAACTTCCAAATGTAGCTAAAGAGTTTCTAGCTCTATAGCTCTGGCTACCTCTTTTTGTGATTTATGGCCGTATATCAAGTAAGTAATAGTATGTGTATGTACCTATATCAAGCACTGAGTTAGGACCTAGTTTGTGTTACCATAGCACTAATTTTAAGTTTAAAAATATTGTTTTTTTTTTACACTTTGTGTATTGTTTTTCATATTGTATGTGGTGTTATGTTAACATAAATAAACGAGTTATCTATCAATCTATTTACCTATATGTATGTTTGTACGTTAAAGAAAAAGAGAAATTTCTCTGGAATTTGTAAGAGATTCGATAAGATTTATACCTGTATTACCTGTGATAGTCCCGGAGAATATAAATTGGTCAGGATAATATTTGGTTCTATAGGGTATATCGCCTTATTGTCCTGCAAAGAATGTAACATTACAATTACAATATTTAATTGAATTTTTCTTACATACATACATACATATACTCACGGCTATAAATCCCTAGATGGGGTAGCCAGAGCTAGGGAATCAGAAATTCCTCAGCCACTTTTGGAAAGTTAAGTGGGGAAAATATGGTAAAATAAAGGTTGTTGGTGATGGGTCTCCAGCCGCATCGCCCAAAAATCCCTTAAAAAGCCCCAAGTCCGTTAGTCGCCTCTTACGTACACCCACCGGAAGAAATGGGGTAGTGTTATTCTAAGCCGACATTACACAGCTATTGAATTTTTCTTCTTCTTAAAATTAAGGATAATTTATTATAACAAAAACTGTTCACATGAAAAAGACATATTAGGAAAAAAAAATATGTTGTGTAAGTTTGATAATAATAATAGAATTTGTTTTCATGAATTAATTATGCTGTGTAGTGTCGGCTTTGAAATAGCACTACCGTAATTCTTTCCGTGGGTGGGTGTTCGTAAGAAAGGGTATTCGAGCTGATTTGTTTTTTGGGTGCTGTGTAGTGTCGGCTTAGAATAGCACTACCCCATTTCTCCCGGTGGGTGTACGTAAGACGGGACTAACGGTATTAGGGCCTTTAAGGGATTGTTGGGCGATGCGGTTCGAGATCCATCACCGTCACCGACAACCTTTATTTTTACCATCTTTTCCCCACTCACATTTCCAAAAGTGGCTGAGGAATTTCTAATTCTTTAGCTCTGGCTACCCCTTCTAGGGATTTATAGCCGTGAGTATATAATTTATAAGGTATGTATGTTGTTTTTTGGACGATGCTGTTGGGGATCTATCTCCAACTACATTAATTTAACAATCTTTTCTCTCAACTCTCGGCTCAACTTCCAAAAGTTACAGAGGTTTTTCTGGAGCTCTGACTAACCCTTCTAGGAATTAATCCCCGTGAGAATATTTTATACTTACATACATATAATCATTAAAACTGTCCATTGTCGGCTTAGAATAGCACTACCCAATTTTTCCTGTACGTGATCGTAAGAGGCGACTAAAAGTATCTTTTAGGGATTTATAGCTATGACTATACTGTATGTACGTATATAATCATTAATATGAACATACATGTACATATAATTTAATAACTAAACCAAAAGTCCTGATTTAATAACTGTTCTTTGAACCCATGCACAGTTACTTATATCTATTTTACTTATCATTCACATTTGACGACGAAAATGTTATGCAAAACGGCGGTACTAAATCATGAATCACTTTCCTTCTGGCGCCCGCACTATTGAGATATTGACGTAATGTTTTAAACATACATACATATACTCACGGCTACAAATCCCCAAAAGGGGAAGCCAAAGCTGAGAAATTTAGAAATTCCTCAGCCACTTTTGAAAGTTAAGTGGGGAAAAGATGATAGAATAAAGGTTGTTAGTGATGGGTCTCCAAACGCATCGCCCAAAAATCCCTTAAAAAGCCCCAATCCTTTAGTCGCCTCTTACGTACACCCACCAGAAGAAATGGGGTAGTGCTATTCTAAGCCAACACTACACAGCTAATATTTTAAACATACAAACATATACTCACGGCTATAAATCCCAAAAAGGTGTAGCCCAGAGCTTCAGAGCTAGAAACGTCGTGTAGTGCCGACTTACCATGTCACTACCCCTTTCTACCCACGGGTGTCGTAAGAGATGAGTAAGGTTATGGGGCTTTGTTAAGTGGTTTCTGGGCGATGCGGTTGGAGACCCATCACCAACGATACTTAATTTCTACCATCTTCTCCTCTATCAACTTCCAAGTGTGGCTGAGGAGTTTCTAATATTTCAAAATATGTAGCAAACCTGAAATCGGATTGTTAGTGTTATTTGCAGGCCACATGATATAATTTACGAGATTTTTTGTAAGTGCGAGAAATTTTACTTATATGTTTTTTATTTTTATTGGCCATACATACGTACATATACTGATGCCATTATTTCCCATTGGTGTAAGCAAAGACTATTTATTTATGTTATTATGATATTTTATTATGTTCGCCGCTTTTTACGATCCTAGCAAACCTCTCTAGCTTCGTATTCGCCATCTTGAATATAAAGCGACGAAACTCATCAAATATCCTATCTCACTATACTAGGAGTGTAGTCCCAAAAAGCGTGGCGGGAGTTTAGCTTCACAGGGACCATTAGACCTTAGACGCTAAACTCAACTTATCATTTACTTTTGAACATCACTCGTAAAAAAAAACACCTTTCGTTCAGAGTACTCACGTTTTACATGGATGCAAGCCCATCGCAACTTTTAGACGTGAAAATATTATGAAATATTTAGTAAAAATGCTAGTTTGGATTTCTTTTCCTTAAATCCATATCCCCCAACCCCTTTTGCATTTTGTACAGTGCACACAGAAACACTTACATATTTACGTTTGAAAAGTACATCCTCTTCCGGTAGGCAAAGCCTTGGCAAGTTAAAGCCTGATTAAAACGAAGCAGTGAGTCACATCACTTAGCATTTGATCGTTGCGAGCTTTTTCAGATACTCTCCAGTTCTCGGAACTCTAACAATCGAACCAGGAATTTCGAGCCGAAAGTTACCTTCGGTGATTTATTAGGGAGAATTGAGGAAAACTTTAGTAAGAATGTATTTCCAAGAAAAAGTTGTACGATTTTATATTGGCTGCGAATATTTTAAATACAATGGTTTGGACGCTTTAGTTTTATGTATGATCGTTGTTTGAGTGTTAAGGATAAAGTTCTGAATATTATTAATAAATAAAGGAAAGAAAAATTTCGACACAGGCGGGATTCGAACCCGCGACCTCGGGTATACGCCCCCGTCGCTCTTACCAATTGAGCTACCGTGTCAATGGCTGCCAGCGCGAAATTCTTCTATCCTTTATTTCTTTTACACGTTTTTAGTAGTGTTTGCGTTTCCTACCTCCGAATTTTTTACTAATTCGGAAGGCCACATTGACACGGTAGCTCAATTGGCAAGAGCGACGGGGGCGTATACCCGAGGTCGCGGGTTCGAATCCCGCCTGTGTCGAAATTTTTCTTTCCTTTATTTATTCTTTATTTATTAGAAATAATCCCCACATGAGGTTTTCATGTACAAAAAGATTTAAATTATGAATATTATTTCTACTGAATCAGCTGTATCGTGTCGGTATAGAATTGCACTGACATCGCTACGAGATAGTGTCGGGCGACCTTGGGTTTTAGGACTTATGATATGGCTAGATAAGCTTTCTTTCAAATGGTTAGGAAGGAGAATCATGACATCATATTTCACCCTTAGTCTTGTATTTACTCAGCCCGTCTTACCAAGTTTCACCTTAATAACTAATATTTTAATATAGGGGCCGTAATTAATTTATCTCATACTTATTTTGTGACTCGAGTGTCTCTTGGTGTTCTCGTAAATGTGACATAGTGTATTCGTACAAAACGGCAAATGGACCTGCAACCTATCATGTCACCGCCTTACCAAAATACTGACTATGTAAGAGTACTGTGAAGGGAGGTGAGAAAATAAGGGATGTTCAAAAATATTAGTTTTACTGCCCACCCCTTTAGATATACATCGTGAACATTGAGTTGAGCGCGATGTCTTTTAATCTATAATAAACTATCACCAACATAATTCCACTAAACCAGCTTTCACTTGAAAAGCTGAACTTACTCCCCAAGGTTTTCCAAAGAATCAGTTTGATAATTCAACTAAACAAATTCACATTATGAAAATTCATATAATCTGTAAGAAACTGAAAAAGAAAGACTTTAAGTTTTATACGTCAACTTTATCAACACTTTACAGAAAACCTAAATAGGTTTTCTGTAGTGTGTTGATGCCATTGGCTTATGCAAATGCATAAGCCAATGGCTTTCCGTAAAACTGACCTCACTTTATTTTATGCTGGTTGAACACTGAAAGCTATAAAACATAAGCTTCGCACTATACCTTATAAGTATATTTACTTAGGGGCTTTTTAAGTCATTTTTGGGCAGTGCTATTGAAAACCCGGCATTATCATCAGCATCATCATTATCCTTAAGTGAGCTCACGCCCAATATCACTAATAAATAGCAATTATCATCATAAACATCGCGAGGAAACCCACATGGCCGAGTTGTGCTTTGCCATGTGACAGTGTATTCGTACGAAAACGGCCATAGACCTACCCCCTATCACGAGAGTATCAGTCCAAACAAAACGTGGGTACTCTAAACACCAGGTCACGATGTCACTTGATGTTCAGAAATTATTACCTCTACCAACCCTTTTGGGAATATTCGGCGTGAACATTTGAGTTTTTCAGTCGGTTTAAACAATAATATTATAGTGTCGCCCAAACTTGAGTGTGCTGTGCACTGTACTAAATTGGATTTTTGTACTGAAATATAAGGCTACAATTTCTCATGAAATTCGTGTATGTGTGGCTGCCACGTCACACTGCTGATGTCACGCCATGAATAGCAAACTTGCGTGGTAACTGCCGCCACGCCCGCGTGCCGTCTTGTTACTAAGGTATTATATGGAATTCGTAAAATACGAGTATATGTGTGAGAGTCTCTTATAAAATTAATACTGATTTCATATCTTTTTTGCCCTGTCTTGTATGTACACTGTCGCGAGACAAATTACAACTCAGCCATGCGGGTTTCCCCACAAGGTTATCCTAAGCCACCGTTAACAGCCGAAGTAAATTTTCCATACATGGGAATTAAAAAAAGTATATGCCTGATTCAGAATTCCCTCTTATTCCTTAAGGTAGTCTTTACTACTACAACACATTTCGCAATACTTGTATTGGCGTCTGCTTTCAACATGTCCCGACATGCCTTAAAGGTACTGTTGGCATGGGAATGGGAACACATCATACCACGTGGGCAGGTGACGCAATTTTTCAAATATGGCCATGCTTCTCTCCTTCTTCGGTAATTCGTTCCAGGTATTCCAGGCGTTCCAGATATCAACTGTCTTGCTCCTCTTTAGTAATTAAATCAATTAAATAATTGCAGTAATTAATTAATTCAAAAACACTAAACGGACTTCCCTTCTGAACCTGTACATTCAGCGCAATTCACAATTAATATCAAGCAAGGAGCAAGCGTCGATATTTGTTGAATGAGAAAGGGTGTTATGAAAATTATAATAAAAGTCAAGATTGGCAATGACTATTGTTTTATACGATCCCGGCATACCTTAGGAACTTTGTGGATTTTTTTATTTGAGTTATAAACATGGTCGTTATAATTTTACCATTTTATATTTTTTTTCACTGGTTTTCTGCCATCCAACTTGTCTAAGTGCCCCGTTCATCCTTCTTAAAATATTATCCATCACGAATCAGAATATTTGTCACCCTATCACCTACTCAAGGTTTGACTGAAGGACTTCAACTTTATTCGCTTTAATCTCTTCTGGCTACTAAGCTATTGGCTACCAAGCACTTAAGTGATTTTGGCGGACGAATATTATCATTTCGTTAAAGTCTGAAGATGTGATGTTCAGGAGCATTAGGAACTCTGCCACCTCTTCAAGGATATACGATCACGTGATCTATCGATGCTTGTTTCATGTTAACAGTGAAGAAAATCATTACGCAGAAACCCACAAGACTAATTTAAAAATGACTGGTGACTTCTGAGAATGTTTCTGTAAGAAACAACGATACACTTGTTCTATCTAAGTACAAACATGAAGTATCTTGAACATCAATTTAAAATATTAAACTTGATTTTAAGAAGAATAAAAGTACATTTAGCGTGGATGCAAGAGTCTTGAAGAATCTTAGATGTGGTAGAATTACATTTCTGTGACAATTTGTGCCGTTACTGGTTTAAAGACTAGGTAAGTTTGTTCCGAATAGAAATAGAGTCACATTAATCAGTAAAGTCAGTTAAGGGGTTTTATCATATATTAATAAAGGTGGCCTAAGATAAAGGAAGTATATGATAGTTTGCCTTGCATTTTCAAAAATGAAAATTGAGAAAAAGCAATATGTCGGGTGCAACCTTGATGGAAATAATCCTTATAATTTCCGAAAACGTTTTCAGTCTTTCTTTTCAACCAACTTGAGGCGATTGGATTTCAGTGGCGTGTCGCATTTAGAAAGCGGTACTGTCCAGTACAGCTCATATCTTCTGTTTGTTCTTATTTATAAGCCCCATTCGTTCAAAATTTGGTATAATAGCATATTTTTGCATATTTGCATTTGAAAAACATTTTGCGCATATTTATTGTGTGTATTCCG
This sequence comes from Bedellia somnulentella, assembly GCA_963576735.1. NCBI lineage: Eukaryota > Metazoa > Arthropoda > Insecta > Lepidoptera > Bedelliidae > Bedellia > Bedellia somnulentella. The sequence goes on from OY755171.1 coordinate 2,124,231, forward strand.
TTTATATTTACGTTACGGGAAACTAGCGCGTGCAGAACTAAAGTCAGATCAAATGAACTTAGCAACTCAAATGTTACAAGATTCGAACGGTAAACACTACGCTCTGGGTTGGGATTGGGACAGTGAGTGACAGTTATATAAGCTCCATTATAGAAAAGCTTAATATTCTAATTCTAAGCCAAATTTCCTAATTAAAGGATCAGGATTTCACATTAGCAAATGTTCATGAATCCGTTACATCACTAGTATCCGCACGTGTATTTTTAACTCCAATAAAAAAATATGATAAAGAAATCGGCAATTATATTAGAGACAAGGACGTATCGAGGTATGACCCTATGACGTCATCAATGAGAGTTCGAGGTGACTGACATTCAGAAGGTCTAATTTAAGTCACGCACGCTTGATAACGGTTGCTAAGTGTGAAATCGCTTTCGATCAACTTTAAGTAAAATTCCATAATTAAATCAATCTTTATACTATCTTTATTTCACGGATCTAGCTAATTAAAGTATTAAAGCGCTTATGCTGTTATCAATTTGGATATCCTTATGTAATAAGGCACGAGAACAAAGATAGGATAGTTCGTTGTTGAGATCTTTCAGGGAGGCTATTTTGGTATTAGAATGGCCACAGCCACTGTTTGGTTAATTATGGTGATCATGGAAGCTGAAATATATTAGAACCTTGTCAAGATGGCCTGAATTGTCTCAAATTTCTTACATTTAAGACTAACCAAGAATTGCAGCCCTTTGAAACTTCACCTTAGCCCAGACGTTGCTCTGCGCACATCACATTCATAAGTTTTACAATTCCACATAGACCTTATGAAATTGCTCCCAGCTACGTGGTTTGCGAGGTTGTTTTTTGGACCATTGTCGGATGTTCTTGCAAGAACCTTTGCCGTGGTATATGGCTGTTAATTCAGAACCGTCGAGTCCATATTACTATTTCGGATCTAGTCAAGGATGTGACACTCACTGCCGATTCAATTCAGTGAAGTAAGAGACTAATAAAACAAAAAGACAACAGATTTTACTTGTTTAGAAAGTTATCATGTTTTGAAATTGATATGATTTTTGAGTTAATTTCATAATGACTTATAAATACTTATAATACTTAAGTTATCTGAGTCATTCGCTACAATTTGTTCACCTCATGATAACCGCAAAATACTACGAGCAAAAATTATCAGCTAAAGTTATGAATGAAATGGCTTTGATACAGAATTAAAACGACTCCAGTAGAAGACAGCTAGATGAAATGTAAACCTTATGTTTCAAACACGATAGTTTATTTTCGATTGTCTGATTTGAATTTTAACTGCAGAGTAAAATAGTCTTTGCTCTACTAAGCATAAAATACATATTTCTCTGCCGTTGGGTTTGGCTGATATTCCTATAGGTATAATCCTCTTGGCACGTGAGAATGACAAGCGTATTAATAGCAACTTACGCCCACGCTGAGCAGGCGTGTTCAAAATCTGAAGTAAAGTCCTAAAAATTCCATAACAGGTTGAAACTTGTACGCTAATAATGTAGGTTGGCAACAGCAATTGCCGCTGCGATTCTGAAACATTTTGAGTGAAAAATGCGATTTTACTCAAAAAGATTGCGCAACATCAAACGTATATAATCATATTTTATTACTTATTTATTGGGGGTTTATTAATTTGGCAAATGCAGCAAAAATGAGGCGATGGTAAAAAAATATGTTTTGTCTGGTTTTTCGAAATCAAAAGAATAAAAGCATGCGAATGAAAAAAAAATTTCGTCGCTTAATGACTCCCATTGACAATGACTCTCATTTACTTTCTTCTTAATATTAAAAATAATAAAACTAAATCCATTTTGTTATCATATATATAAATAATTACATCCACAAGCTGAATTCGTTCTTGTTCCCTTTTAACCTCTATTGGTCAGGGAATGGGCCAACAAATTGTATACATAAATACCTCCCTCTACGGTATTCAAACCCATGACCTCCAGAGCCAGAGGCAAGTTACCTATGTTCTAAGCCACAGACAGACGTGATGTTTATATGTTCGTAAAAGTTAAGATTTTGGTGTTTGGTGATGCCTAAGTTAGTGGTTAGAGCTTTCCAATTTTTGGGCAAAATAGTATGAAAAAAGAAAAATATATTGAAACTGGTTCACTGTAACATTAGAAATATCGGTAAGAGTACGAAGATATGCGCTTTGTAAGAGTTGAAAAAGTCAAAGTTTCTAACACATGACCCATTGTAACATCACGTCTGTCTGTGGCTTAGAACATAGGTAACTAGCCACTGGCTCTGGAGTTCATGGGTTTGAATACCGTAGAGGGAGGTATTTATGTATACAATTTTAAGTATTTTATGTACATACATACAAATACCCACGGAAATAAATACAAAAAAGGGTAGCCAAAGATTCAGAATTAGAAATTAGCTACTTTTGAAAGTTGAGCCATATATTTTTTTTAAATATAGAATTATAGGTAGTAGTCTCACATCGCCCATCAATCACATGAAAAGCCACAAGTCCTAAGTTGCCTCTTAAAAAGTCTATTGTAAGTCATCTAGCAATAAATTTAAATATATCATTGAGTAAGTATCCCATACCACAAGCCATTCAATGTGTGCTTACTTAATATGTGTAATATCCACTTTTTATATACTATGTACATACATACATACATATACTCACGGCTATAAATCCCTAAAAGGGGTAGCCTTAAATTAGAAATTTCTCAGCCACTTTTGGAAGTTGAGTGGGGAATTATTTAAACGCTCTAAAAAGAAGAAAATAAAATATTCCTTTTGGATTATACTAACAACTCCTCATTATACACAATTTATATATAATAATAAAAGCTTGTCGCGAGGTTTACATACCTATCAACATTCCTTTATATCATAATAATTTGTGGTAAATCGAGCGACAAGCTTTTATTATTATATATAAATTGTGTATAATGAGGAGTTGTTAGTATAATCCAAAAGGAATATTTTATTTTCTTCTTTTTAGAGCGTTTAAATAAAAGCTTTTTCTTAAAATGTTTTTTTACTTAATTTTTTTTATTTTTTACTTTTTAGTTATCGCTGGCTATTTTCAAGTTATTATTACTCTCAAAATGCCCTCTCATTTGACACCCATATTGTAGAAGTAGACTAAAGGTAACTATTCCGCCATCCTGCACGGTCCGCCATATTGGATTCAGAATGACGTCATATTCTTTTTCTAGTCACTCTTAACTAGCCCTTTCATTTGATACCCATATTGTAGAAGTAGACTAAAGGTAACTATTCCGCCATCCTGCATGGTCCGCCATATTGGATTCAGAATGACGTCATATTCTTTTTCTAGTCACTCTTAACAAGCCCTTTCATTTGATACCCATATTGTAGAAGTAGACTAAAGGTAACTATTCCGCCATCTTGCATGGTCCGCCATATTGGATTCAGAATGACGTCATATTCTTTTTCTAGTCACTCTTAACAAGCCCTTTCATTTGATACCCATATTGTATAAGTGGATTAAATATAACTGTTCTGACATCTTGTATGATCCGCCATATTGAATTTAGAATGACGTCACATGTCTTATCATATATTGTCATCCAAACAAAATGCGTCCACAAAATTTCAGCACAAACGGTTGAATATATCTACTTCAAAATTGAGTTCAAAGATTTCACCCGAACACACAAACATACATTGCAAGTTAAATAAAAGCTTTTAAAAGATGGTAGAATAAAGGTCGTTGGTGATGGGTCTCCAACCGCATCGCCCAAAAATCCCTTAAAAAGCCCCAATACCGTTAGTCGCCTCTTACGTACACCCACCGGAAGAAATGGGGTAGTGCAATTCTAAAAGTGCTAATAGACGATCGAACATGTACGGCGCGCACCACGAACTGTGCGGTGCGCTCTAGCCTACAGACGATCGAACATGTACGGCGCGCACCATCGCACAGTGCACCGCAAGCGCTTCGAACCAGCCCGCACCAATATTAATAATAATTATGTGCGGCGAACCACGCTACACACGTTCGTTTTTGGTACGGCCCGTACCACGAACACTGGTGCGCGCCGTACATGTTCGATCGTCTATTAGCACTTTAAGCCGACACTACACAGCTACTATACTATGTAATATGTATACTATGTAATATCCGTATATACCTAATTTATTAATTTACCATTTCATCTACTAAAATTACGAAGTTTATAAACATTATGAAATTGTTCCGACATTGCTTGGAAAGACCTTTGGTTACTAATGATTGGTTTATACAGCAATATGTTAATGCTATATTCATGCTACTGGTTGCCAGTGTGGGAAATTACAGTACGTACCAAAGCTGGGAAAAACCAGAAGACATCCTAGGATGACCTTATTCGCAATCTGGGAACTTTTTATAGTAAGGAAGCAACTGGTTCAGCTCACTGTATCTAGATTTAATAAAAATCAGCATATATGTGCAGTCAACATACATATACTCACGGCTATAAATCCCTAAAAGGGGTAGCCAGAGCTGAGAAATAAAAGTTTCTCAGCCACTTTTGGAAGTTGAGTGGGGAAAGATGGTAGAATAAAGGTTGTTGGTGATGGGTCTCCAACCGCATCGCCCAAAATCCCTTAAAAGCCCCAATACCGTTAGTCGCCTCTTACGTACACCCACCGGAAGAAATGGGGTAGTGCTATTCTAAGCCGACACTACACAGCTATGTGCAGTCAAATGTGTGGTTAAATAAAGGTTGTCAAGAGTGCTGGCTGATGAGTAATCTCACGTGACTGAATTTTACCTAGTATAGTATTATATTATCTGCGGTTGTAATTAGTCGTGTGACAAGAATGCCTCTGCAATTCCCTCGGTTGAGTTAATTTGTAGTAGGTAGTAATACGTTAAGTAAAACAATAAAATCATATTTCATTTTACGAATTTACACATTACATTACATTTCGGCCTTGTAGTGTCGGCTAGAGTAGCACTACCCAGTTTCTACCGATGGGTGTACGTAAGAGGCGACTAACGGTATGGGGGCTTTTTTAGGGATTTTTGGGCGATACGGTTGAAGACTCATCACCAACAACCTTTACTTTACCATCTTTTTCCCACCCAATTTTCCAAAAGTGGCTGAGGAATTTGTAATTCCTTTGCTCTGGCTACCCCTTCTTGGGATTTATAGCCGTGAGTATATGTATGTATTTTAAGAAAATGCAAAAATAACAAAATCTCGTTTTTAGGAAACCCAGAAGTCATTAAATATCTATGAATACAGCATTTATTGAAAGCCACTTCGATAAAGTTAAACAGCTAATTTTCCTCATCCGCAGCCGTTCGGTGCAACATACAAAAACTGCCAGTAGTACTTTCACTGTCTACAGATCGAGGCTGATGCAACTCTGCCGATAGCAGTGTTGCAAAAGCGAAAGTTAAAAAATCGGGTAATTTTCCAGTTAAAAATCGGGAGAAAACGGGAGATTTTTTAGTCTTAATAAAACATCAGTATTTTATGCTGATAATCAAATTAAAGTAATTTATTAAACTATATAAAAATATATATAAACATAACATAACATAAACGTTCACGCCGAAAATCCCCAAAGGGGTTGGCAGAGGTACTAATACTTCTGAACATCACGTGACTTTGTCACCTGGTGTTCAGAGTACCCACGTTTTGCATGGACAGTGTACTCACGTGATAGGGGGCAGGCCTATCGCCGTTTTGTACGAATACACTGTCACATGACTAAGTACAACTCAGCCATGTGGGTTTCCTCACGATGTTTTCCCTCACCGTTAACAACCATGATAAATTAACCACACATATGTCTTTAGAAAAGACAAATTGGTGTAGGCCCGACCCAGGATTCGAACACTAGTCGTTTGCACGATAACCAAGTGTTCTACCCACTGGGCTATCACGGTTGTTATATATATATATATATATATATAATTCATCTGCTTACTGGTAAAATGTAGTAAATGCGTTTCTTACAAAAAAATAGTTAATAATACATTTATATGTAATTTTTGACGCTCTTTCTACTGGAAAAACGCAATAAATGATAGGACTGTTAATTACAGGTCATTTCTCAATTACAGGTCAAATATGATAAGTGCACACCCATGCTAAAAATAATATTTTTTTTCAACAATATTTATAAGAAAATGGCCTCTAATATGCTACCGCAAATAAGAACGTTAAATTTCCAATAATTTATTAAATACATTTCTGCAAAATCTTATTTAGATGTTAGTAAAAAAAATACTTAAACTTTGAAAACCCTATATCTCCGTTTAACAAAATGTGTATTTACTACATTTTACCAGTAAGCAGACGTATATATGTAGGACTGATTATTCATTTTTGTACCACTTCTTGCTTACAATTTTAGTAAACAATTTTCCAGCAATAATTAGATTTTGTTGGGCATGAAACCTCATGTGGGGATTGTTTTCCTGATCTATAAAATGACTATCATTTTATACCTTTTGCCGTTGAAAGTCTCGGCCCGTGGGGCAACGAGGCACGGCTATTCTTTAAAGAACTGTCCGCTCGCCTTGTGGAAGTATGTGGTGATCCTAGAGCTGGCAGCTACCTCGGCCAACGCATTAGCTTAGCCATCCAAAGAGGAAATTCTGCTAGCATTTGGCAATAATTTAATTCTTAATTTTTATACAATCATTGTAAATATTTTGTAATTGTAAAAGTGGAATCAAGGAAAGAAAAATTTCGGAGCCAGCAGGACTTGAACCTGCGACATTCCGGTCTACGCAAAGTATTTTAAGATAAATATTGAAATTTTCACAAGTCTGATTATTTTACAATAATGAACTCTATCGCAAAACGTTTCGGTGTAACATGTTTTGTGTATACTGACGTCACTGCCGTATTAAAAGACCCTGCTTGGAGTGTGAGAACTTTATGGGAATTCCCGTGCGTGAGAATCCCGTGGTCAGTGTTACTAGGTGATGTTTTCTGTCTTTAGATTGCTATATTAATTATTACTTTAATCTCAAATGCAAAAAATCGGGAGATATGGTCACTAAATCGGGATATCGGGAGGGAAAGGCCAAAATCAGTAGATCTCCCGATAAATCGGGAACTTTTGCAACACTGGCCGATAGATTCGTCAAGTCATCGTGACGTGAACCTAACCGGATTGTCTGAGCAATTTAACTGTATCCTCTGGATATTTTCATTATGAATAGTTTTTAATATACGATTGCAAACATGATCGAAAAATTTAATAATCTATGTTTTGTACTTAGTTTATAGTAAAATCAATTTTATATTACATACATACATATACTCACGGCTATTAATCCCTAGAAGGGGTAGCCAGAGCTAAGGAATAAGAAATTCCTTAGCCACTTTTGGATGTTGCGTGGGGAAAAGATGGTGAAATACTTAAAGGTTGTTGGTGATGGGTCTCCAACCTAATCGCCCAAAGATCCCTTAAAAGCCCCCATTAACGTTAGTCGCCTCTAACGTACACCCACCGGAAGAAATGGGGTAGTGCTATTCTAAGCCGACACGACGCAGCATTTTATACTATTTTTTTATTATGTATTTTATTTTTTGTATATTAGTAGCTGAACAGGCAAACGTTGTTTTACGATATAAATTATTTCTGGGGAATTCCTAGTCGGTAAAATAAAAATAAATCTTATCACTTAGGAGTATAAAAAATTATTACCTATTCTCAGACCTATACGAAGAATAAAAGAGCATGTATGAAAAGATTGATGGATGTGAATGAAGCTAGAGAGGTTTGCCAGGATCGTACAAAGTGGCGATCGATAGTCTCTGCCTACCCCAATGGGAACTAACGGCGTGAGAATATGTATGTATGTATGTATGTCTCAGACCTATCGAATATGTATGCAATATTTCATTTGAATTGGTTCAGAAGTTTCAAAGGAGTTTGGTCACAACCACTATGACACGTGAAATTTATACATTAGATTCACATGAAATTTCCGGGGCCCAATTCTACAATTTTAAGAAACGTCACCGTTTTGATACAGTCTGTAGGTCAAATAAGTACAATACTGTATCTCTATTTTTAGTCGTTACAACGTAATCGGTTCTATTATCTTAGCTGCCGGAGCATGGTTTTGTCAATTTTGACATTCCAAATCAGTCATTTATTCATTCTTTAATGAGTCAAATAAGTGTTGTCATTTCAGTAATCTTAAAAATCTACCGCAATAACTGTACCTAATTCTGTACCATCGTCCAAGACTAAAGAAATATCATTTAAATTTTATGTACAGTTTATGAGTACTTTCTGCTAGAAGATTCGACCGAAATATTTTATTATAGGTTAATTCTTTACATGGGTGTCGTAAGAGGCGACTAAGGATATGGGGCTTTTTAAAGTGACTTTTAGGCGATGCGGTTGAAGACCCATCACCAACGATACTTTATTTCTACCATCATCTCCCATATCAACTTCCAAATGTGGCTGAGGAGTTTTTAGCTCTAAAGCTGTGGCTACCCCTTTTTAGGGATTTATGGCCGTGAGTATATGTATAGCAAAATTAAAAACCTGTAACAATGTACCTACAAATACATTGTCACATGACAGGACAAAGTATAACTCAGCTATAATAGTTTCCTCACGATATTTTCCCTCACGATTAACGTCCTCAATAAATAAAAAAGACATTGGTCAAGGCCCAACGAGAATTTAAACTCAGACCGATGAAGTGAAGTCTCAAAAAAAAGAGCTGAGTTTTGATTTCATCGTTAAAAAAATTTAAAATTGTATGGGTAAATGGTTAAATTTATGCGGGTACCTACTCCATGGCGATCGATAGTCTCTGCCTACCCCAATGGGAACTAATGGCGTGAGTATATGTATTTATGTATGTATGTACCTACTCCGTAACTATCATTTATTTTAATGGAATGTCTTCTAGGCATGACATTATTACAGAAGCCGCCTGCCTTTTTGAGAAAACTCTCTATTTGGTCCGATTGTGTCCTCCGTAGTCGTCCTCTACTAACACCACTTTCCAGTGCCTTCCACATTGGGTTTTCACACATCCAATTTACCTTTTCATCCTTATCATGCCCAAACCGTCTTAACAATATTATTGCCTTAGTATTAGTATATGGAAAAATACTAGTTTTCATTGAAACAAACCTATCCCAAATTTTTTATTGATGTACAAGCGCGAATTTAAAGGCTGTTTTCAATGTTAGTAAAAAAATTGTTTTTTCTTTTCCTCAAAGTCTCTATAGGTACCCTGCGTTTTGAAAATGACACCTCTCTTTTGCTCTGTTTTATATTCTACAGATAAGTTAGTAGTGAATTGTTATAATTGTGCCAGTGACAAATTGGTCAAATAAACAAAATAAATACATTTAAATTTTTCACACAACTTGTCAGACGTCCGGAGTGTAAAGAATAAAAAAAACATGTATAAAAGATTCATTAAACTAGAAGAAGCTAGATAAGTTAGCCAGGGTCGTACAAATCCAACAAAATTAATAGTTTCTGCCTAATCCGATAGGAACTAATCTCGTGAGTTTACGCAAGTAGGTTTGTATCATTTTCTTTTATTTTTTTTTTGTTTTGGTAGAGAAAATCTTGAAATTATTTTTTAGTTTTCTTTAATTAATAATGAAATAAATATTTGTTAGATAAAATGTGGCACGTTTAAGAGTTTTTTGTGTTTTGTTTCAAAACCTTTTTTTCTGAAATACGTGTATTAGACTTTTTTAAGTTTGCCTTATGTTTGTTTATAATAAGTCGTGATTATATATAAGATAAGATTTTTGCGGTCTGTTCAAAGTAAAGTCAAACTTTTTCTTACAAACTCATTACGCAAATTCTTGGCCAAACACGAACTCGCTTTAAAAAAAAAAACTTTTTCCAACTGTCATAATTTGACATGAAACCGTCAAAATTCTGTCACATGTCACTAAACGTCACAATGCAAACTTAATAGAACTTTTTAATGGGTATTCACAATCTTTTTAAGATGTATCTTAGGTGTATGTCTCTGGTATGGTGATCCAAATTTGACGTTTTAGCCCAGTTTCTTGCTCATTCGGTCATTGAGTTGAATGATTTTAAATCCAGTATTGCCATTTTTATTCTAATATTGATATTGCAAATACCTACCACTTTATTTATTATGTACCCTATGCTCTTAATCTAGAATCATCCCCGATTTTGTAACTAGATCTCAATTATTTCTTCAAAATTTAATTGTAAATGATTTAAAATATGTTTCCAATGTTTACCAAGTATGAATTGTCAGGTTATTAAATAAATTACATTTAAATTGAGCCAAAAAGGCTGCTTGTAAATATACCCAAAGCTAAAAAGAAAAAAAATAGAAGAAAGATAATTTTTGGAAAATAACAATAAGCATGACATAATTAGTTGGGATTCGCGATAATGGGATTTCATTATTATTTTTTCTTAATTTTATGTTCTTCCCAAAATATAAATAACTCTTAACTTAGTTTTTACTTAACCATTGATTAAATACCTTCAAGATCTAATTGTTTAATAATTTCATTCTTTAAACATAATTTTTTTTCGCATAAATGATAAAAATCCTTACAACTAAAATTCACATGCGAGACTAAATCACGCTGTTTGTGGCGAAATTGCTGAAAAAATATTCGGCAGATACCGCCAATAACAAAAAAAATAAAAAAAACAATAAACAAACAAAAAAATTATAATTAGTCAATTTTCATTTTCATTATTACATATTTTGAAAACTAATGAATAAATTTCTTATACCGAATAATAATTAATTTAACGGACTGGTTAATATCAAACATTATTTGTTTGCGGTACTATTCGTACGATACGAACTTAACGATGAATATGCTATCAGTGATTTTGGTACCAATTATTCGTGACGATGAAGCTTAATTAAAGTTTTTAAACTGGAACATTCATATGGTGTCTCTATTTTATAAGAATTCCTTGCGGAAGATATCAACCAACTGAAAATTACCCAAGAATATACATTTATATTTCAAATCATGTAGGAGAAGCTAACAAATAATAAAGCGTATATTTATCATTCCAAAACTTGTATTAAAAGTTCTTTGCTCGTCTTAGTGATTATACTTTAGTTACAAATATATAATAAATAATATGTTCTTGATACTTGTTTCTTTATTAATTTACTAGTGGACCATTTCGGATTTGCACGAGTATTGTTATACTTTGAATATACGCCTGTGTTTCTTAGGGCCAATATTTACTGGCATGAAAACTGTGATAATTTAATTAGGAATAACTTTTTTAGAGGGCTAACGGCAACGTTAATCTATACTTATAATAAATCTGTAGAGAGGTCAATTCTGTACATGAAATATATTTTCAAAATAACCATCAGGTGGTGATTAGGGATCGATACTGATGCCAAAAATGCAATCAGTAAAATTTTTGTCTGTCTGTCTGTCTGTCTGTCTGTCTGTCTGTCTGTCTGTCTGTCTGTCTGTCTGTCGGTTTGTATGTTCCTTATGGAAACAAAAAGTACTCGACGGATTTTAACGAAACTTGGTACAATTATTCTTCATACACCTGCGCAGGTTTTTGTATACTTTCCAGCAGAGTAGTAAAGGGGAATTTTGGGAAAACGGGAGAAGTTACTCCATTTTTTAAGCTTCCGTCGCGTGTGCAGCCTCAATGGTTAAACTTACATAGAAATCATGTATGACGGAAATATTCTTCATAAAATTATCTAAAAGAAAATCCTGAACAGTTTATGTCTATCTTTTACGGTTGACTCACAATAACACGTGTAATTCCTGATAGCTTAGCAGTTCGGATCATTCTGATTATATTTGTTTACTCTTACGTTTGTAAACGTCTCACTCATCCCAAATTTAAAAAAGGTAACATTATTACCTATTCAATAAAAAAAGAATCATAGAAATCGGTAGACAAACACCGAAATTATACATAAAATAATCCATCGCGCCCGTGATCAAAACCAAATCTTTACTAATTTACATATAACATACTAGATGGCGCCAGTAGTTGCATCCTACATCACGTAATGATTTATTTTTTAGATTGTTATAAATACTTCATAGCGTTTTATTTCAAAATTTGCTATTAAACGGCATCAAAGCGCATTTAAAATCACCAAACTACACTGTTTAGGGAGTGCTATAAATTTAATAAATTGAGCAGTGACTGAAGAAAGAAACCTCAGATATTTAAAAAAACAACGCTACCCGTGCGAAGCTGGGACGATCCACTAGTTAATAACTATAAAACGAAAAGCTTAACTGTTTTCGCTTAGACTTTATATAGTCGTTACCTAGCATAATTTACAATGCATACGTTTAGTACATAGGCAACCTATATTTTTTTCGGTTTTCGTAGTGTGGCCGCACATGATCCTGACTTTTATTTTACCTTGAGCCTATTAATATATACATATATATACAAAGTATATATACACTGTAGTATGTATATAGTGTGTGTATATATACTGTGTAGTGTATATTTGCTGTGTAGTGTAGGCTTAGAATAGCACTTCCCCATTTCTTCCGATGGGTGTACGTAAGAGGCGACTAACTGTATTGGGGCTTTTAAGAGATTTTTGGGCGATGTATTCGGAAACCCATCACCAACAACCTTTATCTCACCATCTTTTCCCCACTCAACTTTCCAAAAGTGGCTTAGGAATTTCCAATTCCTTAGCTCTGGCTACCCCTTCTAGGGATTTATAGCCGTGAGTATATGTATGTATGTATGTATATATATCCGACTGTACACTAATCAGCCAATCATCTCAAAATCTCTTGTCTATGATATCAAATTTCCAAAAGGAGAGATATTTGTTTGTATGTATAGGTTCCTAATTCCCCAATAGCTCAACCGATATAAAAAATATTTTTTTAAATTAAACGTTGGAATTATTCAAAAGTAACGTAGGCTATATATCATCACACGAAATATCATAGGGGTGTTGGTGATGAAACTGACATGCATACATATAAACTGGTTTCCCATAATACAGACCTAGCCTAGTTTGGGAACCTCTGCTTATGTCTGTACTGAGTCACTTTTGGAAGTTGAGTGGTGAAAAGATGGCATTAATAAATAATTGTTGGTGCCAGGCTCTCTAACCATATCGACCAAAAATCACTAGAAAGCCCACGTGAAATCACTAAGGGTAACCCATACACTCCTATTATTATGACCACCCACCGGTAGGAATGGGGTAGTGTTATTCTGCTGTTTTGCTATAAAAACATAAACATAACATAAACGTTCACGCCGTTTATCCCCGAAGGGGTTGGCAGGGGTACCAATACTTCCGAACTCACATGGCAAGCGCCATCTAGTTTCCAGAGAAGGTACCCACGTTTTGCTTAGACAGTGTACTCACGTGATAGGGGGCAGGCCTATCGCCGTTTTGTACGAATAAGCTATCACATGACTAAGTACAACTCAGCCATGTGGGTTTCCTCACGATGTTTTCCCTCACCGTTAACAACCATGATAATTTAAAAACATATTTATCTTATATCTACTTTGACTGGGACCTCATAATGAGTTAACGTTTTCTTGAATAAGTGTAACTGCATTTATCATATCGATTTTCATTGAGCCACATTGAAACGAAATCTACTTCGATACATTTGAAATATTTTCGAACTTTGAATAAGATATTTTTATCAGAAAAAATATTGTCATAAAAAACGCATATTTTATTGATATCTTTAAATTTTCAGTAAAATGTAAATAAAATCCAATAAAATATGTGTAAATACATTCAAATAAATATTCATAATCATTTTCCACAATATATTTTTTTTTTCGAATGTATGAAACAATACACAAAAAGCTACAGTTGTTTTTTAGGAGAAAAACTGTAGCAGTATGGTGGATTGTAGCTTCAGACAGCTGTCAAAAGAACTCTTAAAAACGCTTAGAATACCGAATTGGTGAATCATTCGTTCAATCATCATAACGCTGAAAAAAATCGTTAATTTGCAGAATACCAAATACGTCAATGTGTCAAAAAGTGACGTAAAATGGCCTTGTAGAATAGCAAATAAGATCTTAGCTGTCTCACTATTGTGACAGTGACACAAATGACATTTGTCAATTTTGCTTCGAGAATGCCAAAACCACAGTTTTGATACACCTAAGACCGACATACAGAAAAGATGGTCGTGTAGAATTGGGCCCCAGGATACTTGCTCAAACTGTGATTATTCTTGACATCTTAGGAGCAAAGCGCTTGTTGCAAATCAGTGCAGCGCTGCTTTTGTGATTTTGACTAGATAGACGAAAAAAAATAATTTGAAATTTAGTATTTAATAGTAATGAAGTATTTTATATATAGATAGATAGATAGATAACTCGTTTATTAATGTTAACATAACACCACATACAATATGAAAAACAATACATAAAGTGAAAAAAAAACAATATTTTTAAACTTAAAATTATAAAAACTTAAAAAATAGAGTATTCGGTATGCAAAGTTTTTTTTTTGTTATTTATTAAATATTTTTATTCGATAGCAAACACGAAAATAAAAAAACTGATTTGAATATTTTTCATTTAAAATGAGTAATTGCAAATTTATGATTTTTTAAAGATTGTTAAACTTTTGTACTTAATGACGTCATCGATTGAAAATATCACGTAGCGACATGCAAATAAAGCGAAATGTTTAATAAAAATGTTGCTAATTGCAAAATATTTCACGAATTTGTGATCCCAATTGAAATTATTACGATATTATACTAAACAAACCTATGATTTTCGATGTTTTATTAATAAACTGCAAGAACGAATGTCTTTGACATAACGCTGAAGGTCAAATACTGTTACAGTTTTTTGCTAAAATAACGGTCATCTTAGGTCTGTTTGATTTAATTTCAAGAAAATATGTTTTAAAAACATTATATCTCGAAATGGTTTCGTAATCAGCACCACTTTTGTAAAACTTTGCATACCGAATTATGTGATATTTGTATGTTTTTGCAGTTTTTTACACAGTTTTTTTCATTTTTTGGTCTTAACGATTGTGTGCTCATGATCATGATAGACAGGCCTATAATTATATTTTGTAAGAACAAACAATCTCAACCATATATACATATACTTACGGCTATAAATACCTTGAAGAGGTAGCCAGAGCTTGGGAATTAGAAATTCCTTAGCCAATTTTGGAAGTTGCGTGAGGAAAAGATGGTGAAATACTTAAAGGTTGTTGGTGATGGGTATCCAACCGAATCGCCCATAAATCCCTTAAAAGCCCCAATACCGTTAGTCGCCTCTTACGTGCACCCACCCGGTAGAAATGGGGTAGTGTTATTCTAAGCCGACACTACAAAACTCAGCCATGTAGGTTTTTTATTGTTATAGAATAAATTAACTACGCATATGAGTTTAGTTAGAGGATACACAGAATTTGAACTCTTGTCTCTGTCTCACGTAGTTTCCTCACTGATATTATTCGTATGCCAAAATATACAAAATGAATTTAAAAAAATCAAATCGAAAGTGACATTATCGATCAGTCACTTCAAAAACCATACAACCAACACACATATAAAATAAGGCAAAATAGATGGGATTGCTAAATTAGACATTCTAATAAATCAAAACAGCCTGTGCGTAATAAAAATTGCAAAAGCTCGTTTGATTAGAAAATCGAAAAACCACCATAGTATAGTTGTATGTTTTGTTTTAGATTATTTGTAGATGTATATAAAATATTTTTCCCTGATGCAGTGAAAATTTACCATTTACGGAAAAGAAATTGATTCAAATAGATAATACGTTCGAAAAAATAATGAAGTTTACTGCCTACAGAAGTGTATCTACACCAGCACACCAACGTACACGCCTCGTGATTCACGTTTCATTATTGTTCCATGAGATTTATTATGTTCACTTTTAATTTATCGACTGACTCATGCTGCAGATAGCCGGATTCCTCAAATTGAGATACGAAAAATGGTATTTTCGTTGTTTCGAATAAGACTATTTTGATCCGTGCTGTTATTTTCGCATGATCAGAATTAGATTGTGATGCTGCGTAGAATATACTCCATGCGTGGTCTAATTTACATTGTTATGGAAACATTGATACGTCAGCACACTTTATATTGTAACAATTCAGCTGCGCAGGTACGACTTTTGCAGGTTTTTGTGCTTTGATTGAGAAATTAAGAGATAGCTCTGAATGGATGGGCTGAATGTGGCGCTCCGGTTAACACTAAAGAAATAAAGATTTGCTGTGTAGCGTCGGCTAAGAAGGAGTAGCCAGAGCCAAGGAATTATAAATTCCCCAGCCACCTTTGGAAGTTGCGAGGGGAAAAGGTGGTGAAATAAAGGTAGTTGGTGATGGATCCACATCGCTCAAAAATCCCTTAAAATCCCCAATACCGCTAGTCGCCTCTGACGTACACCCAGTGCTATTCTAAGCCGACACTACACAGCAATAAATATTTAATGAGATGTAATCTGAATATTTCGTTAATTGAGCAAATCAATCAGAAACGTAGAAGCGAACAGATTCATCATGTCACCTTCTGTCGAAGGCTTTTGTAACTTCCATTGACGTAGATTATGATTCAATCATTTGAAAGTAAGGCCATTTAAATCCGCTTCGAAAAAAAATACAATTTGGTAACTGTACATGTATCCCCATATTTCATCAGGTTTCATACATACATACATAAACTCACGGCTGTAAATCCCAAAAAGGGGTAGCCAGAGCTTCAGAACTCCTCAGGATATCAGGATTCATGTACCGTACAATAAAAACTAGTTCTTAGACTAGACTTTATAATGATGTCCCTCAATTTATATTAAAATCTAGTATTGAAATGCATTTAGAGTTTCAAATTAATCAGAGGGTGCGCTAAAAAGGAAGGCATTTGAGGTGCAAAGATATAAGGATATGAAAAAAATATATAAAAGAAGCGCGATAGTTTTGCCGGGATCGTATAAATAAGGCGAACTGTGCCTACCCAAGGGCCACTTATAGTATTATTAAATTATGTATGTATGTAAAAACTAATTGTAAACTAAACTTGCTGGGTCAGTTAGAAGAGCACAGTCTACAAAACAAAATGCCTTGGGGTTCATTTTAAAAGACAAAACGGAGAAACAAATGGTCAGGGTTATTTACCATTAACTATTTTTCTAAGCAATTAGGTTGAAATCATGTTGGGATGGTAACTATTTTATCCCTTTTCTACTTAAGGGTTAACCGCGAGGGAGACTATCACAAGGAACCCAAAATGGCTAACTTAGCATTTAGCTACTATGACGTGTGGCTTTGGAAATGTATCTAAATATTAATACGTAATAAAATCCGTGAAACAAACTATTTAGAGTTGGCTTAGAATAGCATAAGATGCCTGTTGGACGATGTGGTTCGAGTCCTATACTTCCACACTCAACTATATTACATTTTACTTCCAAAATTGGTTAATGAATTGCTAACTCTTTAGCGCAGGGTACTCCTTTCTGGGATGTGTAGCCATGGTATATGTGTGTAATACGTAAAACGAAAACTTTCTAAACCTTTTACGCAAATTTCGAATCTTATTATTAATTTTTGACATCGATCATGTCACAGCTATCTTTAAACAATCTTGTGACTTTCTAACTATAGTATAGATCCGTGTTCCGGTGACCTTCGAAATTTGGGTTCGCATAGATGAAGTAATCGATGAGTGATTCTTAGAATTGGGAGGAAATAGTCATACGTCTGTTGGCAATATGCCTTCCTGATATAAATATCACAAGTAACTACCGCCAATATCATGTGGTTTTTTGTAACGTATTTTTTACTTATAGCTGTGTATGGTGTTAGAATAGCTCTATCCCTTTTTTTACCGTCGGTGTCTTAAGACGCGACTTAGGGTTTTGGAGTTTTTAAGTGATTGTAGGACATTGTGGATAGAGACTCATCACCAACATGCCTTTATGAGGAGACTATAGTGCCCATCGGTTAGAGACCCATTACCGAAAACCTTTATTTTACAATCTTATCCCCACTCAACTTCCAAAACTGTCTCAGAAATTTCTGATTCTCAAGAAGTAAGTCAAAGGAGAATGGCCAAATCGCCCTATATAATGTAGGGTCGAGCCCCTTGGTGAGGACATATACGGGCTGTGAGGAGAAGTTAAAGCATCATCCTAAAAACCAAATATAAAAAATATAACGAGTGCTTGGCATATGCCTCCCCAAAGCGCAACAAAGACCGGCTCTCATACATCAGCTTCCTACCTTGACCAAGCCATCGCGGTTTATTTTGAAGTGTACCCTGCCCAATTCTATCTGTTTATTCTATAAAAAGCTGCGTTTTCATTATCACTCATCCAATAGTTTATAGGATGCACTAATTTGATGCTTATCCTGTATTTAAATCATTAAACGAATTATCACAGTAGCTCCCAGCAATCGAGCGTGACCCGACACGTTTTACCCAATTTATTCAAAGTCACTGATTCATTCGAAGAATTGGCGGCAAGCCGAGACAATGCGGCACCATGCGGATTGCTCAACCGTTTTTTTTTTAAATTACGTCACGTCTCACGGCACCGAATTCATTGAGCTCATCGTCATTCATTAAATTTATGGTACTACGAGTTTTTAGGTTTTTGATTAAACCCTGTTAGTCCTTTTCTTCATAAATCGGTCTCTTTTAGTTAATTTACAGGGCATTTGCAGGTGAGTATTACAACCAATTATGCTTCTTTTTTTAAATCTTTTTGTCCATGAAAACCTCATGTGGGGATTATTACTAATAAATAAAGAATAAATAAATATTCGAATATATAATATAATTTCGACACAGGCGGGTTCGGTCCCCGCCTGTGTCGAAATTTTTCATTTCTTTATTTATTCTTTTTTTATTAGCAATTATGCTTCTACTAGTGGGTCGGTCCAGCTTTGCACGGGTAGCGAAGTCTTAAAAGTATCTAAGGTTTTCTCAATCACTGCTCGCCCTTTGTGCAATTTAGCGCAATGATTCCAACTTATAGCTTTGAGATAGTGAAAGCGCTTTTATGAACGATTCAGTACCTCCGAAAGTAAGCCCTTGCAAACCAACAGTCAGAGTTACAAACTTTGCATACATTACACATATACTCACGGCTATCTTTTGCCCGAGCAACCGTTACCCAAAAATAATCCTTATAGCATGATTCAGTATTCACGTGCGAGGACGGCGCGATGGCTTATTTCATGTATAAGTTTTATGTTTCTATACCGATTTCTATGATTCTTTTTTTATTTAATAGGTAATAATGTAAACTTTTTTTATATAAGAGATGAGTGAGAGTATTATAAACGTAAAGGTAAACAAATATAATCAGAATGCTCCGAACTGCTAAGCTGTCAGGAGTTACACGTGTTATTGTGAGTCAACCAAGAAAGATAGGCATATGCTTTGCAAGGATATTTTTTAGGCAATTTTATGTGAAATATATCCGTAATAAATAATTTCTATGTCACTTTAACTATTAAGGCTGCACACGCGACGGAAGCTTAGAAAATTTAGTGACTTCGCCCGTTTTCCCAAAATTTCCCCCTAATGGTTATTTTTAAAATATATTTCATGTACAAAATTTACGTCTCTACAGATTTACTATAAATAAAGAATAGACTAACTTTAAAAACCTTGATACTAAGATGTCCCAATAGCATTATAAATAGCTTGCACACCAACCAGGGTTGTATCTTGGCAACTATGGCAGCTATGGGTTTTGCTGAATATAATACCAAATTGAGGTCAAATAAACTTAAAGGATGGAACATTGAAAAGCCAGTATTGGGAACTCTGAAATTAAAAAATTTACTACATTTATTCCTAAGAATCGTAAGAACCAAGTCATAGAACTTAGCAAATCATCAGGAATCGCCAACAGAACCATAAAAAAATAATCAAATTCTAAGTACTTCGATATAGATATCAATTGAATGTCGTTCGGGACGTGGCCGCCTCTCCAGAGTCTTCGAGCCCCAACGGCCGTCGGTTCTGCATGCCATTTTCCCCGCCTATTGCCACTTCAGTTTCACAACTTTTCGGGCTGTCACTTACCCCCGTCCGTTAGAACTCGGTGACATTTAATGGGCGACGGACTCCGTGGAGAGACATGTAATGACCGTGAGAGCCTGATGGAACCATAGACAAATCCTTTGCGCAGGGGTAGATATTAATTTAACATAAGTATAAGATAAAAAGCACCCGTAAAGGTGTAAAAAAACAAGCAAATACTAATTTTCGCGCGAGTGTTCATTTAATACTATAGTACATACATTCATACATATTCTCATGCTGTTAGTTTCCATTGGGGTAGGCAGAGACTATCGATCGCCACTTTGTACAATCCTGGTAAACCTCTCTGGCTTCGTTCACATCCATCAATCTTTACATACATGCTCTTTTATTCTTCATACTGTGGCTATAAATCCTTAGAAGGGGTAGCCAGAGCTAAGGAATTGGAAATTCCTAAGCCACTTTTGGAAAATTGAGAGGGGAAATGATGGTGAGATAAAGGTTGTTGGTGCTGGGTCTCCTACCACATCGCCCAAAAATCCCTTAAGAGCCCCAATACCGTTAGTCGCCTCTTACGTACACCCACCGGAATAAATGGGGTAGTGCTATTCTAAGCCGATACTACACAGCTATCCTTTTTCTATCTTTCTTACAATATCATCTTTTACACCACACCTTTCACGGATCACATAATTCCTCACGCAATCACATAACCTTACATTACAAACTTTTCTGAGGGATCTCATTTCTACTGCATTCACCCTGCTTTCATGCTTTTTCTGCCACACCCGACATTCACTGCCATACATAAGCGTAGGAACGAGGAAAGCATCATGCACAGCCATTCGGGTCTTTTCAGGCACCGACTGACTAGACATTAGACTATCCAGTGCTGTATTTACCGCATTACCCTTTTACACTATTCTCTCGATATCTTCATCACACTTTCCATCCCTAGCAAACAAACTTCCCAAATATCTGGGGGCACGGTAGTGCCCCCGCCAAGACGAGCCAAGCGAAGCGCACGGGCACTACCTACCTTTTCTCGAAGCGCTTCGTCGTTTTTTTGAACCCTCATAACTTGGGTTTGGGTTATGCTAGATCAACAAAATTTTCGGGATATATTGTCAATAGCGGACTTATTGAACATATTAAGTTTTAATTACATTAGCTTTTATACTTCAGATTTTATTTATATCTAAAAAACGCTGATTTCGTCACTGACTCACTGATGATCATCAAAATTATTAAGGTATTTCCTAATGTCCTAGAAAGCTGAAATTTTGTATGTAAGCTAGTATTAGCACACAAACAACAAAAAAATTATAAAACTTGTAACTTTCATCCTCCAACCCCTTAAACTAGGGGATGGGAGTTTGTATGAGACCTGTAATTTTAAAAGATTAAATTTTGATGACGCTAGAGGTCTAATCTAATAATAATCTAAAACTTGGTGCCCTCAGATATATATATGTACAGGTACACCTTGTTATAAAAAAAAAAAAAAAATCGACATATATGGAGACATATCGACAGTATCTGATCTATCATTTATTATTAACAGTAAATCAATAAAGAAAAAAGGCAAAGATAAAGAGTGGGCTATAAAAAAGGCGTCTCTGATGTGCAAGAAATACACCCCAAATATAGAAGAAAAAAAAAATTGTTACAAATAACTTACAAAAAGAAATGAAATCCCACCAAAAACATTTTCATGTAAAATGTTGCCAAGACGAGCCCATATGACTCGCACTGTCAAAAAGTTATCAGATCTCATGTAGAGCCAAGCTTCTAACACTACACGCCCTAACTCTACAAGGCCTAACTTCACAAACTCTACACCTTAGTCAAAATATGTGGCTTGGCCGTTCGTTACTACAAGAACTATTGTATAACACAAAAGTAATGAACAGTGAATTGATTTTTCACCTTACGCCGATGTGAATGTAGCGAAATGGCCAAGCCACATATTTTGACTAAGGTGTAGAGTTTGTGAAGTTAGGCCTTGTAGAGTTAGGGCGTGTAGTGTTAGAAGCTTGGCTCTACATGAGATCTGATAACTTTTTGACAGTGCGAGTCATATGGGCTCGTCTTGGCAACATTTTACATGAAAATGTTTTTGGTGGGATACAAACTCTTTCACTTGTTCCACTTTCTTACCATTAATCTCAATCACGCATTCGGTCATATTCTCCTCTCTCTCAAAAACCATAGTTTTTGTTATATCCACATTCACCCTCATTCCCTTTTTTTCAAAAGACGCACATGCAATATTCATCATCTCTTGCACTACCACCGATGATGCAAGTAGCACTTGATCGTCAGAATATAAGAGGCATTTAATGATGAATCCACCCATTCTCAATCCATAATCACTTTCACGCAACTCTGTTAAACAGTCATCCATGAACAAATTTAAGAGCCACGGAGAAGCTACACAACCCTATTGGACACCCAGAGAGATACCGAATCAGTCAGTATTTTCCCCGTTTACTCATGCACATGCACTCATAACATATAACATTCCATAAACATAAACGTTCACGCCGAATATCCCCGAAGGGGTTGGCAGAGGTACTAATACTTCTGAACATCACGTGACTTTGTCACCTGGTGTTCAGATCAGAGTACCCACGTTTTGCATGGACCGTGTGCTCACGTGATAGGGGGCAGGCCTATCGCCGTTTTTGTACGAATACACTGTCACATGACTAAGTAAAACTCAGCCATGTGGGTTTCCTCACGATGTTTTTCCTCACCGTTAACAACCATGATAAATTAACCACACATATGTCTTTAGAAAAGACAAATTGGTGTAGGCCCGATCCAAGATTTGAACACTAGTCGTTTGCACGATAACCGAGTGTTCTACCCACTGGGCTATCACGGCTGCTGCTGCTTGCTTAGTGATACAGTGCACGTATAAGTTGACTCCCCAAACCGAACTTGGACAACACCTCCCATAAGTACTTTCTTACGACCCTATCATACGCCTTCTCTAAATCTAATACGTATGTATGTATATGTAGTATACCCGGATGTCGTGGGTTCGAGTCCCGCGCTGCTGGTGTCGAACATTTTTATTTGCTTAGGGTTTTCATGCAAAACAAAGCCTAATTATATTGCATAGGATGTCTCTTTAATCAAAGATCAATCGATATTAAGTATTCTGCGGTGCGGAAAATCCCGTTCATCATATCTTGCATTAAACCAAATTGAGTTAGCTGGAATAGTAGTAGAGGTTAACTATAATTACCAATTACATGCGTGTGGTCACGTAAAGTACCAGTGCAAAGTCTTTCCCCAACCGAGACCTTGGTCTGAGTCAGAGTGAGTGAATATGCCACGGCCAATTTTATAAAACCAAGGTTTTTTTAGTCATAAATCATCCATCACGGCTATTCGGAAGTAGGGGTAAGCAAAGCTCGCTCGCTCGGTGGAATCGCATCATTTACACAATGCGAGGAAAATGAAGCGTTCTCGAAAAACACACCCCTCGTTACGGGTCCTCGCACACCACTAGAGTAATAGCACACTAGTTCGTTACAACAAATATCGTCGATTAAAAAAAAACTTTGACAAGTCCCAAGCATCGCATGTCTTTATTTTTTTTAAACTGCTAAGCTCGCGGTATAATTGAAGCGAAGCCCTATTTATCCCCGACTTTTTTATTTCGCTTGTGACATCACTCCTCCTAAACGGCTGGACCTCCTGAACTGAAATGAAAATAAAAAGTAAGTCCCTTGATTTTTTCGTAAATGTTTTATTCCTTTGTATGACGTGAGGTATTATTATGGACACCACAATTAGGAAACCAAGAATTTTCCTCGAAGAGGCCGGCATTTTTGTTTCTAATAAGAACTTTAAAAAGACAGATATGTTATCTTATAAGTCGTAAGTCGTTGTAGATGTGTTATAGTGAAAAAAAAACAACTAATATCATTTACTTTTTTTGCATAGTTAAAAAATAGCTTCCTTTTCGAAAGACATCCCACATACTTGATACATGATGCAATCAAGAAGCCGTTGGTGTCACAAAATCTGATGAAAGGCTATGCTTTACTGACGTCAGCCCACCACCGGCGCGGCGGCCGCGAGCCTTCAACACTTATTAGTTATTACAACATCATGCAACATAACAGTTACATATTTATCATTCATGTATCAATGTTATCCGATTACATTTTAGTCCAGTAAATATTGTAAAATCTTATATTAGACTCCCCAAGGGCCACAATCTAGTTTATAAGTATAGATTAATACTCCTTTGTATTATAATTATAAATGTTAAAAACCTTTAAAATAAATACTTAGTTTCAAATTTTAATATTATTATTTTTTTAATCAAAAACTTTGGATAAAACTTAAAAGTTTGAAAATTGTTAAATAGGTTTTCGATTACACTTTTTGATGATTTCTGTAGAGAAAAAAAACGGAATTTCCTCACAAGGGAATATACATTGTCGGAAATTTTGTATGATGGTTCCTTTTATGATATTTAAGTAAGTACTTAAAAGTACATTTCTGGAATTAAGAGTTTATTTGCAATTTTATTTCAATTCTGGACTTAGCATTATAAAAATTAGTATGTTTATTTTTGATTGCTATTTAAAACAAACTATTTAGGTAAGTGGTACATTTTTTCTTCCATAAAGGGGTGACATGAGGGTATAATATTTGGATGATTAGATGTTTGTTGCTCAATCACGCCTGAACTACAGAAACTAGGTCAGACGAAGTTTCACGGGTCCAACTATTCATTCTATACGTAAAATCGTTTCGTTACTTACTGACTGGCATACAGCGCATACCCTAAATAGCTGGACCTACTGAGCTGAAATTCGAAAGGTAAGCACTTTTAAGCCTTTAGGTAAATAACACTATGAAAATCTCATATATAAATTTCACGTGTCACAGTGTTAGTCATCAAACTCCTCCGAAACGGGTAAACCGGCTTCAATGAAATTTGGCATGCACATGGTAGGTCTGAGAATGGGTTAATAACCATTTTTTTACATTCCTAAGTGATTAAAGTTGTAACGTTTTATTTTTATTTTACATACATATACTCACGGCTATAAATCCCTTAACGGGGTAGCCAGAGCTTTGGAATGATAAATTCCTCAGCCACTTTTGGAAGTTGCTTGGGGAAAAGATGATAATAATAATCGTTTTTGGTGACGGGTCTTTAACCACATCGCCCAAAAATCACTCAAAAAGCCCCTACACCCTTAGTCGCCTCTTACGATCACCCACGGGTAGAAATGGGGTAGTGTTACTCTAAGCCAACACTAAACGGCAAGACAGACTACTAGGCAAAACTAGAGACTAGGCAAAACAGCGTTTGCCGGTTCAGGTAGTAATTATCTAAAATTCAATTCTCACGGGAACGGAAATTACAGGAAATTGGAGTTTATATGACACTGCTGCAACTTTGATTTCATAATGTTTTTTAGTGTAAAGACTCACCGACAGACAACAGATACAAGGGTCCATCAAAGATTTACGAAAATATTATCTGAAATTCTTACAGGAACCGGACATATAATAACTTCCCTACCTACTTAAGCAGGTACTTAGATTACGAGCTGATACATTTGTGTATTTAATCGTTTACGTTTTTGCAATTGATTATTGCCGTATGAGTACATTCATGTATTGAGTACCTATTCATCTACTCACACCTGTAAATCTCAAAAAGGGATAGCCAGAGCTTCACAATTAGAAATCTCTCAACCAATTTTTGGCAGTTGAGTGGAGAAACGGTTGTGAAATGAAGGATTATAAAGTTTATGTATGTATCTACATTTTGGTCACCTGGTGTTACCCACGATTTGCTTGGTCAGTGCAGTCATTGAATAGGGGGCCGGCCTGCCCCCGCTTTGTTGGCACATTAAATATAACACAGCCATATAGGTTTCTTATTGATGTTTTTCCTCACCCTTAACACCCTTGATGAATCAACTACACAGAATACTTAAAAAATACATATCGTATTGGAACATGAAGCTTCACTGCATTCGATTCAGTGATCTTAGTGAGCTATCTAGGTTTTGTTTAATACGTAATCGTAGGAACTAGAACAATATTTTTAGTAATGCCTATATTAAAAACCAGCTCCCAACCAGCTCAATATTAAAATATAGTTTTATTGTTATATTTTACATATGAGTAGGTATTACTCCCGAAAATAATCCAGAAATTGGAATACCGCATAGACCATTCCACAGGCACAATTTAGGAAGTGTTTTTACTTTACGTTTACTTCAGTCTTTTCCCCACCCAATTCAATAAGTGGCTGAGAAACTTTTTATTCTGAAGCTCTGGCTACCCCTTCTAGAGATAATTTATATTTATAGCCGTAAGTATATTTACGTATATATTTTTTTTATTGATCTGCAAAACCAAGTACAAAATTATGAAAGTAACAATACAACAATATTGACGACATGTTTTTCTTTTGCACTCTACTTGATATAGATACTGCATGCTCGTTAATACATAAATAAATTGATGATTGTAAACACAAGAACAAAAAAAATACATTAAAAATTAAACACTAAAAAATTTAAATAAAAATCAGACAACAAGGCATGATAAAGAAGATAAAAAATAAGATAAACATAACATAACATAAACGTTCACGCCGTTTATCCCCGAAGGGGTTGGCAGAGGTACGAATACTTCTGAACTCACATGGCAGCGCCATCTAGTTTCCAGAGAAGGTACCACGTTTTGCTTGGACAGTGTACTCACGTGATCGCCTATCGCCGTAAATAAAATAAAAACTCAAAAAAATAATGTTTTAGCAAAGTATAGCAAGTGATCGGTGCCAAGCCAACCCCAAAAACTTCAAAATCGCTCGAACAATCAGTCTTCTTGAAAAAGCTTTTAATTGAAATTTAAGACGGTCAAAGAATTGTCTTGGACCGTCTTAAAAACCTTTTCAAGAAGACTGATTTAATAATTATCCCATCAATATGGGATAATAAGATTGCCTAGCATTCAATAGCATTACACAGTTTTAGTATACTTAACTACTAAAGTGAAATAAACGGAACGTCTTTCATAAATTTTATTCTGTTATTCCGCACCGTGTAAATTAACATGCGTTTACAAACAAGGCGTTAGTAAATTAGCATTGAACAGACTCACATACACGCTGATATAGGCCATGTTGCACGCAAAACTGATATTCCTCTGGTTTTAAGGCTTTGATAGCGACCACATTTTTTTGTGTTGGTGAGCGGCTGGCCATAGTGTTTAATCCCAATAAGCAGTACCGTATTTATCATAAGGGCAGGGCACACGGGGCCCGTGCCCATGGCCCCCAATTTCGGGGGGGGGGAAGGAACGACAATGTCTCTCACACATTTATTCTCAGAACATTTTTTTTGGCTTCATATCATAAACATAAACGTTCACGCCGAATATCCCCGAAGGGGTTGGCAGAGGTAGTAAAACTTCTGAACATCACGTGACTTTGTCACCTGTTGTTCAGAGTACCCACGTTTTGCATGGACAGTGTACTCACGTGATAGGGGGCAGGCCTATCAACGCTTTGTATGAATACACTGTCACATGACTAAGCACAACTCAGTCATGTGGGTTTCCTCACGATGTTTTCCCTCACCGTTAACAACCATGATAAATTAACCACACATATGTCTTTAGAAAAGACAAATTGGTGTAGGCCCGACCCGGGATTTGAACACTAGTCGCTTGCACGTTAACCGGTGTTCTACCCATTGAGCTATCACGTCGCTAAATTTAAAATACATTATCATTAAAAATAACTAAAAACAGAAATAATCCCAACTCCTAAAAAATACATTTCATAAATCTATAGGTAGTTAAAACAACCAAGTTACAATTTATGCTATTGGTATACAAGAATACAAAAACTGAGCGGAAGGAAAACCTATGTCACAAGCAACTTTTGGAGTGTGCGTTTGTATCCGTGACCATGATTTTGTCTTGGTATTGTAATTTGTGAGTTGAAGCCTTTAAATTTTATTAAACTAAGGAATTAAATGCTTGATATCGTTGAGGTGCTCGTGGGGGTCATAATTAGTGCAGTTTTGACCATTTAAATGCGAGCCATAATAATCCGAAAACGCATGCATGAGACAGGGCCATCCTTGTCACTTTAGTGTACCTAAGTTTACGGCTTTCTTACAGAGTTACCTACGTTGCCAGTCAAAAAGCCACATGAAGAAATGGGTTAGTCACAGTCTGAACTTACTCTACATAATATATATATTCGAAATAATTGGTTGCTGCTGGCATTGTGGTCTATATGGCTTTACTTTATGTGTATGGGACCACCGAGCAAGCATATCCGACCGAACAGAAATTTCATTTTAGAAAACCAATTTTCCAAATCGATTGTCTATTAATGGAGTATACGCGTTACATACATACTGAAATAAAAATACTTACCAACGGATGAGTACCTCCTTTTTTGAAGCAGGTCGCAAAAGTACTTAAGAGAGATTGATTCCAGTACCGTTTATCAGTTTAAAAACAACTCTTCAAATGTCTAATGTGTCAACTGTTATGTCAAGATTGTCAAACAAAAAGTCATTTTCTACAGCTTTTGAGCTTTGCTTACACGTCAAGCAGATTTTTATTTATCCAATATCGCCAAAAATGTGTGAATTTTGACACTAATTATTGTAATTACTGTGTAATTAAAGAGTATTTGTTTAACATTTCCATAGTCTCTTAATATATGTGCGATACAAATTATTAAATTCGTTGCTATTGACGCGAAATATTCTTAAAAACCTTATCGGAAAAAATGGGTGAGTTTCTAGCTCACATAAAACTGTGTTTGTTGTTACATTTTGGAGTGTGATAAATTGTTTTCTTGATGTTTTATTGCAGGTGGCTTATTTAGTTATTTTAGAGGATTGCTGGGTTCGCGGGAAATGCGTATTTTAATCCTCGGTTTAGACGGGGCTGGTAAAACCACAATTTTGTACAAATTGCAAGTTGGTGAAGTAGTTACTACAATACCTACAATTGGATTTAATGTAGAACAAGTCACTTACAAAAATCTCAAGTTTCAAGTTTGGGACCTCGGAGGACAAACAAGTATAAGGTATGTATGGAATAGTACTAACTATGTGATCTGCATTGGATGGGACAACACAATTTACTGTCAAGTATTTTTGGCTACAACCTAGCAACCAACTTTTGAAAATAATCATCAAGATCTACATAACATGATCTACTCATAAGATCTATTAAATATATACCATTGTTCAATTCTACACACTGCATTGCATTGCCAAGTGACATTACACAGAATTAAAATGGTGATAAGCTAGTAAAATTCTATACAAATGAGATATAGCTGTTGTGAATATTATATGATAGCGACATGATAGTCCAGTGGGTAGAACACCCGCCCGAAAACAGAAGGGCGTGACTTCCAATCCTGGGTCGGGCCTACACCAATTTGTCTTTTCTAAAAGTCATATGTGTGGTTAATTTATCATGGTTGTTAACGGTGAGGAAAAACATCGTGAGGAAACCCACATGGCTGAGTTGTACTTAGTCATGTGACAGTGTATTCGTACAAAACGGCGATAGGCCTGCCCCCTATCACGTGAGTACACTGTCTAAGCAAAACGTGGGTACCTTCTCTGGACACTAGATGGTGCTGCCATGTGAGTTCAGAAGTATTGGTACCTCTGCCAACCCCTTCGGGGATAAACGGCGTGAATGTTTATGTTATGTGTGTTATGAATATTATATGACCTTTTTCAGTATCTTAAGAAGAAGTGGCCATATTTCAACACCAATGATTATACAAACCTCATATGCGTAAATGAAACTTATTCATTACTTTCCATAAATCTGATTCATTTATTTAGCCATTATAAGAACTCAAACATTTATGTTGTATATCCCTGAAGCAATGGCAGAAGTATAAGCACTTCTGAACATGAATGTCACCAAGTGCCAATGTGGTTCAGAGTACCCATATTTAGGTTTTTATTTTTTTAAGAACTATCATATTACATATCATTATATTGATCATGAAAATGAAATCAAGAGGCATACACTAAAAAAATAAGGCATACACCTCAGTTTTTTATAAAGTATTCTATGGAGTTCATTTATATGAATGATGAGCTTCATATAAAATTCAAATTCACAAACAAAACACCAAATTGTTTGTGAGATGCTGTCTTGTATTCAACAACATTAATGTTTGGACTTGAACAATAATCTAGGTTGAGATTACAAAGGTTTACAAACAATTTTGATTAGATGTATACAAATATATATATATATATATATATATATATATATATAAGGATCCTGGTTCCGGCCTACACCAATTTGTCTTTTCTAGACATATGTGTGGTTAATTTATCATGGTTGTTAACGGTGAGGGAAAACATTGTGAGGAAACCCACATGGCTGAGTTGTACTTAGTCATGTGACAGTGTATTCATACAAAACGGTGATAGGCCTGCCCCCTATCACGTGAGTACACTGTCCATGCAAAACGTGGGTACTCTGAACACCAGGTGACAAAGTCACGTGATGTTCAGAAGTATGAGTACCTCTGCCAACCCCTTCGGTGATATTCGGCGTGAACGTTTATGTTATTATGTTATATATATAAGCTGACTAGCTTAGAATTTGACTACCCCTTTCTAGCCACAGGTGTTGTAAGGGGGGACTAAAGCTATGGGGCTTTTCTAAGTGGTTTTTGTGTGATGCGGTTGGAGACCGATCGCTAACAATACTTTATTTCTACCATCTTGTTCCCTATCATCTTCTGAATGTGGCTTAGGATTTTTCAGCTTTAAAGCTCTGGCTACCTGTGGGATTTATGGCTGTGAGTATATGTATGTATGTATATGACTTGTATAGGTGTTCATTCCTTTCTTCCTTATTGTTATTGCAAACTGTCTTTTGGAACACATTAATTGCAGTGCCTACCTCTTTGAAATAAAATATAATCCGAATACTTTATCTAAATTAAAATACCATTTTGTGTTGAATTTTCAGGCCCTACTGGAGGTGTTACTATGGCAACACAGATGCTATAATATATGTAGTGGACTCAGCTGACAGAGATAGAATAGGCATATCTAAAGATGAACTAGTACATATGTTGAGGGTAAGTAACACAAGCTAAATAAAAAATAAACATAAAATAATAATAGCATGCACAAAGACATGATAGTCGTGGGTAAACACCCGCCCGAAAACAGAAGGGCATGAGTTCCAATCCTGGGTCGGGCCTACACCAATTCGTCTTTTCTAAAGTCATATGTGTGGTTAATTTATCATGGTTGCTAACGGTGAGGGAAAACATCGTGAGGAAACCCACATGACTGAGTTGTACTTAGTCATGTGACAGTGTATTCGTACAAAACGGCGATAGGACTGCCCCCTATCACGTGAGTACACTGTCCAAGCAAAACGTGGGTACCTTCTCTGGCAACTATATGGCGCTGCCATGTGAGTTCAGAAGTATTGGTACCTCTGCCAACCCCTTCGGGGATAAACGGTGTGAATTTTTATGTTATGTAATAATGGCATGCATATCAAGTTACCTCAAAGTATGGAATAGAAGTTCAATAATGCTTTTAAGAACAGGAATAAACATTAAATAAGCTTTTATTTGATTTTTAAATATTCTTATCACCATCATCATCCCAGTTAGATATTCAGCGCTTGACAAAGCCCTCCCAAAAGAACAAAAAATTTAAGCTGTAAGACTGTATTAAAATAATAATGAACATAGAATAAAACTATCAAATGATCAAATGAGATTCATATCCAAATATAAGTACCTATTAAGAAACAATGTTCCTTACTAAACTAAGAATGCCCTACTGCAACAGCATCTTAGCACTTCGCTGTAAGCCTTTGACTCACAATCAGAATTAGTATCCTTTAGGGATCTTGCTAACCCAAATCATGTCAACTCACCAATCATTTCGATCAAGCCAAGAGGGCTTTGCATTTTGGACTCCTACTATATAGCATATTTTCTTTTAGATCTTAATATGGCATCCATGATCGTCCTTTGTTTGCCGTGTAGTGCCGGCTTAGAATGTCGCTACACCTTTCTACCCACGGGTGTCGTAAGAGGCGACTAAGGGTGTTGGGGCTTTTTATTGGATTTTTGGGCGATGCGGTTGGAGACCCTCACCAAAAACCTTTATTTTTACCATCTTTTCCCCACTCAACTTCCAAAAGTGGCTGAGGAATTTATAATTCCTTAGCTCTGGCTAGCCCTTCTAGGGAAATATAGCCGTGAGTATATGTATGTATGTATGTATGTGATCGTCCTCTACTGACCTTTATTCTCTCATTTAAGTTCAAGTTGCATTTACGTGCATAAAGCCATAAGTTCCCATTGGGGTAAGTGGAGACTATCGATTGCCACTCTATGATCCTGGCAAACCTCTGAGGCTTCATCTATCTTGTTATACATGCCCTTTTATATTTACACTTCGGATTAGTGAAGGCTTAGAATATCACTAGTCCATTTCTTGCCGTGGGTGTACGTAAGAGGCGACTAAGGGCGTATTGGGGATTGTTAAGGGACTTTTGGGCGATGCGGTTGGAGACCCATCACCAAAAACCTTTACTTTTCCATATACCATATAATCCGAAGTACATACATATACTCACGGCTATAAATCCCTAGAAGGGGTAGCCAGAGCTAAGGAGTTAGAAATTCCTCAGCCTCCTTTGGAAAATTGAGTGGGGTAAAGATGGTTAAGGTTATTGTTGATGGGTCTCCAACCGCATCGCCCAAAAATCCCTTAAAAGCACCAATACCGTTAGTCGCCTCTTACGTACACCCATCGGTAGAAACGGGGTAGTGCTATTCTAAGTTACAAAGTGGCTGAGGAATTTCGATTTCCTTAGTTTTGGCTTCCTCTTCTAGGGACTTATAGCCGTGAGTATATGTATGTACCTCGGATTATTAACATCTGTGTCTTTAAATTTCTAGGAAGACGAACTAGCAAATGCAATATTAGTAGTCCTAGCTAATAAGCAAGACATGGCGGGTTGCCTCACTGTAGCCGAGGTACACCAAGCGTTAGGACTTGATGCGTTGCGTGATAGAACATTCCAGATATTTAAGACTTCTGCTGTTAAAGGGGAAGGGCTAGACCAGGCGATGGATTGGCTCTCTAATGCGTTGCAAGCGAGGAAATAGCTAATAGGTGAGTGTACTTCATTTCTACATACATACATATACTCACGGCTATAAATCCCTTAACCGGGTAGCCAGAGCTTTGGAATGAGAAATTCCTCAGCCTCTTTTGGAAGTTGATTGGGGAAAAGATGGTATAAATAAATGTGAGTATATTCATTTCTAATATTGTATTGTAGGCCAGTGTGCTGGGTTGATGGTAAATCGCCATATTCTAGGTCCTCGGTGGGCACATTTATGAACTGCGAATTGTGATGATTAGTGTCAGGGGTATGATGTAAAATCTCAGAGCGTTTTGATTTCAATCAGGAGACCTTGGGTTCAATTCCTAAGGAATATAGAGGGGACATTGCATTTATGAGATCTTAACCAATTTGGTTGGATGATGCAGATTTAATAAACTAATTATTCGTAAATTACATACATACATATTCTGACGCCGTTAGTTCCCATTGGGGTAGGCAGAGACTATCGATCGCCACTTTGTACGATCCTGGCAAACCGCCTTAATTCAATTATTTATTAATTAATTACCTAAATTATTTCCTATTGAATTGATCGACCAACAATCCTTTAAAAAAAACTGGGTTTACTATTATTCAAAAACTACACAGCACATTGAACTTCTGGTTTTGAAATATTTAAGAGTAGCAACACAAAGCTTCCTATTACTGCAGGAAATATAATTTAAGTTCAGGGGTTGCTGTGTTGTGTCGGCTTAGAATAACACTACCCCATTTCTTCCGGTGGGTGTACGTAAAAGGCGACTAATGGTATTGGGGCTTTTAAGGGATTTTTGGGCGATGCTGTTGGAGACCCATCACCAACAACCTTTATTTCACCATCTTTTCCCCATGCAACTTCCAAAAGTGGCTGCGCAATTTCTAATTCCTTAGCTCTGGCTACCCCTTCTAGGGATTTATAGCCGTGAGTAAATGTATGTATGTATGTTATTAACTGAATAGTGAATCCATAAATGTCAACTGTGGAGGAAAAGGGAAGATATTTCCACAGGCGGTGGTATGCCTGGGGCTGGGGACTGCGGTCCAACTGAATTAAGTTGGAACTTTTATAATAATACAAACCCCCGATTTCAGAATTGAGTATTCAAGCTGAGGTCGACTTAAATATCGTTTTGTCTCATTCAGTTGTTAACATTTCAATGCGACAGAACGATACTTTAGTTGTTCTCAGCTGGAATATTCAATTCAGAAATCGGGCGTAAGCGTTTTAGTAACTGCTATACCGCGATGTAGAATTTGTATGGCGAGTCTTGATGACGTATAATGCCTTGTTAGATATTGCTGTGGAATGTTAAACTTCTTGCACTGTCAGTGTTTCTATGGAGTACGCGTCATTATGTAGGTGATCGCTTTATAAATCTTCAAGATTATTTTAGTCGCTAGTGACATAAATAATAGATTTTTATGATATCATGCTAGTTATAAAGAGCTCTTTATTTATCTTTTATTTACCGGAAGATCATTGTAAATTAATCATGTTCTATTTCTTTTTCAGAATAGAGTAACGTTATTTATGGAGCCAGAGGAAGTCATAAGAGAAGATGAATAAGTATTTGTATACAATATTGTGGTTACATTTGATAATAATAGTCAGCCAATTCGCCTTTAGTAATATTTTTTTAAGGCAGGGTTCTTAAAGTTGGGTTTGTTAATTTATCGTCCGAGATATTTTCGTGAAACTACTTTTTATAATGACAGTGTAATTTAAATGTTTTTTTATTGATAGATAAATATTAACATTTAAATTAAATAAATTTTAGGTGATATGTGTAAAGCCAAGGCTAGACTACTACTGCTAAATTCTTGACGAGACATGTGATCTGTATAACATTTAACATCTGTAATGTTAAATATTATACGGACCACATTCCATACCATGTTTCATACGAGGGCTGCTATTTATGTATCCGGAATAAAAAAAAGAAACAAACATATATCAATTAATATGGTTTTATTGCTTCTCAAAATATTCGCCGCTCAGATCTATACACTTTTGCATGCGTTGAAACCAATTTTCATAGCACTTTTTCCACTCAGACTGAGGTATCTCCAAAACGTGCATTTTGAACGCATCGACTGCCTCTTCGCGGCTCGAAAAACGTTGACCACGTAATTTTTTCTTCACATTTGGAAATAAATAAAAATCATTGGGTGCCAAATCAGGGCTGTACGGCGGATGACCTGTCAATTCGATCTTTTGAGCTTCTAAAAACTGAGTTGTGACGGCCGACCTGTGACAGCTAGCATTGTCGTGATGCAGAATGATTCTACGTTGTCGGTTAGTCTTTCTTATTTGTTCAAAGACTTCCGGCAAACAAATGGTCGTATACCACTCCGAATTAACAGTTTTACGATTCTCTAAAGGCACTGTAGCTACATGGCCATTTATACCAAAAAAACAAGCGACCATTTGCTTCAATGTGCTTTTTGCACGAATAACTTTTGTTGGGTTCGGCTCATCTTGGAACACCCACACCGTGGACTGCTGCTTAGTTTCGGGGTCGTAAGCGTAGATCCAAGATTCGTCACCTGTGTAGATATTATAAACAGCTTTTGACGCACCACGGTTGTATTTTTTTAACATTTCTTTGCACCAATCGACACGAGCCTGTTTTTGATCAATACTCAAGTTGTGCGGAATCCAACGGGAGCAAATTTTTTTTACAGCTAAATGTTCATGAAGTATCTTATGTATGCTCGTCATACTAATGCCCAGAGATGCCTCTATCTCACGATATGTAACATGACGATCTTGAGTTATTAGTTCCCGGACAGCATCGATGTTTTGAGGTACAACGACCGTTTTAGGGCGACCTTCTTTAATTTCATCAGTAAGCTTAGATCGTCCACGATTAAACTCGCTAAACCAGTGATACACAGTGGTCTTTGAGGGTGCTTCATCCCCAAAAGTTGAAGTAAGCTGATCGATGCACTGTTTTTGAGTTAGACCACGCCGAAAATCGTAAAAAATCATGGCACGAAAATGTTCACGAGTTAAATCCATGGTGGTGAAGACACGCAATTTTCAAAATGACGCTACGATGTGAAAACAATTGACAGTCACATAAAAATAAATGTATTCTAAAGCTAAAGAGTTCTATTTTTAAATGATGTAATTACTTTTTAAATTATTGTTCTGTAAGTGGCCAGTTCCGGATACATAAATAGCAGCCCTCGTACAAAATAAACTATTTCATTAAAAAAAAAGCCTACGTTAGTAAATAAAATTTCTGAGAATATCAAGAATGCAATATAAATAATTTTGAAACTATATCAGTCAAAAGGTATTGATTATACATTTTGCTAGGCTTACTAAACAAAATGCAATGTGATATAAAGTGTAAATGTTTTATAACACCAATAAAAAAGTACTTAGGTAATAGGTAGATTATGCAATCTTTTGGGCTATTCGGAATGAGTGAAAAATATGAGTCAAAGGTGTTAAAGTGACGCTATGGCTATTTTCACTTGTAAAATAAGTTGACCCACGCGATTTTGAATTCTTAAATACCCAATTTTCTTATGAATTGTGTTCGTTGTTAAAACATTTCTACGCTGCTAACATATAGCCTTCCTCGTAAATAATCTATCTAAAACTGACGCTTATTTATAAATTGACCTTCCAAATTCATCAGCTTTATACTATTAGAATAGATTATTAGTATACATATAGAATGTTTCTTGGTTCGAAGAAAATTTATTTAATTCAAGCATTTTCATTCGATAATAGCATAAAACCATGCATGCATTTTATTTGCTATTCCGATTTCATTTAAAAGGGAATAATTTTGTTTGATTATTCTTAATTGAATTTTGACTTTTGTAATCCAATGTTTGCCATGCAGTTAATCATTAATTTTATCACGTTGTTGTGTATATTCAAACCATAATTCCTAGCAATAATTAATACTTATGAGATATTTTAACCACTGCTCGGAATAAGTTTTTTTTTACATACCATGTTAAAAACCAGACTTAATTTTTGTTTATACAGTTTGTTTGGTAGAGGATTAGACATCCTATCAGCCATTCCCTAGGTCTAACCCTCTACGAAATAACAGTCTATTAAGTAGGTTGGGCGATGTAGTGGGGACTGATCACTAACTTTTCAGTCTTTTCCTCACTCAACTTCCAAAAGTGACTGAGAAAATTCTATTCTTGAAGATCAGGCTTGTCCGTTTTGGGTATATTTATATTATCATTCGTCAACGTCGAGCTTGAACTGGGAATTTCCAGTTTATTCCTATTTAAAAAGTAATGAATAAAGTTATTAAAAACTATATTCAATAGAAAAACGAACCTATGTTTTAACATGTTAATAAGTTTTATTAATATTAGTATAATAATATCAAAAGGATAAACTTAAGCAAATGCATGTATTTGCATATAATATCAATCACTGCAATAATTAATCGTAATACAAAAAGTAGTTTTACGAAAATAATTGATAGCAAGAGTTATATTTTATTTAAAATCTGTTCAAAATAATGTATTCATATTTATTTGAACTGTAAAATATAATGTAATTTAATTTAATATTGTGTGGTCACGAACAGTGTCGTTGCAGGGCACTCGATATGTTTGTATCATTGTCAAATGATTTGCATTATGGAAACTTCTTGTTTTTTTTTTTCAATTTCTGTATAATATTATAGGTATAAGACAGACACAGGTTTTTTTTTTCAACCTGACATAGTGATATACAAATTTCGAAGCATCGAGTCTACTTAAGGTGCTCATGTGTACTGAAACATTATGGATTCGTATTTGAGCATTACATTACAATAATACCTACCTCACTTCGCGTCTAATCATATATACATATATCTGTGGGAACAGCAAAGATATACTGGCCAATACACCCTGCTGTGGACCAACTTAGAATTTGTATTTATGTTTAGTTAGAGAAACATTTCGATACCGCAATGTACGATTTCTTATGACGCTGCTAGCATGCGAGTGAGTTCGCCGTCTAGCGGTCGCCACATATCATTACAACTTCTCTCCTCTTCACTGATGTGATGCTCAAATTTGTAACGTTACTTTACACGCAAAGGCTCCCGGTGAGGAAGTACCTTTATGGAGCCTAAAGGAGTATTAAAAATGGGTAGCCAGACGTTTGTAATTAGGATCAACGATTTCTCAGCATATTTTGGAAGATTATGTATTAACTTCGTCGATAGCGACGAAGTTAATACATTAGTATATTAGTAGTCATTTAGTACAACACCCATGGAGGGTGACGCGATAGTGTTGGCTTAGGCGATACTACACTGTAATATTTCTCAGAATAGAGTAATCAGAGCTTAGATATGAAATAATTTCCAGCAACTTTGGGAAGGCAACCGAGGAAAACATTGCGATATGAATGGGTTTACTAAGCACAACCCGAAGTATTAATTAAAATGCATCTAAAATCTCTTAGTCGCCTTGTCTTAAAATCACGAGAAAAGGTGAGGTAACGCTGGTTTTAGCTAAAACAACATTCCAATCTTCTCAACACAGAATCTTTTCAAAAAAAAAATCCTTTATCAAGCCTTGATAGTCTATGATGTTCAAGAACTTGACAAATCTTCTGTGACATGACATAACTAAATATAACCTAGAAAAACTTTGGATACAATACAATCATCGAAAAACAATGTAAAATACAAGTAATATTTCCATCTCATATCCGAACCAAAAATGTGTGACTGCAGTTGTTGCCTTGTAAAATCGCTTTGCAGTAAGTATTTATACTTTTTTATAGCAATTATTTATACACCATCTTTTATCAGACCTTTAATACCTAGTATTGT
Source organism: Bedellia somnulentella (assembly GCA_963576735.1). Taxonomy (NCBI): domain Eukaryota; kingdom Metazoa; phylum Arthropoda; class Insecta; order Lepidoptera; family Bedelliidae; genus Bedellia; species Bedellia somnulentella. The sequence continues at coordinate 2,163,286 of OY755171.1, forward strand.
CCAGCCTCCTTTTAACAAGATAACATACATACATACATATACTCACGGCTATAAATCCCTAAAAGGGGTAGACAGAGCTGAGAAATAATAAATTCCTCAGCCACTTTTGGAAGTTGAGTGGGGAAAAGATGGTAGTACAAAGGTTGTTGGTGATGGGTCTCCAATCGCATCGCCCAAAAATCCCTTAAAAAGCCCCAAGTCCGTTAGTCGCCTCTTACGTACACCCACCGGAAGAAATGGGGTAGTGCTATTCTAAGCCGACACTACACAGCCATAACTAAAACGGCCATATCTTTCGCTCTTACATGGTATCATATATTTTTATATCTTCTAACTGACAGTGACAATAAAATAACGCTCGTGCTAGGCCACCAGGAGGTCCTCTCATCAAACTGATAACTGTAATATAGTCCGTACCTTCTTCTTACTAATAGCGGCGATAGGCCTGCCCCCTATCACGTGAGTACACTGTCCATGCAAAACGTGGGTACTCTGAACACCAGGTGACAAAGTCACGTGATGTTCAGAAGTATTAGTACCTCTGCCAACCCCTTCGAGGATATTCGGCGTGAACGTTTATGTTATGTTATTTTACTTCTTCTAACTACTTGAATAATAGATTCGTGTCGCACTCGCCCCTATGAAGATCAAATGAAGAGTAGACCTCCTGTAGGGCAAGCACGAGCGCTATTTTATCGACACGATAACGGTTAGAATGAGATGGCAGTATACGATACTAAGTAAGTGCGTAAGAGATGGCTGCTTTATCCCACGCGATAACTAGTTTAAACACGGCTCGTGCTTGCCCTTCTGGAAGAGGTCCCCTATCGATTATTTATAGACCCAGCAATATTCCTTTCTGGCTAATGGTTTGTCTGTATGTCCTACCTGTTGTACTTATACATTTGACAGTGTATTGTTACAAAACGGCGATAGGCCTGCTCCCTATTACGGGAGTTCACTGTCCAAGCAAGACGTGCGTATTTGAACAGCACTGGCACTTGATGTTCAGAAGCATTAGTTACCTATTCCGTGATTTCTTCGGCTTCAACACTAAGTCGAGTAATGAGAATGCAGATAAGGTAAACTCTTCAGCTGGCGCAGCGGTAGGCTTCAGCATCGGTACAGTGATCCTGTCAGTGCCGTGGCGAGGAATCATCAACCGGTGGAAGTGTTTCATCCGACTGCCTGAGGGATGCTCTTGCGAACAGTGTCCGCCCTGCCCACCCACTCCGCCGAAATGTCCTAAGCGGCGCACTTGCTGAGGTAAAAATTTGAGATCAGTATTTTATATCAGTATTTATATAACATATAGTATAATAATCCCCACATGAGGTTTTCATGAACAAAAAGATTTAAATTCAGTATTTATATGTTTTCCAAGTATATTTGGAGCATCATACAATTTTTTCACGGCTTTGTCACAGACGCCCTAATGTAAAAATGCAACGGATTTTTTTGACAAAACTTAACTTTACTTGACTTCAGTGTTGAGCAATACATAAAACTTCATCTGAGTGATTAATATGCTAGGAGTATATATGTTATACTGTGAGTACGGTAGTTTTAGTTACGGTAGGCAAAAACAGACATTAAAAGTATGCATTTTATATATACTCAAGGCCATAAATCCCAAAAAGGGGTGCACACTCTTTAGAGCTAGAAACTGCCCACATTTGGACGTTGATAGAGGACAAGATGGTAGAAATTAAGTGTCGTTGGTGATGGATCTCCCACCAGACTGCATAAAAACTACGTAAAAAAGCCCCATACATAAGTCACCTCTTACGACACCCAACGGGCAGAAAGGGGTAGTGAAATTCTAAGCCGGCACACACGTTGCTGCGGGCGGAGGCAAAATATACCTCACAGCTCATATATGTCCCCACCAAGGGGCTCGAGCCTAGCCTATGTAGGGTGATATGGCCTTAGTCCACCACGCTGGCAATGTGCGGGTTGGCAGACTAACGACTACCGTGATAGTAGGCTAATATTATATATTTTAAATACCTCCATTATAGGCAAGCCAAAATAGGTGTAAGATTATTCTTTAATAACCTAGTTTCATTAATTTCAGCTCAATAATTTAATGCTGCAGTCAAATGTTCAGTTTCGCTATATTCTGCCATTTCTAATATGACATAATGACAGCAAAGAGTAATTAATGTGCTATAGTCTCAAAAAAGAATAAAACAATGACGTTTGCTATCACGTCAGCGAACTTAGTGTCACGCAAAGAGTAAAAAACTGGATGTATCCAGGAAAACAAAACTAAAAACCGCAAAATGGCAATAAATTCTAGTGAATATTACAATTAGCAAATCTGTGGATCCATAACCTCGATGCCGGAAGCGCGGGGGCTTCCGTTCCGATACCATGAATAACCGCTGTATAAAGAAACATGACTGTTTGGGAACAGGCCGCCGCAGAGGACCTTGCGATGAGACGAAGAAAAAACTCATTATGTTCATGCGTAAGTTTCAAATTAAATACGTGTAAGACACCAGGTTTCGCCAGCATAATTTTATTAAGGATTTGGCTGCAAGAATTTAGTGTCCTTGTCTTATACCACAATAACCACTTTACAAATCACTCGATTCCTTAGTTATCACACTGACAGGAATCTGGGGGCACGGCAGTGCCCCCGCCAAGTCACACTGACAGGAATAATTTAAAGCGCACAGTCACGCGATGTTTTTGGATAAGGTGTGGTAGAGAATCGTCTAGTTGTATGTCCAATATTTATTGTTCTGTCACTTGGTCTTAAGAGAACACACCATTTCCTTGAAGATTTAACAGATTGAACCTCAGTCATTGGGTGCAAGCCTTACTCCTTCATATGAATACAATAGCGCATAACTAAATGTAAACTCAGCCAGGGTGGTAACAATCACGATAAACGAAATTTTTTTAAAGGCAAAACTGACTAAATGGATCAGGGTAAAAACACAACCGAAACTACTGTACTTAGAAACTTAATTTGTTGCCTACAGAAATCCTTTGTCTGCAAAAATTTCACAAGTCCTGCCGGAATCAGTTTGTTTTCCATTAATGATACTAAACTTCCAGTAAATTATAAATATTAGGGGTCGACTTAAACCACCAACGAAAATTTAGTATAGTTTTCGCCACTAGTGGTAAATATGATACAAATTGCATTATCTTGAACCAGATGAACTGTTCAGTGGTTAAAATGATACATAACGCTAAACACTTTTGTGAATGTATGAAAAGGCACTGAGAGCGCTAATTCATTACTGTCATTCGATAAGTTACAAAGAAGTTTAAGTTTGATTCGGGAAATGTGTGGTATGAAAGATGATTTCACCAAGGTACATTAGGCATTATTTGTTACAATTAGAAATGGATAAGTATGTTATGTTATGTAAACTAAGTTATGTTGGATGTTACGTTTTGGTTACTTTTTGAGAGTTTATGTTTTATGTTCTTATTTTTAACTAGTGGATCGTCCCAGCTTCGCACGGGTAGCGTTGTTTTTTAAATATCTGAGGTTTCTTTCTTCAGTCACTGCTCAAGCATTGTGAAATTCAGCGCAATGTTTTCAATATATTAAATTTATAGCACTCCCTAAACAGTGTAGTTTGGTAATTTTGAATGCGCTTTAATGAACGGTTCAGTTTTTCCGTTTAATAGCAAATTTTGGAATAAAACGCTATGAAGTATTTATAACAATCTAAAAAATAAATCATTACGTGTTGTAGGATGCAACTACTGGCGCCATCTAGTATTTTATAAGTAAATTAGTAACGATTCGGTTTTGGTCACGGGCGCGATGGCTTATTTTATGTATAATTTCGGTGTTCCTCTACCGATTTCTATGATTCTTTTTTTATTGAATAGGTAATAATGTTACCTTATTTAAATTAGGGTGTATGAGTGAGAGGTTTACAAACGTAAGAGTAAACAAATACAATCAGAATGTTCCGAACTGCTAAGCTATCAGAAATCACACGTGTTATTGTGAGTCAACCGTAAAAGATAGACATAAACTGTGAAGGATTTTTTTTTAGATAATTTTATGAAGAATATTTCCGTCATACATGATTTTTATGTAAGTTTAACCATTAAGGCTACACACGCGACGGAAGCTTAAAAAATGTAGTAACTTCTCCCGTTTTCCCAAAATTTCCCAAAATTCCCCTTTACTACTCTGCTGGAAAGAATACAAAAACTTGCCCAGGAGTATGGAGAATAATTGTACCAAGTTTCGTTAAAATCCGTCGAGTAGTTTTTGTTTCCATAAGGAACATACAAACCGACAGACAGACAGACAGACAGATAGACAGACAGACAGACAGACAAAAATTTTACTGATTGCATTTTTGGCATCAGTATCGATCCCTAATCACCACCTGATAGTTATTTTGAAAATATATTTCATGTACAGAATTGACCTCTCTACAGATTTATTATAAGTATAGATAGTGTTAGTTTAATTTGTCTAACGAATTAGTCTTCTGTAATGTTGTACAATATTAGTAATTAAATAAATAAATGATATTGTAAGTGGTTTGGCCACATCGAGAGGGTGGATGATAGGCAATTGGTAAAAGGGATCTATAGAGCTAATGTGTATGGTAATGTTGGAAGAGCAAATTGAGAGAGAGCTCAAAAAGGCTGGTCTCCGAATGTGAAGAATAAAAGATCATGTATGAAAATAATGATGGATGTAGACGTAGCTAGAGAGGCTTGCCAGGATCGTACGAAGTGGCAGTCGATAGTCTCTGCCTACCCCAATGCGAATTAACGTCGTGAGTATGTGTATGTATGTAAGTGTAAGTTAATATTTATACTTTTATTCACCAGATAATATAATGCGATAAACCTAATTATTGATTTAGTAATATTTTTAAATTCATCAAGGCGGCAAAAGTTTGTACAGCTTTTTCATATTAAAACAAAATTCCTAGCATTATTTAATGATATTTAGTCTACGAAGTATTAGAATTTATCAAGTTTTAATTTGTTATAATAAAATTAATTTGTAGGTGACAAAGTCACGTGATGTTCAGAAGTATTAGTTCCTCTGCCAACCCCTTCGGGGATATTCGGCGTGAACATTTATGCTTATTATTATTATTATGCTTATTAATTTGTATTTGTGTCAACCCAACCGACAAACTCTGTAAGTTGTCAAAAATGAGGATGTTTATTTACAATTTATTGAAGCAATCCTTGTACGGTCATTTGTGACCATATATCTAAAATTTTACAGTTATGGCTTTTTGGTCAAAGACCTCAAAACTATGAAACTTCTTCGTTCGCTCCTCTAAAAGAGAGTATATCAGAAAAGCCAAAGTAACCGGTGTTTTTCTTCTGCATTGCAGTTGGCTCTCTCATTGGGTATGCAGTGAGAATGTGGCTGTGCAAATTCAGCATACTTAAATTCATCCTGTGCTTGTGTAGGAAAATGCTCAGTTGTCCCGTTGGAAAATAGTACGCCTCGTGTCTTAAAAGTATGTTCTATTTTAACTTATAAAACTTTTGCCGTCTTACTTTGTAGTCGAACACAATTGTACAGCCATCGATATAATCTAACATTACACACATTTCCGTTACTAATACTACCTTACCTTACGATTAGACCTTATTAGATTGAAGCTTATCAAAGTATCCTTAAAATAACTTCTCAGACGATCCTTCCTATTTATGTGAGTATTTTTTCATCATTTCAAATAAATGAATTGCTATGGGCAAGGGACAAAGAGAAATTTTGTTTCCAATTGAAGGTCCTGTGCAGAATAATCTTGATTTTTATTTCACATTGACAGCGCGCTTAAATGAAACTGTAGTTAAAGATTATTTGATTTACGTCCTACAATTAAGATGACCGATCATTAATTGTCTTTACTCAGAATCGTAGATTGTTCTAAAAATCATATTATTCCACAGTTGGGTTTGCAGCCGGTTATGGTTTTTGCAAAATGTCCGACTGCTTGCAAATAGACTGGGAAAAAGTTGTGGAAGACATGTCCGAAACAGTCCAGAATACAATATCTAAGTTACAATGCTGTGGGAACCTTGAAGGTTGCAAATCATGTCGCAAATAACGAACATAAAAATCGAAATTGATCGAAAGTTGCATTTTGCAAAATCCAAAACCGAAGCAGTATAACATCTGAGTTCGTTATAAATACTTTAGAATCTTATATATTTATTCTTTCTAGTGGGATTTGCCGTTGGTTATGGAATTTGCAAAATGTACAAAAACATGAACGCCAAGTGCAGTTGCTCACTGTCGAGGAGTAGTTGGAACATCACGGGCAAAATTATGAAAATGTTAAGCGATTGCGCAGTCGAAGCTACCGACAGGGGATGCCAATGTGCCTATGAAGCTGCCCAGGAATGTAAACACAGATAATAAATCTAATCTGAAGAATAAAAGCGTTTTATTTCTCATAAGCATTTGACCTTATCTGACATAGCCCAGAACTGATGCAAACCTGAAGTGGCAATGTGCCATTCATTGGTAACGACACTACCAACTATCCACCAACTATCCTAAGAATTGTTCCTCAGGGATCTTGAGTAATTTTTTGAAAAAGCATGTCCAATTACACTGGTCAACAAAAATTTGTAACAAGAAAGGTGCTTACTAATATTGAATTACCTACCTACCCTCATATAAAAACTATATTTACTTTGATTCCATCAGGTCTTGTTTTCGTGTTACAGCCACTATATTATACATACTTTATACCACTATGTACCACTGGGCGAGGCTTGTAATATAAAAGTATCTTGTGAAACTATTAAATCTATCTATTATTTTATTTTGGAAAAGATTCAACATAACGAACACAACTGGAAAGTTTGTGGAGATTTGAAGGTAATTGCCCTAATATTAGGATTACAACTAGAATACACAAAATACTGTTGGTGTGTTTGTGAGCGGGACAACAGAGACCGAAAAAATCATTATGTTAAGAAAGACGTCTGGCCTAAACGGAAATTCCTTACCCCAGGACAAACAAATATAAAAAAATCCCCCTTTAGTGCAGCCGAATAATATATTTACACATAAAACTCTCATGTTTTTTTTTGTTAAAGCTATGATTAAGGCTTGTGATGGTTTTTTATACTTAAAAGAAAAAATCTCTAAACTGAGCGAAACAAAGATTAAATAAGGTGTATTTATTGGTCTTCAAATCAGGCAATAAATGAAAGATGACATATTTTTAAAAATAACTAAGCGATTTGGAAAAAACTGCTTGGGAATCTTTTATGAAAGTGACTCAAAATTTTCTCAGAAGCCACCGATCGAATGACTATGAAAGTATTGTTGAGGAACTTTTGTCTACGTATAAGGTTTTAGGGTGTAATATGCCGTTAAAAATACATATTCTACATTTATATTTAGACTTCTTTCTTGAAAATCTGGGCGCCGTTAGTGATGAACACGGTGAAAGATTCCACCAAGATATTTCCACTATAGAAAAAAATATATCAAGGCAAGTGCAAGCACGTATGCTGGCGGATTATTGTTGGATATTACAACGAGACGTCCCTGAAGCAAAATATAGAAGAAAATTATCACGATTTTATTATTGCAATATAGAGGAATATCTTCACTTGGTCAATAAATATTGAAATTATCTAAAATGTTTAAAAATCGAATTACAAAAAAATATTCGTATTTGGAACATTTTGATTTTATTTCTATTATCCTTATCCTTGTTCGAAACATAACTAGACAAAAGTTTTCATGTTACAAACAAAAACTGTTTTTTTGTTGACCAGTGTTATTCAAATTGAACTGGTATTTGGAATTCCCAAAATAATATTTTACTTTTAAATATCTTCCCTTACTAATCAAATCAGTTATACTTAGACCGAACCGGCCTATACACCTTTATAAACTCTGCTTGAGATATCTATTATTTTTTGTACGTATTTAATAGCACTTTTTAAATAATAAGAATTTGTTAAAGTATACATGCTTGAGCCGCTCTACTTTTTTCTAGTGCCCAGTAATAGTACTGAAAGAAGGGAAACAATCAATAGCACCATCAATGTTACTAACAAAATATACTCTAGTAACATTGCGCAGAACCATTAGGCACTTTGTACAATACGCGTCAGAGCGGTTTTCGGGCTATTCCACATATCCCCCCTGAGCTATCCCCCCTGGGGGGGAAGAAAGGATTTTTTTTCCACATAGTGCTACCAGGAGGGCAATTCTCGCAAGTTCGATATCATTACTATCATAGCAATTATATCAAGTGTTCAATGTCATGTGAAAATGAAAAATATCACAAAGTGAAATATATTTCTATTGATAGATTGAAACTGTATTCTCGCACACGGTAGTAACTTTTCCTTAGACATTAAAGAACGAAGACCGAAATCCAACCAACCAACCGAACCAAGCGAATGAATTGAACGAAAGGTCAGTTTAACTGTCATCTTAGATATGAAAAGGTCTTCATATCTGTCAATATTTTACTCGACATTGGCGAAATAATTGTGGCAAACACGATTGAAGCCACCTTTAAAAATTGAATATTGAATTTGTCAATATTTACATATGTTTTGGTTTGTTTAAATTTTCCTTTACAGATCCACATACAGATCCACAATCATAACTTGGCCGGCGGCGACTCTGGTACTACTGTCGCCATTTTGAAATTTCGGCCTGTCATTGTCAGTTAGTTCTTAACTAAATAAAAATTATAGGGTGACCTATGTATATAATAAATTATCACTTTCATTAATATTTTTTGTAGTGGAATTATTTTTTTATATATAATGTTTCTTTGCTTATTAATAAACGTTTTTCTTTCCAGTATTCAATATAAAAAAATATGAAAAATTTTATTTATTTTGCTAAAATTATCTAAGAAGGCTAACACCATCCGCAAAGTTGTGCGCTGCGTTGCGTACATGACTATCGCCCGATTTCTGAATTGAGTATTCCAGCTGAGAACAACTTAAGTATCGTTCTGTCGCATTGAAATCTTAACAACTGAATGAGACAAAACGATACTTAAGTCGTTCTCAGCTTGAATACTTAATTCAGAAATCGGGCGTATAGCGGTGCGGGTTACGGGAAGTGGGGAAATGCACCCGAATAAGATTTCACTTCGTATACACTGATGCGTGGGTTCTAATCCTAATGCGGGAATGTACCAATGTGTAATTTCTTATGTCATACATAACTGTCTGACATATATATTTATAAAAATATAAGGCTGTCAACAGCGAAAGAAAAGTGCCCACAGATTCACTGAACGAGCAAAATGAATGACCCAAACGATTTCTAATGTTTATAATATTTCTTTCTGTGCCACCTTTTTAGGGTATCTATGTGTGAATATAAAATGTAAAAGACAGTACAGACAAGTACTCCTCTGATTTACAGGATTAAAAAAATGATTTTATGTAGTTACCCACTTTTTAAACTCTGAGTGTCACAAACAACAAATCCTTGAGTATAAAATAATGAAACAGTTTGCAGAGAAGTACAGTTGACAGTGTTATCGCTATTAGCAATCTCTTCCACACAACATTTGGGAGGTAAGATCAGCAAATTTAGGATACACTGTCATTCGGGTAGACATAACAGACAAGGGCAAAACTAAATAAATATAATTAGCTTACATTAAAACGAACTTGTTTACTTACAATGATAGTTATTACATACATACATATACTCACGACTGCGAATCTCTAAAAGGTTTAGCCAGAGCTAAGAAACTTAGAAACTCCTCAGCCACTTTTTGAAAGCTGAGTGGGGTAAAGATAGTAAAATAAAGGTTGTTGGTCTGGTCTGGTCTCCAATCGCATCGCCCAAAAGTCTCTTAAAAGCCCCAATACCGTTAGTTGCCTATTACGTACACCCACCGGCAAATGGTTATTCATTGAATGAATATTATATAAATTGTTTTATTCAGACATTTCAATACATAAATAAATTAGCCTGTATGATGTAAAATTACTTCCCTTATAATGGTAAAATTTTATTTACTGGCAATACTAATTTCGATGACAGCGACACCCTTACCGGCCAAGAAATCTATGTGGATCTGTACATTTCTTGGCCGGTAAGGGCGTCGCTGTCATCGAAATTAGTATTGCCAGTAAATAAAATTTTACCATTATAAGGGAAATAATTTTACATCATACAGGCTAATTTATTTATGTATTGAAATTTATTTATTTATTCAAGGCACACCAACAGCATTATAACATAGATTGCATTAACATTTATTTTTAAAGTATTGGTCAGTTATAATGCCAACAACAGTGCACACAGCATTGACAATATTATAACTTAAAGATATAACTAAAAATTTGATTAAAAACTATAATAAAATAAAACTAGAATAGACAATTAAAATTCCTAACATTAATAATAAATTACAAACAAAAAAATCAATAAAATTAAATAAAATTATAAAAAATAAAGTGACAATACCAAAACATTTGAAAATTTGTATTTAATAAGAATTTAAATAATAAAATAATAATAATAATTGATTAATTAATTTCTGGCACCAATTGCCTACATTTTTTCTTAAAACTAAACAGTGTGTCATTATAGACGTCAGGCTCGCATTCATGACCTATTGCACACAATGAATTGTAAAGTTGGCAGACTCTGTGGATAGGGTTGTTTGCGGCCATGTTTGTTCTCACAGTCGGGACGGCCAGAGGGCGAGCACTTCGCAGTGCTCTTTGGGGAACGTTCAGCTGAATGAAATGTCTGAATAAAACAATTTATGTAATATTCATTCAATTAATAACCATTTGCCGGTGGGTGTACGTAATAGGCAACTAACGGTATTGGGGCTTTTAAGAGACTTTTGGGCGATGCAGTTGGAGACCAGACCAGACCAACAACCTTTATTTTACTATCTTTACCCCACTCAGCTTTCAAAAAGTGGCTGAGGAGTTTCTAAGTTTCTTAGCTCTGGCTACACCTTTTAGAGATTCGCAGTCGTGCCTATATGTATGTATGTATTTAATAACTATCATTGTATGTAAATAAGTTCGTGTTAATGTAAGCTAATTATATTTATTAATTTTTGCCCTTGTCTGTTATGTCTACCCGAATGACAGTGTATCCTAAATTTGCTGATCTTACCTCCCAAATGTTGTCTGGAAGAGATTGCTAATAGCGATAACACTGTCAATTGTACTTCTCTGCAAACTGTTTCATTATTTTATACTCAAGGATGTGTTGTTTGTGACACTCAGAGTTTAAAAAGTGGGTAACTACATATAATCATTTTTTTAATCCTGTAAATCAGAGGCTTACTTTGTCGTGTACTGTCTTTTACATTTCATATTCACACATATCTATGTGTATCTACCCTAAAAAGGTGGCACAGAAAAAAATATTATAAACATTAGAAATCGTTTGGGTCATTCATTTTGCTGGGTCAGTGAATCTATGGACACTTTTCTATTGCTGTTGACAGCCTTATATTTATATATATATATGTCAGACAGTTATGTATGACATAAGAAATTACACATTGGTACATTCCCGCATTAGGATTAGAACCCACGCAACAGTGTTTACGAAGTGAAATCTTATTCGGGAGCTATTTCCCACTTCCCGTAACCCGCACCGCTATTTAAGTGCGCACAACTTTTCAGACAGTGTTAGCCTACTAAGATAAAATTTAACAAAATAAGTAAAAATTTTATTTAATTTTTGTATCAAATACTGGAAACAAAAGCGTTTATTAATAAGCAAAGATACATGATAAAAATAATTATCGTTAAAAAAAGTTTCCACTACAAAAAATATTAATGAAAGTGATAATTTATACGTAGGTCACCCTATAATTTTTATTTAGTTAAGAACTAACTGACAATGACTGGCCGAAATTTCAAAATGGCGACAGTAGTACCAGTGTCGCCGCCGGCCAAGAAAAGATTGTGGATCTGTAAGTGTACTTTGCCGGTAACTAGCAAAGTCTGAATTCCCAAATGGACCATCCGACAACCGAATTTAGTTTTTGAAATTTTATGATGGAAAAATAATATATTTTTACATTTTAATAATATAATTAACGTTGATCCAAGTAGATATTATTTACAACTTCTAAGACTATTTGATCTATGATCCATTTAATATATTTACCTACATTTTAGTTTTCTATCTATAAGTATTCAAACAAAACTTGTAAACAAAATGGCTACCGTTCGCACGACATCTTCAAATATCATCATATCGTCTGATCGTGACCACACGATATCATCCTTTGATATATATCATCATATCGGCTGGTTTTCATTAGAAAAATATCGATCGGATGGAGTGAGAATAGCTCAAGTCAAATCTCGATCGCAAAATATCACAAAAGTGATAAATATCGAAAATGATATAATATCTACCGTGTGAGAATTGCCCTCCAGGGGGGATAAACGGTAATTTTTCCGGCTATTCCCAGTAGTCTTACTCGATAGTCTTACCAGTAGGACTATTGGGATTTTTTGTCCTAATAGACTTACTAGTAAGACTATTGGGAAAATAATTCCCAGTAGTCTTACTAAACAATCAAAACTTTTTGGTACCTCTAAGTGTTCCAACTTTTATGTAGACCAAATAAGATTAATAGACATACCTCCTTAGTGAAATTGAATGTATGATTTATAATCGAATATATTTTTTTTGGCTGATTTCCTTTTTACATTATATTTTATTGAGGTGTATTTGCCATGAACTAAATAATTTACAATATACATGGGAATGGGTTTGTGGTTGTAATATATTTTCCGCCAAAATACAGTCCTCAAAAGGTAAAATTACTATGTATTTATAGTATATTGTTTGTATTTAAAGTACCAGGGTAGCATAAACAAAAAAAGCTTATTGGTTTTACACAAAATTATCAGATGGAGTTTATCAAAATCAGAATTATAGAATAATCAGACAGAAGAATCAACCAAAAGACGTCCACAGGTGGAGAAAATCTTTTCCGAAAGATCTCCATAAAAACCGGTTCTGTGCTGCCCAAAAATTTTATCACGACGAAGTCGTCGGTCAACCTTATGGGAGACCTACGCAAACAAACAAACCGACCACAACAACCCTATTAATAACCTGATTCATGAAAAATATCACGTCGACCTCTGGACATAGAGACAGCAGACATAAAAATAGGTAAGATAATAGTAAGTCTAATAGTTATGAGGTCTATGTTTTTATAACATATGTCAAGTAGGGCTAATGGGAAAAATACGCCATAGACAATGTCCTACTTTCGGTAAGACTATTGGGAATAAAAATCTCATTAGTCCTACTGGTAAGACTATCCAGTAAGACTACTGGGAATAGCCGAATTTTTCTTCCACTTATCCCTCCTAAGACAAAGTACAATCGAAAAGAACAATCATTATGCCCGTGGACTACTGACCTTATTTTATTGCCTTTTGTTACATAACTAATAATTTTCATCAATCTTACTGCTAAATGTTCTTGTTTGTTTGGGATATTTTAAATCAAGAGGTAAGTAATTTTAGTTAAGGTGTCTCCAGGACACTTAGAAAACTTTAGACTCTAACTTAGTCTATTAACAAATTTAAACAATATGTAATTACCATTTTCTTACATTGACGTGATCGTATCATATGTTGTAAACTTGTAGAAGACTGATTTCTGTACCAGGGAATCATATGACAAGAGAAATTTGTAAACCTCTGTGTGGAAATGTAAAAAAAACAAGAATTATGATCAAACCGGCTTTCCTTTGTCCCTCTAAAAGTACTTTTTTGGAAATCTATGGCCCGTGGTCCCTTTTTCAATATGAACCGTCCAAAATAAAAGTCTCGCTTACATTTACATACACACATACTCACGCCATTAGCTCCCATTGGGGTAGGCAGAGACTATCGATCGCCACTTCGTACTATCCTGACAAACCTCTCTCGCTTCGTTAACATCCATCAATCTTTTCATACATGCCCTTTGATTCTTCATACTTCGGACGCCAGCCTTTTTGAGCACACTCTCAATTTGGTCCATGAGTGTTTTCCGTGATCGTCCTCTACTAACATTACCATCCACAATCGCTTACATTTATAGGGTTTTTATTCATATTCTATAATGGTTTGATAGTTGAAATATCTTCATCATACAAAAAAACGTAAGAGGTAAAATCACTAAACAACAAATATTTTCACAAAAGATTGATTATGATGAATGCATTAAATGACTTGAATTTGAATTTGATTTTGCGAAAATATTTTTAATGAAGTACTATGGGTGCTCTACCTGCAACCAAGCAAACAAACATGCAAACAATCAAGCAAGTATGCATACAAACAAGCATGCATCCGCTATTTATTTATACAATTTTTCTAACATAAATAATATCTAGTTGAAGAGATATACGATTTGTAAGACTATGGATAGTTACTTCGGTCTTTTAAACCTTTGGAATAATGAGATTATAGTATAAGATATAGTTGATTAAAGAAAAAAAATAATTTTAATAATCTGGTTTTAGTTTTTTTGGGAAATGATACTTCTATAGAATGCATTTATGTACTAATGAATGAAGTTGTGGACTATAAAACATCTGTGATACGTAAATTCTGTGAAGCGTTTTCTAAATGTTGAAATTCGGATTTAAAACATTCGAATATTCAAAATGTTACCATGTTTTTAAAATAAAATGTAAACATTTCTGGTTAACGAATAGCTGCATAAATTTATGACGCCCTGGTATTATAGAAATTATATAAAACTGTGAATATTTGATATAAAATTACTAAGATTTTACCTCTTGGATTATTATAAAATTTCGTCACTACGTTTTTTTTTTAAACACTATTTTTTGTAATTACCCGTTTTTAAATTATTTTAGCTCGTATTGGTATTGCCTAGAAAATATAATGTTTTTCTATATACCGGGCAGCTATTAAAAGTTACAAGACCCCAAAACACAATGCGAAAAATGGAACAGTCAAAGCAAAGCAAAAGCCAAGAGCAAAAAAAATACTTATGTATTTTGTAATTGATGATACTCATTTGTTGTTTTTTTTCATCAGGGGGGATAGACGGAAAAGTATCCCCCCTGGTAGCACTATGTGGAAAAAAAATCCTTTCTTCCCCCCCAGGGGGGATAGCTCAGGGGGGATATGTGAAATAGCCCCGGTTTTCATGTGTGTTGATAGTGTAGTATTCCCTTTGCGCTATCGTTCGAGGTGGCATTGACTGGCTCGACACCCCTCGCGCATAGCCTCAATGAAACGATGCAATGGCACTAGAGAATCAAACGTACTTTTGTATCAATTAACATGGATGTGTGTCTGCGTTGAATATGGATGACCCTTAACCCCTTAAAGGTGCTCCTTTACCGGGAGCATTGACGTGTACTGTAATATTACAGATTCGACTTTGAACAATACATTACAATAATACCTGATTGACGAGCATTCGTGTGTAATTTATATAATCGTTACAAGCTGCTGCATTGAAATGCTCGGTTCTTAACTACTGTAACATTACATTACACGCGAATGATCCCGGTGAGGCAACACAAAGAGTAAAACTATCATCAATTTCAGTACCAATGCATAAGTATTCGTTCTAAGCAGCGCTAGAACACGCGAATATTCAAAATGTTACCATGTTTTTAAAATAAAATGTAAACATTTCTGGTTAACGAATAGCTGCATAAATTTATGACGCCCTGGTATTATAGAAATTATATAAAACTGTGAATATTTGATATAAAATTACTAAGATTTTACCTCTTGGATTATTATAAAATTTCGTCACTACGTTTTTTTTTTAAACACTATTTTTTGTAATTACCCGTTTTTAAATTATTTTAGCTCGTATTGGTATTGCCTAGAAAATATAATGTTTTTCTATATACCGGGCAGCTATTAAAAGTTACAAGACCCCAAAACACAATGCGAAAAATGGAACAGTCAAAGCAAAGCAAAAGCCAAGAGCAAAAAAAATACTTATGTATTTTGTAATTGATGATACTCATTTGTTGTTTTTTTTCATCAGGGGGGATAGACGGAAAAGTATCCCCCCTGGTAGCACTATGTGGAAAAAAAATCCTTTCTTCCCCCCCAGGGGGGATAGCTCAGGGGGGATATGTGAAATAGCCCCGGTTTTCATGTGTGTTGATAGTGTAGTATTCCCTTTGCGCTATCGTTCGAGGTGGCATTGACTGGCTCGACACCCCTCGCGCATAGCCTCAATGAAACGATGCAATGGCACTAGAGAATCAAACGTACTTTTGTATCAATTAACATGGATGTGTGTCTGCGTTGAATATGGATGACCCTTAACCCCTTAAAGGTGCTCCTTTACCGGGAGCATTGACGTGTACTGTAATATTACAGATTCGACTTTGAACAATACATTACAATAATACCTGATTGACGAGCATTCGTGTGTAATTTATATAATCGTTACAAGCTGCTGCATTGAAATGCTCGGTTCTTAACTACTGTAACATTACATTACACGCGAATGATCCCGGTGAGGCAACACAAAGAGTAAAACTATCATCAATTTCAGTACCAATGCATAAGTATTCGTTCTAAGCAGCGCTAGAACAGCCCCCTTTTACGTGAACATTGTCCAATCAAAGCCTGCGACAACGTTACCTGATGTTCAGAAGTACGAGAACCAATACCACCCCTTGGAAAGTAAACAGCTTCAAGATTGGTTGGAGAGTTTAGTTAGGTTATAAAATATCATATATCGCGTAGATATAGCTTTTGACAGTTATTTTTTCCTTTCCAATACAATTTCATCCCAACTTTTTTTTTATATTATTATTTTATATTACCTTCCCTGTGATGATGACGGAAGTAAGCAAAAGTAGGATATAATAAGAAGAGAAAATAAAACAAATAATATATGCATTCAATATTTTGTATTACACACATACAAACACTGGATCAAAATCAACATAAAAAAAATCAGGTTTGCAAAATCATCATAACAAGGTTAAAGCCATTAATGATTTTGTAATTGGACGACCAAGGATGAGATTATTAAATTAAACATTTATTTATTACAGGTTTTACTAACCAATTATTCAAAACTCACTCACGTTTTTGTTCGCATTTTACAAAAAAATATTAAAGGTAACTATAATTTCGAAAATAAATACGTTAAATAAAAACATATTCAAAATACTTAGCACTATTTGTTAAATAACTATAACCAAAATTATTTTTATTTGTTCATTCACACATACATTTCAAGGATTTTTGTATACTTAATTATTCTTTTTTTAATCACAAAGTTGTCTTACATTGGTTACAAATGTTTATGGTAGGAATATATTGTGAAAACCGTAAGTTATGTTTTTGGACAAATCTTACTGCTGTTTTATAAGTCACCGTTAACTAATTAATCGACAAACATAAGTTTCTTAAACTTTTTCACACTCAAGTCCTTCGAAAACGTTGTTTTATTAAAAACAATATTAGCAAATTGACAGCCCTTTGAATTCTGATACAAGGAAACCACCATACTTATGTTGAATAAAAACTACAGCCATCAAAAACTGGTATTTGCCTAAAAATTACTCCATGAATTCCTTTTGTTGGAATTAAATTCGCGAGGCTTATCATTATATTTGAACTTTTCTGAATATATCAATTTTACAGGGCCTTTTCAATCGTGTATTTTAACGTAATGCAATGGTAAAATATTAGGACCTTGAACTTAATAGTAAATAGAACTTGACCGTAGTTTTGACAAGTAATACTTATTTTGAAACAATTAACAAAACGTAAATTACATCGGGAGCTTGTAATATTCCAGTAATCTTCGTACCCTTAAACGCTTATGACAACATACACAATAAAACGATTAAGCTGATACACTATCGAGAACAGCATGGGGTGTATTTAATTTCTTTCATATAAAACATTAGACTACTAAACGTTGTGATTTTTTATTATGCTGCCAACAATGCTAAGGGATTGTATATATTTTAATTTTTTTGTTTTGATGGGAAACGCGGTCAGTTAAACAAATAGTTTATCTCGATTGAAACTATTGCAACAGAACTTTTATCGGCGGAATACTATTGATATCAATGAGCGTCAAGATTGGACATAGATAAAACTCTTGAAAAACATTTGATATCTCTAGAATTCGTATAAATTAACCACTCCATATTAATAAACAACTTTATCAAGATGCATATAGCAAGATTGCCATCTATTTTAAAATGCCGACTCAAAATATGCATTGTTCCGTAAGAATAGCATGTGGACATAATAACATCATTCCAAAAACAATACCACAATTATAAAAACTATATAACTATTCATTATTTAAAATAATTGCACATTGACAACAGGAATGTGAATAAAATATTATTTAAAGAAGAATTATGCTTAAGTTATTACATTTACAAACAAATTCTCGTACAAAATAGATTCGGATTCAAAAACAAGCAGTCACTTGAATACAAGATTAAATAATTGGAACCTCTGAACCATAAGATCAATTAATTCAAAATGGCGGGTCAAATGGCCGGCCGCCGCGATAATTTGTGGTGTGCGCTTAACAAGCTAATTAAAACCTACATCGTAAATAAATACAAGTGCGAAGAATAACTCTTAAATGACTAGTCAGCACAATACACGATTTTAATTATTCAAATATTAATACTACATTGCTTTTCACAATTGTACTTCCAAAAAATTGTGCCTATCTAACAATAATACTACTAAATCACTGAGAACAATTATGTAAATTCTAATCACATTTTATTATTACTTTAGACTGGGCCGCGAACATATGAACTTAATTATACTTATTACTTTCCTTACTATAAGAAATACAAAAAGAGAAATGGTTAATATTCAGAGATCCAAGGAACCTTATTTTTATATGTATTATGCTAATTGTATTAAATATCTCAAAACTGGAACGCAGAGTATATTTTCAGTATAACTGGAGTTCTTGTTAATTAAGTATGAACACAGGCAAGAAGCTCAGCGTTAACTGAAATTAACTATCGCGGTTTACACACAAATTCCACAAAGAAATGGTGCAAGATAGTCAGATATATTATTAATCTGATACTTTATAAATACAGATTACTATTACTAACCGTATTCAACAGAATTAAAACAAATCAACAGTTTAAGTACACTTAAAAATCAATAAATATGCCATACAAAATATAAGTGGAAAACATGATCTACCAAGCAATCTACTATCGAGAAATTATGACGCAAATCTGTACTTGAGTTATCTACGTACTGTGTTACAATCAGCTGAGTGTGTAATAGTATAATAAGTAGTTTCATACATCAGTGAATAAATAGGCTGAGGAAATCTTTGTTATGTATCATAATTACAATATAAATTTAATTAAAACTATTTTTATAAATAAAAAATATCCTGATTATATGGCGTTAAAAGTACTATTGTTTCACTGAAAAGTATTTTTTTATCTAGAGAATTGTATCTGATGGAGTAATATATTTACCTACTAAATTCCTACAACATTCATAGTGTCTAAAACTTATAACATAGTATTTTATCAATTTATTAATTGGGTGCAGTATGGCATACAAAAGTATTTCCTAAGTAAGATGCGTATCTTTAAGTTGTATGTCATTACTATAAGTAAATGTTTAAATCAACATAGACATAAATATAAGTATAAAATACTTGACCTAAAAACAACATCACTGAGGATAACATATTGTATAATCGAAGTGTAAAACTACTAACTGTACTTACTAGTTAAAGTTGTACATTGATTTCAAAAGAATTGTTATTATGAAGTATACTCTTAACTATTGTTGCTCAATTATTCGAATACATCACTTAAAAGATACAAGATACAACCAAAAGATATTGTTAAAAAAGTTGCTTCCATTTAACTATAATATTACAAGATGATTTATGTCATGGAGGTGAAAAAAATATTATCATATAACTACATAAATATGGCCTAATTTCTACTTGTTCTGTTGCATTTAAGATAGTGACTATTATATAAGAATTAAAAAAACAAGTGTAATATTGATAAATTGCTAAATCTTATCTTTAAAAATTGTACTTATTAATCAAACTATCTTAATGAACTATGCAGTCACAGTCCAAGCTTTGGTATTATTATCAAGTGACAAGCGTTTATCAACTGTGTGACTCATATGTGTATGGTTCATGTGCACCTAGTACACCTTATCTATGGCATTCCAACTCAGTATGAGCATCAGTGCAATGTACTTGAAAACAAGTCATACAGTAACTGGGATTTTAATTTCCTTATTCACAATATAAAACTTATGCTTCTTTCCTAAGATACCCCAAATTACAGCAATATTTTCAATGCACACATTCAGTGGAATGGTTGCTACTGCACCAATTGTGAGAGCCAGAAATTTCCAAAATCCAAATCTCTGCATTGAGAAAGATTTCATAACTCCAAATATGTACATATAAATGTTAACAGCCCCAGAGAAGGCACATACGAGATCCAACAAAAATGGGCATGGTATTGGACAAAGGGCTGCTAATAATGTGTTACTGGTTGAGAATGGCAGTGTCACCCAAGAATAGCATGATATTGCTAAAAAAATCTTATTATAAACAGGCAGCTCTTTTGAATGAACTACTAAAAGAATACCTTGAATCCACCTCTTCCTTTGTTGCATAAAATCCCACACAGAGAAAGGAGATTTTTCCCACATCTCACCTTCAATGAAGTTAAAAGAGAATCCCATTTTAAATGCTTTGATGGCAAAGTAGCAGTCTTCAGCAACTGATCCATCCAGACCATTGTCAAAGGTCACTTGTTTTTCAGCTCCCACCTGAAATGTGATATAATTTTTTTAGCACTCTATATGTTACAACATTTTTAACAATATTTTAATAATTCACATATACATGTTAAATAAAGTTGTGAGGTCATATTAAGAACTCAGGTAAATATTTAAAGTAATAAAACAATAAAATCATTTCATTCTGAAAATAGGAATACTTTTCTTAACAATAATAATATTCTAAGGGCATTTTAAATCATTAGATTTATATTTAAATACCTATTTATCCATTTCTGCTAAATAAAGAAGTAAAGTTATGTTGTTATTAAGTGGTTGTAAACTAAGTCATCACTATAAGAAGGCTCTACAGTTAATTCTTTAAATTCAAATATGTAATTTTACCTCCTCTAAAGTGTGGGGCTAATCTATTTTTACATAATTTAATGATTAGCAAATCATTCTTACCTGAGTAACAACATAAGACCCTTTCCAGCTGAACAATGGTTTGTGGAAACAATAAAACTGAAATCTCAACTTTCCCATATCATCAGAAACTCGAAAACTGTCAGCCAGTGTTGTCAGCCAGTTCACAACATTCTCATTAGCATAAGTAATCAGACCTTGACCAAAATGGTGTTGGCCATCTAACACAAAGTTTAGTATTCCTTTTATAGAATTCTCAGTAAGCAGAGTTTCCTCATCCAAGTGCACTACCCAATCATTATCACTCAACATGCTTACACTGTCTTCTAAACAATATTGCAGAGCCCTTGACTTAAACAAAGCACCTGACTTAGTCTTATACTCAGATGGAACAACCACTTCTCTGATCCTTCTATCTTCAGGTATATTCAAAACCTTGTCTGTGACAACTTCAATCATAAAATCTTCCATTCCAACATCAATGCATATGTTTTTATTTCTTAGTACATTTGTTTTCACTAGGTCAGGGAAATCACCTCTAGTTACCACTCTTATACAAATAAATGGAGCCAGGAGGGGTGAACCTTTTAGTTTCACTTTACCAGGAAAAGTATTGTAGAACATTAATCCAGCAAAATTGCATAGTACTTGAGGGATCGCAAGAAGAATTAGTAGTCTTAGAGCATATAATATTATGGTTCCAAAAACTCCATAAGCTTCCACTGGATCTATATCTTGCTTTTCATCCTGAGACGTTAGGGATCCAGTAAAAACCAAAAAATTGTATATAAACAAGGAAAACAGTAAGCAATGTAATAAATGTTTAACCCGGCCTCGCAACATCTGAAAAAAAGAATAAAGTTAAATAAATCAAAATTTAATTATTTTAAGCTTAAGTACCTTTGTCTTAAGAATAATTACCTCGAATACAATAAATTTATTTATTTTTACTAGTTTTATAAAATAATGTATACACTTAAACTTAAATCACTAAAAACTATCTTCCCTTCCCCCTAACTAACTATTGCCATAATCTGTGTCAGGCACAGATTACAATATATGTACTAATGTCAGGGGCTGGAAACTTCCCTACATCCTCACTTTGTGGTTTTTAACAGCGCAATCTATTAACCTTCCACCAGAAACCTAATAAATAAGCGCGCCGTAATTTGCATATTCATCAATAGATGGCACTGTCAGTAATTGCTACATTGCGGTATGATTTCTTCTTTATTAGAGTATATAAATCCAAAATTTTATGCGATAATTTCGTCTTAGCCCTATCCGACTTAGCTTAGCACCACCGGGTCGGGCTTCAGCCGACCGGCATAACACACGTCAAGGTGACGCCGCATAGGCCGCAGGGCCAGCAGCACCGAACCGTAGGGGTTTTGGTCGGTAAAAGTCCGACATACCCCCGTCGCTCTCTCGAGTGGCGGGGGATCCTATGAGGATTTCCCCACCGGTATACAAAAAAATAATAAAAAACAATAATTTCGTGAGAAAATTACTGAAAAATGGTGAAGAATGGTGACTACTTCACATATAAACTCAAGATTAGAGATATCGACATGTTTTGGATTTTGTTAATATTATATTTTCGTAGCCATACAGAGGTACAGCTAAGTTAAGGCGCAATATATACCTATAGATCAGTATTTCCCTAAGTGTGAGTCGCGACCCACTGGTGGGTCCGTGGGTCGCGGATAGATTTTGGGTTGGTCCTGAGTCCTGACTGTCGCGTCGCATAGATCTTTTAATCTACGAGCAGCACGTGCAGTGAACGGGACATCATTGTCAAATTTAATGAATAGTTTTTTCCTTAAATAGTTGTTTCCTGAACTTACAAATAAACTAAATAAGTTTAAATATTTTTGTTCATGAAAACCTCATGTGGGGGATTATCTATACTATAATAAGACTGTACAGAGGTCGAAACTGTACATTGAAAAAAAATAAAAACCGGTGGGATATGTTTAATTTTCGATACTGAAGCCAAATTTGCGGTTTTTGAAAAAAATGACTGTCTGTCTGTATGTCCGGTCATCACGTTAATTCTACCAGACGGATCTTGATCAAATTTGGTATGAATGTAGCTTATACACCTGGTCAACATATAGGATCATATCATTTATCCCGGATTTCGCAAGGGTTCCCATAGGAGCATAAAAAAACATAACTTCTATATGGTTCCCCATATTAACACGATTCGTTTTTTTCAAAAAAATAAAAAAATTCAAATTTCATTTATTTACCATAAAAGTGCACAATACAACTTACAAATCTTTTAATATAATATTCGTTATGTTGCTGCAAAATAACATTACCATTGGTCTCCACACTAGGCGAACCTGTATCGCGGAGGCCGGATTTTTTTCCTACGTCTAGGGGGTTTACAACGATTTAATTAATTGAGTATTTATTTAGAGATGAATTATATTTACAATTAATGAATATATTCTTCCTAATTTATGTTCATTTTTAAACTTATTACAAATATATTGATAGTGAAATTTTAAAACTAAAAACTATCAAATGCATGCTAATAACTATTAACAAAAACTAATAACTATGCAAAAACGTGGGTACTCTGAACACCAGGTGATAAAGGCACGTGATGTTCAGATCAGAAGTATTAGTACCTCTGCCAATCCCTTCGGGGATATTCGGCGTGAACGTTTATGTTATGTTATGTTATGAAATTTTTTCATCGAACGACTTTATCAGACTCTTCATTAATAGTCTTTTTGGAAAAAATAATGGTTTCATCCATTTTCATCAAAATAAATGTCCATTTAATTGTTTGTCAATAGTATGACTACTAGGTATATACGGGGGCGGTCCCAAAAGTACCCGACCTGACAAAGAAAACAATAAAAATATTGGAAAAATATTTATTATTTTCCAACATAGTCTCCTTTTAGCTTAGTCTCGATACACTGATTGTTCCCAACGATGTTCTATGGCTTCAATACCCTCTTTATAGTAGGAACTAGGAACCGTCAAGCTCTTCAAAATAGCTATTAACCGCACTCTCTACTTCTTCATTGTTCTCAAATCTTTTACCGCCGAGCCATTTTTTTGAATTTGGAAACAGAAAATAATCCGAGGGAGCTAGATCTGGCGAATAGGGAGCATGAGGAAGCAATTCGAACTTCAGTTCGTTGATTTTAGCCATCGCAATGACGCACGTGTGGACTGGTGCGTTGTCGTGGTGAAACACCTCTTTTTTTTCTGGAGATGGGGCCGTTTTTCCATTATTTCTTCGCTCAAACGCTGCAATAAGGCTGCATAATATTCACCGTTAATTGTCTTTCCTTTTTCGAGGTAATCAATAAATATTATCCCATGTGAATCCCAAAAAACGGAGGCCATAACCTTTCCAGCTGACTGAATGGTCTTTGCCTTCTTTGGAGCCGGCTCAGCCTTCTCAGTCCACTGCTTTGACTGCTTCTTGGTCTCAGGTGTAAAATGGTGGACCCATGTTTCGTCCATGGTAATGAATCGACGCAAAAATTCGGCTTTATTGTTGCGAAACATTGCCAAACACTCGATGGAAACATCCTCACGGCGCACAGTGTAGGAATTTCATGATCTGGCGAGATTTAATTATTTAACAAACATAACTTATTTTTTATAGTGAAATAGATGTTATATGCTATTAAAAGTTTTATTAAAATAATAAAAAAGTAACGAAATGAGTTTTAAAGGTAAATTCACTAAAAAATCATTTAACTATAACACAGAAAGCATTAAAATACATATAAGTCACTTTGGTCGTCCCTAGGTGTCTCATCTGGCGTAGGTAAGGAAAGCAAATTCAAAACTTCGGGTTCAGTTGACTTTTTTTCATCCTAGGGATATATCGCAAGCTGGCTATATAAGGATCTGATGATATCAGTAGCCTGTTAATAAGATCCTCGTTGGTGTCGACACGTGATCTTTTTCGTATAAAATATTCTCTATACCTTCGGGTATCCTTATTCCTGGCCTCTTGTGCTTCCTCAGACAATTGGGCAATAGGAAGAATACATGAGGCTATTACTTCTCTGCCATGGAATAGCACTTTGTGGACGCTGACAGGCATATTGAACCAAGAGTATTCCTGTAGGTAGAGGTTTATGGTATCTTTGATATATGTATCCAACGCATTTAAATCGATCGCAAACCCAGAGCCTAGAGTTTCTAAAATTATGTGAAATCTATTTATCAGTTCCAAGTTGACTCCAGTAATTTCTGCAGTTTTTGTTAGATTTCGGAAAAACCTTTTGGCGGTATTGCCGTCATTAGTATTTCCAGCTTGTTGAGTCGGCATGTCCACTAGTAAACCTAACTCAGTTCTGAAACTTCTTTGTATGGCTTCCTTCCTAACTTTAATTTTATCCTTATTTTCCTGGCCTCGAACTTGCCATACTTTTATATCCAGTCGATAGGTTATATACAGTATACATTCCATGAAACGAATCTAGGAATGCAAAGATGAAAGACCAAAAGACAATGCGGCTTGATCGACAGGTTTATTGATTATAACAGCTGGCTGGCGGGCTGGTGGAAGCAATAAGATTTTCAACTTTTCGCCTTTTAGTCTTATTACAGCATTCTGAAAAAGGTTTTTGTGGTCTTCCAGGACTACTCAAATGCGAAGAAGATGGGAGTTCGTACACGGTACGGAAACACGATTTTAGTATTCAACCAGTCGGAATTATTCTGTAAAAAGCGATCGCGTGTACGGTTACTGTCTGCCCATTTTTCTTCCAATCTTGCCAATAAAGACCTTAAAATCTTTTTAATTTCCTTTAAAGCATCTTCAGAAAGCCTTATCGGCTCAAAACGGCTGATAATAAAATGAAAAACAGCATCAAAACGCTCTTTCCCCTTCTTCACATACCAAATATCAAATATTTGCATTCTGGTAATTTCAGAAGTCATCCTAAAAAAAAATTCTTTGAGAGGTGCAAAAACGGGCAAAATCTGTTAATTAAATCTACTAGTTAAGACTACAACCTATATTATGATGTAATTTTTGCTACGTAATATCTTGTAATAATGTAACATTTTCCCTATTCAAATTTACCTTTATAAAAAAAACGTATATTTTTTAGGCTCATTCGTTTAAATGCGTTTATGTATATATTATAAATAAACAGTCTTATTCTTACCTTAAGAGACTGTAAACACCGTAAATTTTAACTTACGTAGACTTTAACATTAATTTTTGTGACACAAATGACCGGTACTATCGATGTTTATCTGACTTTCTTACATCGGTAAATTTGACTCAGGTGGTTATGGAACCGACTCATTTTACAGACCATAGCGAAACGACTATTGACTTGATATGTACTGACGTCCCTGTCCGTCATGTAAATACACACCACATTCCTGATCTGGGTCGTCATGCTTTTATTACAGTGCAACTTGACATAAAGAAACCTAGACTCATACCAAGGACGATAACCTTTCACTGACATAAATATAGATGACTTTAATAAGGATGTTGAAAACACAGACTGGGACATAATTAAAATATATGAAGACGTTGACGACATGCTTACAGCTTTCAATGATTGCGTCATCCGATTATTTGACAAACATGCACCGGTGAAAACAGTTGTGGTCAAAGACGCGCCAAAACCATGGCTAACTTACAATGTTAGATTGATGATGCATCTCCGAAACGAAGCGCATCTTAAGGCAAAAAAAGATAAAACAGAATCAAGCATACAATACTACAAAGACCTTAAGCATCAAGTTATCACAGCAGTCCATAACGAAAAAAAAGCATTTTATGAACATGTCATCAATAGTAGTGTGGATGACTCGCGAACACTTTGGAAGAATCTCAAACGAACTGTTCTTCCAAACAAACGGAATATAGAATTACCTGCACACTTCAATGACCCGGATGACATAAATCGTTACTTTGGTCAAGTTCCCGGTAGTAATGATGTAAGCATTTCAGACTTGACATACATTGAATTTAACCGACATGGACCTGCTACCTTTACTCTTAACACAGTTACACTGGATCAAGTTGCTAAAGTGGTGACTGGGATCAAAACTAAAGCAAAGGGTATCGACGAAATTGACATTGATATGCTTTTACTTACTTTTCCGACTACTCTTGACGTACTGACATGCATTGTTAATAGAAGCATTGCAACAAGCAAATTCCCTTCTGTATGGAAAATTGCTAGAATTGCACCATTACCCAAAAAACCAAATCCCGTCTTAGTTTCCGACCTTCGAGCAATAAGTATTCTTCCATGTGCATCGAAGATAGTAGAGAGGGTGGTATGCGATCAGCTTATGAAATATCTGGAGAACAACAACATTTTGCCCGTATACCAATCAGGATTCCGCAAGGGACATTCAACAGCGACAGCCCTCCTTGATGTTATTGATAATATACTCCATGATTTAGAAAACGGAAAGAGTACAATATTGGCACTGTTGGATTTCTCCAGAGCTTTCGATTGCTTGTGCAAGCCTTTGCTGCTATCCAAGTTGTCGTATTACGGATTTGATGTATCAGTGATCCAATGGTTTAATAGTTATCTGACGGGGAGAGCACAGTTTGTCGAGATACGTAGTAGAGATGGTATATCTCACACTTCATCGGTTAGTGAACTAGAAAGAGGTGTACCACAAGGTTCAATTTTGGGCCCCTTACTGTTCATACTATATATTGCAGACCTAGTTCAGAATATAGAAAACTGTAAAAACCATATGTACGCCGATGACTTGCAATTATACATTTCTGGTATACCGACAAATGGTGCCCTCACTGCTGACAAACTAAACGCAGATTTGGATCAAATTGTTTCCTGGTCCAAGAAAAATTGCCTTATTTTAAATCCTGATAAGTCAAAGTTCATGGTACTTGGAACCAAATCGCAAATACGTAATACGTTGGGAGCTCTCGCGAACAAGGATGTAACTGTTAGGGGCCAACCACTGGAGAGGGTGGAAGAAGCGCGAAACCTTGGTCTGTTGATGGATGGGGAACTTAAGTTCGAAAACCACATCCAGGCTGTGGTTAGCAATTGTTTTTACCGTCTCAAAGTACTTTACAATATTCGTGATTATCTGAGTGTGGATTTGCGTGTTCACCTTTGCGAATCGCTGATATTGTCAAGGTTAAACTACGGTGATGTGGTTTATGGCAGTTGCATACTTGGTCGTACACAGAGGCTGATACAGCGTGTGCAAAACGCATGTGCACGTTATTGCTTTCATGTCCCACCACGTTCCCACATCACTCCACATTTGAACGATGCAAAACTACTTAATATGCAGGCTCGTAGATGGCTACACCTTGCGACAATGATGTTTGGTGTTGTCAGACTGGAATCACCAGCATATTTGTATAATAAAATAAAATGGTCATCTATGAAATATCAGTACAAAACAAGAGCAATCCTGCCGAAACACAGAACAGCGGCATTTCGAGGCTCTTTTAAATTTGCAGCGTCCAAATATTGGAATGACCTCCCTCCCCCAATCCGTGAAGTGTCAAGTAAAGGTACCTTTAAGCGTAAGCTAAAAGTATACCTACTTGCTCAACAAAATCCGCCTCTCTAAATGTCCGTTCCTGTCCTGTCTATTTTCTATATGCATTAATAATATTCATATTATTCTTAAATATGTATTATTTAATTTAAACAATCTATTTCCTGCAACTGTTATTGTAAGTAGTTTATGTTGTTTTCTTTTCATTAATTATTTTAATTGTATAGTATACATGTATTAAGTATAAATATACCTACTAATTCATATTATAAGTTGTATTTTTGTGTACAGATATATAACGAACGTATTTGTTATTTAAGTTATTATTGATTTGCTATATATGATTTGTATTCTTATTCAGTATGTAAGTACTAAAATATCTTATTTTTATACTTTTATATTTATCACTTATTATATTTGTGTATGTATTTATGTAATCAGCACATTTTAGCACTGATCAATTTTTAATATTATTTTTTTTAATATTGTTTTTTTTTGTTATGTTTTACAATAAATTGGCTGTAGTGATTTAAATTTATGTAAGGTCCGTATGTCACTACAAGTCTGGCGCTGACTGAAAATCAGTGTTGTGAGGTAAAACTCACAACGACAACGCTGAGTCAGACGCCATTTTGTTGTTTTCGCGCATTATGTGAGATGAACACTGTTTTTATTGTTAAATGTTTTTTTTTTTTTTTTACCTTTATTTATTTTGTAAAAATATTTACATGTTCATGTGCGACTGACAGCAAATAAACGTTTTTTCTTCTTCTTCTTCTAAATAACACAAAATACGCAGTTATAGCAATAATCACTCTGTAATTGTATTAACAATGTACGCAAATAAACGGTTCGCTTTGTGTCAATCCAATGATTAATTTTATGTACTACCTTCAACATCATTTTATTTTGGTTTTGAAATACGTACAAAATTTTTAAGTATGTAATAATTTTAAGTAGGGTCTAAGCTATAGAAAAAATGAATTAATTGATCGTTTCGGTCGAGTATGTTTTTTGAATTAAATCCCGCTAGATTTCGTTTTTCCCACACTGTGCGGCGCTGTTTGTGCTCCACTGTGAGCAAACGCGGCACCCACCTTGCGCACAATTTTCTCATGTCCAAATTTTCAGTTAAAATGCGATGCACAGCACTTTTTGAAATGTTTACCATGTCTGCTATCTCACGCACTTTTAGTCGACGGTCATCCAATACCATTTTGTGGATTTTCTTCACATTTTCTGGCGTAGTGACCTCACTTGGTCGACCGCTGCGGTGTTCATCTTGACAGCTCGTACGCAGGGCCGCGCCGACCCCAGGCTGCGCCTGTGTGCGGAACCTCTGAAGCGCCTCTTTTTAGGGTTCCGTACCAAAAGGTAAAAGGGACCCAATTGCTAAGACTTTGCTGTTTATCTGTCTGTCTGTCTCCAGGCTGTATCTCATAAAACGTTGATAGCTAGGAAGCTGTAATTTTCACAAATGATTTATTTCTGTTGCCGCTATGACAACAAATACAAAAAAAACATTTCATACAATAAACGTGTTTTTATCGTATTTTATTGCTCAATTTTAAAAACGTTAATAAGTAGACGCTAATTTTTTTACAGAATATTAACTTGTTTATCACCTTTCAAAACAAATAATTTAATAACAGTAAAGTAAATAACAAAGAAAGGCTCCCATACAGAAACGTAATTTTCTATTATAGATGATAGTGCGGAATCCTTCGTACGTGAGCCGACTCGCACTTGGCCGGTTTTTTAACGATTTTAGACTTTTAATGAATATTTTTGATTGTAAATTTTGACTGAAATAAATTTGTAATATTTAAATCACAGCTTTAACTAAATGCTTAAGGGTGTAACGGTGTAAGCATTTGGTAAAAAGTACATAAAATAAAATATCATTAATTAATGTCTGTTCCTTCCGCCTAGTCTGCAAAACAGCCGGGAAAAAGTTTTTTTTTTCTATTCAAAATTAGTTTTTAACCGCCTTCAAAAAAAAAATTGTTATCAATTCGACCGTATTTTTTTTTTATGTTTGTTCGCCGATTACTTCGCCATTTATGAACCGATTTTGATTATTTGTTTTATATCTTAAAGAGAACTTATATTTATTTGTGTAGAAAATTACATAACAATTCATACCGACCACTACTTGAAGCGTTTTTAATCAGATTTAATAACACTTTCATCGATGACCTGACTGCTTTCTGTCTCTTATGATGGTGTCCAAATGGATGGTTGAGCCGTAAACTATTTACTTATTTTAGTTGCATTTTTATTACGTTCTTCTTCTTGTTTTCTTTTCCTGATAAGATTATCGTAACCAGACCAAATCTTTCTTAACTATTTATTATAAAAAATCAACCTTACACACAATTGCAATCAAATGATTGTTCAATTGGTTTGTTTTGTCTTGGCTATCTCGTTCATTATATCGCACGCATCGCATCGGCCCCCTGATTATGTATCTTTTGCGAGTGACGATTGTGTCGCAAGTTGCACGATTGTCGTTGTCAATGTCATAAATTTTTATGCAATCTGACATATTTGACAGCGACAATATTGCAACTTGCGACACAATCGCGGTCGCTAAAGATACATAATCAGCCCGCGGGTTGCGTACACAACACAAACTCACTAAAACATACTAATACAAACTCGACGCCTCTACGGCTCAAAAGAACTGCCGCCGTTTTAACTTTGAGCTCATAAGTAACGTAAAATAAAACCCTAAGCGTAAAATGAAACCTTAAACGTGAATTATAATAAACATTAAATATTGAGAGACTTGTTCAATGAGCGTAATAGATGTTTTGTTGTTTACAAGGCGTATGTTGGGCCTATTCTACCTACTTTCTTCTATCTTCTTCTTTTAGGTAACAAGGTAGGTAGGTAACAAAAATAATTTAGGTGGCGCGGGCGCGGCGCCCCTATAGTCCTGGCGCCTGTGTGCGCCGCACACTTCGCACACAAGGGCGGCGCGGCCCTGCTCGTACGACCTCGCTTAAACTCAGCTACCCAATATTTAACTATTGTAAACGAAGGAGCAGACTCCCCCAGAGTAGAATCCAACTCGGCTTTGATATCGGTTGGACTTAGCCCTTTCAGATGGAAGTATTGTATCACATAACGATGCCCAATTTTTTCCATGGTTAAAAATTCACTGAGATCGTTCACTTTGGAGGGCTACTAAAAAAATATTATTTGACGTAACGTTATTAAATTTTTAAATCAAGTTGTTAAAAGATGCTACTATCGAACGCGGTAATTGATTTTTTTTAACCACCCTTATTTATATGTCAGGTCGGGTACTTTTGGGACTACCCTCGTAGCTTATCAAAATTTTGAAGTCAACACTAACGTCTTCGTGGAATAGCGGTTTACCGTTCGGTTAATACTGATTGCACGGAAGACCCAGTTTCGAATCTCGGCCATTGTAATCTTTTTGCGTTTTTTTTTCTTTTGTGTAAGTTTAGAATAATAGGAATCACTATTCCTTCTCTTTCACATTCAACTATGCGAATATGTATGAATAAAGATAATTCAAAGTATATTGTATGAATTTTGCGTATTCATTTGGTAGGTTTGAGAATATATTTATTATATTTTTATTAACTATTTTTTCAATAATATTCTCATAGATATATTGTGCTATACTTACGCATAAATTAATATTCTGTTTAAACCTTAGAATGCATAGTTAGTAAATAATAGTACGTATCTCAATTTTAATTTAGTACCACCATCTATTGACCGATGACAGATTGGCTGCAATCTCTCACTCATCACCAACAGTCAGCGTAGGGGTCAGCACCCCGGGTCGCCAAACTGCTATCCATACTTGCTAAAGATATTCTCATTTTCGAACATAGAAACTTGGTACAAAATGGTTTGTTTCATGATTCTTATGAACAATTAAAAAGGTTTTTTGGAACTCACCCCCTAAGGGATTGAAATATAGTATACAGATTTTTGATCTATAAATATACTGTATCTTGAAATTTTAAACTTGATGCGATTGACTGATATAACAACTACAAAAAGGAATATATGAAATTCATCCATCAATCAATCATGAGTATATACTGACGGCTATAAATCCCAAAAAAGGGTAGCCACAGATTCAGATATAGTAATTCTTTATCCACTTTTGGAAGTTGAATGGCGAAAAGGTAGTCAAATGGGTCTCCAACTGCATCGCCCAATAATCACTTAAAAAGTCTCAATGTTCATTTCATTATATCTATACTTCTATACTAATATTATAAAGAGGAAAGGTTTGATTTTTTGTTTGTTTGTTTGTTTGAATTGAATAGGCTCCAAAACTACTGGACGGATTTGAAAAATTCTTTCACTGTTTTAATGCTACACTATTCCCGAGTGACATAAGCTATATTTCATTTTCAAAAGAATTAGGGATCCTTACGTAAACTTCAAAAATGTAACCCAAGGTGTTAAAAAAATACCAAAAAAAATCCTTACATCGCGTGCGCTGCGAATAATATTGACAATAGAATAAAATTATGTACTACAATTTTATAGAACAAATCATTATCTAAAAAAAATGCCGCGACAGCATGTCTCTAACTATTATAGTTATCTCACAACAAGCGTCATTATATAAAATTATTTAAAAAATAAATTAAAATCCTGCTTTAGAAAAGGCTCTTTATTTGTACCTATCTTATCCTTATACAAAAACGTGTCTCAGACTACTTCAATACCCCTATATTACTTTTTGAATTATTCGATTCGAACATTCCATTCGAAAGTTATCTCGAATTAAAAAAATAGATAAAACTCCGCTCGGTTAGCTATGCATAGTAAGTTGTTGCAGCCGTCACGAAGGGGTACGGGAGGGGAGTCAAGATCACGAAATAACTCAACTCACCAGGGGCTGGAAACTTCCTTACATCCTCACTTTGTGATTTTTAACAGCGCCTCTATTGCAGTTCCACCTGAACTTATTAAAAAAGCGCGCCGTAATTTGCATATTAATCAATAGATGGCACTGTTGGTAATTCCTACATCGCGGTATGATTTCTTCTTTATTAGAGTATATAAACGTAAAATTTTATGAAATATTTTTTATAAGAAAAATTACGAAAAACGGTAGAGAATCGTGTCTACTTCTTCGACATGTTTGTTTTGTTTTTTTTTGTTAATATTATATTATATATTCTTAGCCATACACAGATACAGACAGTACAGTACATCGAAGTAAAGGCGCAATATACTTATAGATATATATATAGGTGATTAATTTGTAGCAGAAGTTCGGGTGGAATGCCTCGAGATGGCGATAAGTTTGCATTATAAACTAGGTGACATTAAAATCAAGCAAGTTGGCTCTCTATATCCAGTGTATTACTTTACTCTATGCAACTCACTCAGTCGCGCGGTCGGCTCCCTACGTAGCGGTCGTGTGCGAAATCAATAAAATTTAACCTGTATATTTTGTCGCTTGATAATGCGTTTAGGAGGTAACTAAACCCGTCCAAAAAGTTATATCTAGACATTTATATATATTGTAGGTACATTTAGTTATCCTAATAAATAAGTGATTTACGAGACTATAATCTATCACTGGCCCAGCAGCCGGTCAATTAGCTCATATACCGTGGATACCGATGATCCCAACTGATCTGCCAATTCCATTTAAACGGCTACAATTTCCGGTTAAAACATCTTTTGCTTTAACAATTAATAAGTCCCAAGGCCAAACCTTTAAATTAGTAGGGATTGACCTGCGAAAGAATTTGTTTTACTCACGGTCAACTGTACGTTGGCCTGTCGCGGGTGGGAGCCCCTGAACATCAATTTATTTTGCTGCCACAAAATAAAACAACGTCAAATATTGTTTACAGGGAAGCTCTAACTCTATAAATTGAATGGCTTTTGATGTAATTACTCATTATGAAAAATAACAAAATAAAAATATATATCTACATATAAATACAAAAAAATATAACATAGCTTAAAACTTAAAAAAAATATATTAAAATAACAATACATGTAATAAAATAAAAAAACAAAATGTTAATGATAATTTATGCCCGAGCGAAGCCGGGACGGGCTGCTAGTCTATTATAAGTTATAAGTGTTATAACGCTTACAGGAATATAAATATAAAAAAACAGAAGTTAAGAAACTGTTTTGGTATTTTGGATGTAAACCGGATGCAAAAAATGTAGTCCGCGCGGACGTAGTCGCGGGAAAAAGCTAGTTACTAATAAATAAAGAATAAACAAAGGAAAGAAACATATAGACACATTTTTCTTTCCTTTATTTATTAGTAAACTAAATAAGGTTAAAGTTCGCTCGCTACTGACTGCTCCGTCGGGTTCACACTCCGACAAAATATGACGTCATTTTAAACAAAGGCAAGTGAAGAGCTTATCGATTTACCAGAAGAAACCTCACTGAAAACTACTCTGTTTGACGAAAAATCTTTCAAGTCCCCCTCCTTTTCACTACATCATATTTATGTGAAGTGTGTTTTTCAGCCTTGGTTATCATAAAAACTAAATACCGGAATAGATTGGACGTATCGAACTCATTACGATTAAAAGTGACTAAAATCCATGTCGACGCTAAAGAAATGAAAAAAATACCAATTTATCCCTCTCATTTTCATTGAAATGACATAAATGGTAGTTTTAGTGTTCCGGATCAAAAGGTAAAACGGGACCGTATTACTAAAACTTGGCTGCCTGTCTGCCTCATTAAACTAACCTCTCATTAACCGTGATGGCTAGAAAGCTAAAATTTTCACAAATGATGTATTTCTAATGCCGCTATAACTAAAAAGAATATGAATATTTAGGAGGGTCCCCATACAATAAATGTGTTTTTTCTCGTATTTTTTGTTCAATATTAAAAACGGTAACAAGTAGTGCTACAATTTTTTACAAAACATTTACTTGTACCAGACCACTCAGAAAGTATTGCGAAAAAAGGTTTTAATGTATGAAACACTGGCCAGTTGTAATGTATACTGAAAATATGAGTCTATATAAATAAAAAAAGGTACGATCCAATTTTAAAATTTCCCTCTTTATTTTTTACGAGCTATTTTAAATTGTCGTGTCTTACTGAAAAATGAATCTGAGTCGGGAAAATTTTCGCGCTATGGTTTTTTACGATTTCAAATGTCGCTTAAAACCAGACGAATCATACGATAGACTTCAAATGGCGTTTATGGATGAAGGGCCTTCCAAGGCAACCGTGTATCGTTGGTATAACGAATTCAAGCGTGGTCGATTAACTTTGCGGGACGAAGAAAGAAGTGGTCGCCCTCTAACGGCTGTTACGGATGAAAACGTGGTGGAAGTGAAAAATTTAATTCATGACAATAGGCGAATAACGTATCTAGAGATTTAACACATTATGCAGATTGGATCGGGAAGCGTTCATGAGATTTTACACGAACATCTTCACGTGAGGAGGATAGTTTCACGCTCGGTGCCACACAACCTCACCGAGGTACAGAAACAGGCCCGGGTGGAATGGTATCGTGATATGATCAATAAATTTGATGCTGGCTCGTCTCGGCGTGTTTACGACATCGTTACAGGTGATGAGTCCTGGATTTATCAATACGATCCAGAAACGAAGCGCCAGTCGACGGTTTGGGTATTTCAAAACAAAGCGACCCCTACCAAAGTGAAGAGATCTAGAAGCGGTGGGAAGATTTTGATCGCAAGTTTTTTCAATATGACTGGCTATTTGGTGTCAATTCCTTTACAAGATTAAAGAAGTATTAATGCAGACTGGTATACTACTAAATGCTTGCCAGTAGTTTTTTTTTTTTTTTTTTATTTATTTAAAGACTCACAGACAGAGGACTTGCAACAAAAGTAACAATAGTAAATCTAAATAACTATCCTGCACGTTGCAGTCTCTATAAAAAGTGAGTACAGCTTGCATACAAAATTATTATAAAGCTATAAATATGATTTTAACAACAAAAAAAATATATGTAAATTACGTACGGCTGCAGCCCAAGATACAAAAAAAACCAAATTTATTTAAAACTAATCTATACTTATAATAAATCTGTAGAGAGGTCAATTCTGTACATGAAATATATTTTCAAAATAACTATCAGGTTGTGATTAGGGATCGATACTGATGCCAAAAATGCAATCAGTAAAATTTTTGTCTGTCTGTCTGTCTGTCTGTCTGTCTGTCTGTCGGTTTGTATGTTCCTTATGGAAACGAAAACTACTCGACGGATTTTAACGAAACTTGGTACAATTATTCTTCATACTCCTGCGCAGGTTTTTGTATACTTTCCAGCAGAGTAGTAAAGGGGAATTTTGGGAAATTTTGGGAAAACGGGAGAAGTTACTCCATTTTTTAAGCTTCCGTCGCGTGTGCAGCCTTAATAGTTAAACTTACATAGAAATCATGTATGACGGAAATATTCTTCATAAAATTATCTAAAAAAATATGCTCAACAGTTTATGTCTATCTTTTACGGTTGACTCACAATAACACGTGTATTTCCTGATAGCTTAGCAGTTCGGAACATTCTGATTATATTTGTTTACTCTTACGTTTTATAAACCTCTCGCTCATCCCTAATTTAAAAAAAGGTAACATTATTACTTATTCAATAAAAAACGATTCATAGAAATCGGTAGAGAAACACCGAAATTATACATAAAATAAGCCATCGCGCCCGTGATCAAAACCAAATCTTTACTAATTTACATATAACATACTAGATGGCGCCAGTAGTTGCATCCTACATAACGTAATGATTTATTGTTTAGTATAAGTACTTCATAGCGTTTTATTCCAAAATTTGCTCTTAAACGGAAATACTGAACCGTTCACTAAAGCGCATTCAAAATCACCAAACTACACTGTTTAGGGAGTGCTATAAATTTAATAAATTGAAAACATTGCGCTGAATTTCACAATGCTTGAGCAGTGACTGAAGAAAGAAACCTCAGATATTTAAAAAAACAACGCTACCCGTGCGAAGCTGGGACGATCCACTAGTTTAATTAATAAAGATTACAAATTAATTATAACTAAAGTTAATGTCTAATGCCCGATGGTTATGACAAAAGTGAAATATGATTTCCCTGGGATCGCGGCGCCGACGCTCGACGCTGTCGCCATGCAGCGGTCACGTTGCCTCACGTTGCGCTGACGCTGCATCGAACAAATGGAACTTGCGTGTAACTATGAATTGAGGTCGGCTCGCTAGTCAGCATATCCCGGGTTCGGTTGCGACATTACACCTCCCTCCTTAAAATCAGCATTTATTTGAAGACTTGGGTTGAAAATAATGATGAGGGTTGTGGTTGATTTGGAGTGGTGCTTTTCTTCTCAGTTATCTCGGAGTATATGGTTGGTTGGTATATCTTCACATGTTTCTTCTTAATACGTTTCATAGTATATCGTACTTGCAATTAATATTATTCCAATAACTGAATAAATGGGTATCGTGGTATGGTAGATACTGTTCGTCTGCTCATGCCATTGTGGAAATGTTGGTTGAAGTGCAACTTCCATGTTGGTTGAATGAAGACTTTTTAAGCTGATCGTCTTGAGTGTAAATGTGGAATTAGACTGGTTATATTTTTCAGGTTTGAAAATTGGTAAGTTCATGATTTTCAACGGCATGCCCTTTATTTTATCTTGACTGTTGGTTATATTGAAAACTGGAGTTTGAATATGACATCCCTTCGGTACGGTTATCAAGTAGCTGCCTTCTAAAGATACATATTGGTTTTGTGAACAGTATGAGTGAACTTTGGTTGGCTGCGGGAAGCTGAAGATATAGTGTTTTTCATCTAACTGCTCCATGGCCTCTGTCGTTAGAATTACAGATGTGAAGATACATGAATCGATAATATGTTGCGTTGTTATGTAACTATGAATACAGTCTTGGTGCTCCTGATGTTGATTCAGTGGTTTTTCGCAAAGGAATCCAGAACTGGTCTTCGGGCATTCTGCCTCAATGTACATGAACTCTTTGTCGTGAATTGCTACATAAGGATATGGAGGAATTAGGATATTTCCAAGGTAATTCGGAGTGAGGGAAAGTTTAAAGAGGTCAAAGATTAAAGGGAAAACAATCGGGAATTTTAGTACTATTACTAAAGACTGTAAATTAAAATAGTATCCTGTCTTTACTATCTCGAAATATTCTCTAAAATCTATATTAACTATCCTATCTTTCCCATATAGTAAGGTTAACCTATTTATCATAGAGCTAAAGGTGCTTGAATTAAACATAGAATGGTGCATACTATTAGTTCTAATAAAAGCTAAAACGTTTTCTAAATTAACTAACTCATTTGAGATACTGTCTATATTATCGCCTAAAATTAAGAGAAGTTGATATAAATGAGCATATAATAAACTGTTTGACTGCTGCTGGACTGTCGAATTATTTATTAAATTTATTGCTTTCTCGATTGAACCCTGATTAAATACTAAACTAGTTAGAACTTTGGTGTTTTCTGAGGTCCATTTTTTATTTATGCTTATTTGGTGATTAATCTCAGAAATAATTTTATTCTCATTTAATTGTATTGTTTTAAAAGCGTTATCATAACGAAGTGCATCATTAAAGTCCAAATTACCAGATATACTTTTTATAACTGTGCCCAAACCGTTGATGAGACCTCTCTTAGAGCGTTTATGCTCAAAAGTTTCTAATTGGCTTGATAAGTAATTTAATTTTAATCTTAAGTAATGGATGTGGGGTGCATACAGAGATACTACTTTATTATCTAATTGGGGTAAAAAGTTGTCTAACTGTTCATTAACTAAACTAATACTTAACCTAATAGAATCTAAATCTACTTCCTGTAAAAAGGAATGATAGTGGGACACTAGCTTGGTAGGACCCAAGCTGAATGGTAAAATGCCAGGTCCATTTTGCAGGCTTTCAAATGTTATCTCCTCTGCTTGTACCAGGTTCAGTAACAGAATCAGTATCAGTGCCCTGCAACAAAACATTTTTGGGAGCTCTTTTTAATCGAGATTTCGCGACTGGGCCCCTCTTTCTCTTTGTATAGACATGTATGGGTAAATCGGCTAATATTGTATCGTGTATATAACGGGGAGCAACTTTTTGGCGAATAGCGACGGGGTTTTTAATGAATATTTGTTGATCAGGATTATAGCTAGTTTCCTGTTCGCGATCTTTATTAATATTTTCGGTAATTTCAGTACGGTGATGAAGAGAAGTTTCGTTGAGAATGTCGTATACTTTTAGCATTTTCTCCCTATGTTCCTGTATATATTGCTGCATTAAATGTTCTGAAAGGTTAATATCGAAGGGATCTCTAGGATCGAAGTGGCCTGTAATAATATCAAGTGGTCTACATTTGGTAAAACTGTGAATGGAACTATTATAGCCTAATAACGCATATGCCATAAGATTTGTTACAGCTTCCCCTTTATACTTTAGTTTTAGAACTCTTAAGTGTTCCAATATGGTAGAATGAAATCTTTCGACTATTCCGTTTTCGTTAGGAGCATAAGCTAATATTTTATGGTGATTTATATTGTGTAATCTGACAAATTCTAAAAATAACTGATTTGTAAATTCGGGACCTCTATCAGTGACTACTGTAAGCGGTAAACCATGATGAGTTGAAAATTGTAACAATGCTTGAATCACACTCACAGCTGTCGCATCTTTCAAATAATAAGCTTGAGCGTATTTGGAGAAGGCATCAACGATAGTGAGATACTTTTGCGTTTCTATGCTTAAAAGGTCAAGATGAACAGTCTGAAACGGTTTTGAAGGAGGAGGCACTATATTGAATTTTTGCTTTATGGGATTACGGTCGTATTTACTTTGTCCACAAATAATACATTCATTGATATATTTAGTAATAGAATCTTTCATCTTAGGCCAATAAAATTTGTGTGATAGGGCAAGAAAACATTCGTTTATACCACGATGGTTGGTTTTACCTTCGTGATATAATTTAATTATTTCCTGCTGTTTCAAGTAATCTTTTACATTTTCTATTTCCTTTTTGGTTAGTAATAAATTGAAAGCTGAGTTTTTAAAATTATTCTGCAATAAAGGTATGACTGAGTACATTTCTAAGGCAGGTTCAATTAAAATTCCGGTTTTTACTTTAGGGTTAACAAATTCTTTAACGGCATTTACAAGGTCTTTCTCTAAGAATGATTTACGTAGTTGTATTACAGTTTTAGTATGAGTATCAAACGGCTTAGAAACAGTAGTTTTCCCTTTGATGTCTCCTACAATAATGAAGTGAATCTGCTTATAAAATTTATTAAGGGGATCATCAGTTATTGGTATTTCAAGAATGGGGTTTTCCTTGCTGGTGTGGGCTGTGGCAGTAGTTGAACCATCAATCGAAGGTGGTTTTTCTGATGGGTTGGCTATAATGGAGCTGGTTTCTTCATTGTATATTTCAATACGTGATAATGCATCTGCGTTTGTGTTTGCTTTGCCTTGTTTATAACACACTGTAAAGTCATATTCACTTAACTTAAGGCGCCACCTAGTCAGTCGGGAATTGGGCTCTTTAAGGTTCATCACCCATTGTAAAGGTCTATGATCTGTTATGATTTTAAATTTTCTACCAAAAAGATAGGGCCTGAAATATTTTGTTGCCCAGACAATGGCCAACAGTTCTTTTTCTATAGTGCTATAATTAATTTCACTACTGTTTAACGTTCGGGAGGCATATGCTATGGGTCTATCGGAACCTATAGTACCCTGGGAGAGGACAGCTCCTATGGCTAAATTAGATGCATCAGTCGTGAGGATAAAATCCTTTGAAAAGTCTGGGTACTGGAGTATGGGGTCGTTGGTAAGAAGTGTTTTACACTTTTCAAAACAATCGGTATATTCAGTATTTAAGTTAATTTTAGAGCCTTTCTTTAAGCATTGAGTCATGGGCTTTGTTATGCGGGCGAAATTGGGTATAAATTTACGATAGTATCCAAGTAGACCTAAAAAACGTTTTATTTCGGTAGGGGTTTTGGGTAAGGGGTAATTTTTAATAGCTATAATTTTATCTGGGTTAGGTTTTATTCCGTCTGTACTAATAACATGTCCAAGATACGACGTTTCCAATTTAAGAAATTCAGACTTGTCCATCTGGATTTTGAAGTTAGATTCTCGTAGTTTTTGAAATACCTTTTCGAGGTTAACCATATGTTCCTGTAGGGACGTGCTAAACACTATTATATCGTCGAGATAAACTAGGCATATAGTATTTTGAAGATCGCGGAGAACATTGTCCATCACACGTTAAAAGTAGAAGGACTATTTTTAAGACCCATAGGCATTCTCAAAAATTCAAAATGACCATGTTCTGCATTGAAAGCAGTTTTCGGGATATCTGCGGGGTCCATTTCTACCTGGTAAAATCCGGACGCCTGGTCGAGGGTAGAGAAATACTGACAGTTACCCAATTTATCCAGCACGTCTGAGATATTAGGGATTGGGTACTTATCATCTATCGTTTTTTCATTTAATTTACGGAAATCGACTACAAGTCGCCACTTTTTCTTGCCGGATGCATCGGCCTTCTTTGGGACTACCCATAGGGGTGAACTCCAAGCTGAGTCCGAAGGTCGGATAATACCTTGTTGCAACATTTTAGAGATCTGATCCTGGACTTCTTGTCTAAGAATAAATGGATATCTATAACTCCTAGTATAGACGGGTAATTCATCAGTGGTTTTAATTCTATGTTTAATCTTGTTAGTAAAACTAAGAGATTCGCCTTCAATATAAAACACATCGGCGTAGCGGGTGCATAGTGACTCTAAATTAATTTTTTCTTCGGCGTTAAGATGATCAGTGCGCAAACGGGATAAAACTTCTTTAGCTCGAGATGTTTCGCAGTTATTTGAAAAACATTCTAAATTATATGTCTCGGCGTTTAATGAACAATTTAATGAAAATATGACATCGTTATGACTAGGATTAAATACCTCTACTATGGCTCTATTATTACGGACTTTAGTAAAACATTCTCTGATGTTGCAATTTGAAATGAGTTGTTCCTCTATGAAAACATCACAATCCTGAAGATATACTGGTATTCGCACTAATTTTGAAGAGTTGGCTGGTATTATTTCCTCATAAAGATTAGAGTTGCGTGATTCATAAAAATTAATTGGTGTAGTGTTATTTTTAGTCTTAAGTAATTTATCTTTAAAATCTATAGTTGCTTCGAATTTTTCCAATAAATCGGAGCCAATAAGTCCATCAAAATAGTCATGAAATTTATATATAAAGAAGGTTGAATCACCTGGGAACTGAAATTCAAGAAAATTTGGCAAAGTAATGGAATAGTCACTACGACTTACAGCATGCACATTACTGACTTCAAAGGGTTGATAATTTAATGGAATATTTGAAAAATATTGCTCAACTGAGCTGGGACTGAGAAATGATTGGTTTGCACCGGTATCAATTAGCAGCTTTAATGGTGGAGAATGAATTGGAATATAAGGCAACTGCCTCTGAGATTGAAGGTTAATTTCTATTTTGGCTTGTCTAATGGTTGGGTCACTGGAAAATCCTGGGGTTGGGCTTCTTTATCGTGGCTATAAT
Source organism: Bedellia somnulentella (assembly GCA_963576735.1). Lineage (NCBI taxonomy): Eukaryota > Metazoa > Arthropoda > Insecta > Lepidoptera > Bedelliidae > Bedellia > Bedellia somnulentella. The sequence goes on from OY755171.1 coordinate 2,206,556, forward strand.
ATTCATCATGCGAGTTGTCTGGTGGCATATTGCTAGAAGGAGAGTCAGGGTAGGCTACTGGATATTCGTGACTATAATCTAAGTTTTCATACGGATTGTTATAGTAAGTAGTACCATAGTCATATTGATCTGAATAGTTATCGTCGGAATAATTAGGCTCGTAACAATAATTAAAATGCATTTCTCTTGTTTTAAAATAATTTGATGGCGGAGGGTTTCCCTGCTTGTTCCAATCATGTCCTCTAATAGGTGCTGGTTTAGTAACGTAGTGGCTTACACCACTCATTGGTTGAGATTGGTTAGACACATAAGGTCTTTGATTATTCATTTGGAATTGAGGCTTCATTCTAAATACATTACTTTGGGGATTGTAATTAGGTGGTCATCGAATACGAGAACCCAGTGGCTCTTTAAGGCCTCGTAAATAGGCTTGGAGAGTTAACTTCTTATACAGGTCTCTTTTTGCCTCAATAGTTGTACCTATAGTTTCATGTAACGAAACATATGTCATAATAGTACTAAATAAGTTAAGACAAGCTTCATAAAATTCTTGTGGACTGCGTTGTCCTTGTGTTAATAAAGCCAAATCATTGTAAAGAGCCGTCTCATCGCGTTGATCTGCAAAGTTATTTATTAAAGCCTTCCGTATTCCTTGCCAATCAGACGGTATACCATTGGAGTTAATTAAACGCGCGGCAGGGCCGGAAATTTTATTTAATATGCCATTTAATAATGCACTATTTGTTAAGTCAGCGCCCGGTTTAAGAATATTGACAACTAATTGGTCGCAAAGTTGAATAAACCTAATAAGTATATTCGGGTTTCCATCAAATTCCGGTACTAAGCGAAGTGCCTTAAACACGTGGTCTAAATCCTCCATTTCTCTAAAAGAATCGTCAGAACCACTACTATCTAATGATATATCCCTAAAGCTGTCTAAAACTACACTTCTACTACTACTACCTATACTAGAAGACCCAGATTGTCGCGGATGGAAAATCTTGAAGGATTTAAAATAACACAGGAAAAATAAAGTAAGGATGAGCAATCACTAAAAAGGTTCAAGTGTACTCACATAATATATTGGCTTCTTTCGTAGTATCAATGTCTGGATACTCCTGGTGCAGCACGACGTGGGTTCGGATACTCTGGATGCGACTAAAAAGCCACTCGGGCGGCTGTATACGGAAATCTTCTGAATACGCGACCCGCGAGTATCCTACCGACTGCGCCAATTACGTACGGCTGCAGCCCAAGATACAAAAAAAAACCAAATTTATTTAAAACTAATTTAATTAATAAAGATTACAAATTAATTATAACTAAAGTTAATGTCTAATGCCCGATGGTTATGACAAAAGTGAAATATGATAGTCCCTGGGATCGCGGCGCCGACGCTCGACGCTGTCGCCATGCAGCGGTCACGTTGCCTCACGTTGCGCTGACGCTGCATCGAACAAATGGAACTTGCGTGTAACTATGAATTGAGGTCGGCTCGCTAGTCAGCATATCCCGGGTTCGGTTGCGACATTACATGTATATATAAGACAAACATAAAATAACAGTAAAATAAAATAAGATTAGTAACAATTTCAAAAATTACTGTCCATGTTAAAAGACTTAACAAAACTAATAGGGGCATGAAAAATATCGAAGCTTTCTTGGTGACGGTTGTAGGTGTTCTGAATACGCGTCATAGGAGCCTGCGTACCTATGTTCGTACGGAAAGGTAAGGAATTAAATGACTTGCGATTCGACAATCTTGAAGCCTGGCGTGGTACGCGCAAAAAGATTCTACCTAACAACGTTTCCGAGTCGATCTTACCATTAACAAGCTTAGAAAGAAAAATAAGATCGTTTCTAGTTCTCCGATTTTTGAGTGTTTCAAGGCGGTAGTGTTCAAGTCGAGCAGCGTACGAAACCAAAGACTTACTCTTACAGTCGGCATAGGCGAGGTGGTAGCAGAAACGTTTCTGAACACGCTCGATGCTGTTCTCATGCACCGCGTACCTAGGGTTCCAGACTGTGCTACAGTATTCCAGTGCACTACGCACGTAAGCATTATACAGAATAATCAGCACGTGTGGGGAGCGGAAGACCTTCGCCTTCCGAATCACAAAACCCAGCGATTTACTGCCTTTCTTTACTACAGTATCAATATGGTGACGGAAACTGACGGCGCTATCGAAGTGAACACCTAGGTCTTTAATTACGTGTACCTGCTCCAGCTCAACGCCATTTATTTTATATAAGGGACATGACGGTGTGCGCTTTCTAGTGAAATTTATCGAGAAGCACTTAGAGGTATTAACAGACATACCATTCATGTCACACCACGAGGAAATTCTGTTAAGGTCTTCCTGAAGTAGTTTGCCATCGACATCACTCACTATCTCTTTATACATCTTAAGATCGTCTGCGTAAAGGAGAACCTTAGAATTCTTCACCGATTCCTGCAAGTCATTCACAAATATGACGAAGAATAGCGGCCCGAGATGGGAACCCTGGGGAACACCGGATGAAATCGTAAGCTTGTCCGACTTGTGACCACTGCATACTACCATTTGGCTACGGTTTCTTAAGTAGCTTTCGCACCACCGCAAAAGTGAACCATGGATACCCATGTGGGAAAGCTTTTTTACGAGGAGTCCGTGGTCAACAACATCAAAAGCCTTTGCGAAGTCTGTGTATACGGCGTGTACCTCTTTGTTAGCGTCAAGAGACAACATTAAATCGTCTGAGAAAACAGTAAGGTTGGTACTTGTTGACCTCTTTGTCAAGAAACCGTGTTGTTCATGAGACAGTAGATTTTTTACCTGCCAATATAACCGTTTTTGAACCAGTGATTCGAAGAGTTTCCCAAATGTAGACAGAATAGATATAGGGCGGTATTTTTCCACATCGCCTAAGTCATTTGTTTTCGGTATAGGCACAATTCGGGCTAACTTCCAATTGCAAGGAAATTGGCCAAGTTGCAAGGATTTGTTAAATATTATAGCCAGGGAATCGCTAAGCTTTTGGCACATCTTTTCGCGAAAAGAGGCGGAATATCATCAGGGCCTGCTCCCTTAAGTTGGTCCAATCTGGCAAGGGCCGTTTGAATGTCATTGTCACTAAAAGTAATTGCAGATATAATATTGGTGGTCGAGAGTTCACTCTGAGGCAAATAAGTAGGGTTGGTAGGCACTGCTATTGAAGGCCTGTAAACACTGTTAAAAAACTTTGCAAACAAATTACAGATACTCTCCCCATCATAAGCTTTGTCTGGACCGTACCTGATACCTAACGGGATGCTAGAAGAATTCCGACGCGTGTTCTTCACAAATGTCCAAAAGGCCTTTGGGTTCTTCTTTATGTTTTCTGCCATCCTTGCTTTATAACTGTTGTAGCAAGAGATCGTCAGTTTTGAACAGCGTTCGCGTAATATATCGAAAGTAACTTTGTCTCTAGGGTTATTAAATCTTTTGTATTTTTGGTGGCACCTTTTCTTTTCTTTCAAAAGTTTTATTAGCGGCCTTGAGTACCAGACTGGAAAACGCGAAGGCTGGCGTGTTTGGATTGGGGTATGTTTGCTAATTATTATTTTCAGCTTTCTCAGTTGTGAGCAACAATCGACCAAACACAGGGCTCCGCGGGCTACTGCTTCACCACGACAACGCGCCCGCTCACACCACGCTCAAAACGAGGGACTTCCTGAACAGCACGCCGGTCAAACTTTTGGGTCACCCTCCTTACAGCCCTGACCTGGCACCGTGTGACTTCTTTTTATTCCCTAAAATAAAAAATCAACTCAAAGGGATACAATTTTCATCGCCGGAAGATGCGCTGTCAGTGTTTCAGCGGGCTGTAAATGAGGTGTCTGCGGCGGACTGGAAAAAGTGTTTCGAAAACTGGTTTAGACGTATGAAACTTTGTATAGATGCTGGTGGAGAGTACTTTGAAAAGATTTAATAAAAACATTTTACCCATAGAACATTTTTTTTTATTTTCGCAAAATTTTCTGAGTGTCCCACGTATATCACCTTTCAAAACAAATGATTAAATAAAAATAAGTAAATATCAAAGGGGGCCTCCCATTCAAAAACGTAATTTTTTATTATAGTTGGAACCCTTCGTGCGTGAGGCTGACTCGCACTTGGCCGGTTTTTTGCCTTCATGATACAAGATGGGCCCCGAACTTTAAACTTTCTTGTATAGGGGTCACGGTCCCGACAAGTTTGGGAAACACTGCTATAGATAGATATGTAGGTGATTATATTGTAGTAGAAGTTCAGTTGAACTGCTTCGAGATGGCGTTAAGTTTGCATTATAAACTACAGATCCACAATCTTTTCTTGGCCGGCAGCGATTAATGGTACTACTGTCGCCATTTTGAAATTTCGGCCTGTCATTGTCAGTTAGCTCTCAACTAAATAAAAATTATAGGGTGACCTACGTATATAATAAATTATCACTTTCATCAATATTTTTTGTGGTGGAAACTTTTTTTTGAAGACAATTATTTTTATGATGTATATTTTCTTATTAATAAACACTTTTATTACCAGTATTCAATATAAAAAAATATGAAAATTATTATTTATTTTGTTAAATTTTATCTAAATTAGGCTAACACCATCCGAAAAGTTGTGCGCACATGACTATAGCGGTGCGGGTTCTGGAAAGTGGGGAAATACTCCCGAATAAGATTTCACTTCGTATACACTGACGCGTGGGTTCTAATCCTAATGCGGGGATGAACCAATGTGTCATTTATTAAGTCATAATTGTGCCAGCCTTGTATTTATATATATTTTCAATTTTTTGAAATTTTCTCACAAACTATTGGGCCTATATCGGTGTTTAGGCACTCAAACGAGCCTGACGTTCACACGCACTTCAGCGAGAGCTATCAAATACAATAGAAAAAAGTGGCACTTCGCCTACAAAAAATTAAAAATAATTACAAAAAACCAAAATTTCGATGATATTTTACACTTAAATCTAACAATTTTTATTATTTTTCAGGTCGCGGAAGGCGGAACGCTGCTAAATGATGATAATTAGCTATAATTAGCTAAAAAAAACAAAAAGAGGGTACAAAAGTCAAAGATTAATTTTAGAAATTCTCACGCCCATACATTACGTATTGCGCTAAGGTGAACTTTTGAAAATCAATTTATATTTTATAAATACAAGGCTGTTAGCAGCAATAGAAAAGTGCTCATAAATTCACTGATCCAGCAAAATAAATGACCCAAACGATATCTGATGTTTAGAATTATTTTTTCTTTGCCACCTTTTTAGGGGATCTATGTGTGAATATGAAATATAAAAGACAGTACAAGACAAGGTAAGCCTCTGATTTACAGGATTAAACAAATGATTTTATGTAGTTACCCACTTTTTTAACTCTGAGTGTCACAAATAACAAATCCTTGAGTATAAAATAATGAAAAAGTTTGCAGAGAAGTACAATTGGCAGTGTTATCGCTAAAAGCAATCTCTTCCAGACAACATTTGGGTGGTAAGATCAGCAAATTCGGGATACATAGTCATTTGGGTAGACATTCAAGACAAGGGCAAAAATAAATAAATATAATTAGCTTACATTAAAACGAACTTGTTTACTTACAATAATAGTTATTACATACATAAACATAACATAAACGTTCACGCCGTTTATCCCCGAAGGGGTTGGCAGAGGTACCAATACTCCTGAACTCACATGGCAAGCGCCATCTAGTTACCAGAGAAGGTACCCACGTTTTGCTTTAGACAGTGTACTCACGTGATAGGGGGCAGGCCTATCGCCGATTTGTACGAATACACTGTCACATGACTAAGTACAACTCAGCCATGTGGGTTTCCTCACGATGTTTTCCCTCACCGTTAGCAACCATGATAAATTAACCACACATATGACTTTAGAAAAGACAAATTGGTGTAGGCCCGTCCCAGGATTGGAACTCACGCCCTTCTGTTTTCGGGCGGGTGTTCTACCCACTGGACTATCATGTCTACACATTATTACATTATTACATACATACATACATATACTCACGGCTATCAATTCCTAGAAAGGGTAGCCAGTTCTAAGGAATTAGAAACTCCTCAGCCACTTTTGGAAAGTTGTGTGGGGTGAAGATGGTAAAATAAAGGTTATTCATGATGGGTCTCCAACCGCATCGCCCAAAAATCTCTTAAAAGCCCCAATATCGTTAGTCGCCTAATACGTACACCCACCAACCATGGGGTAGTGCTATTCCAAGCCGACACTACACAGCAACTAGTTATTACATACACACATACATACATACATATTCTCACGCCGTTAGTTCCCATTGGGGTAGGCAGAGACTATCGACCGCCACTTTGTACGATCCTGGCAAACCTCTCTAGCTTCATTCACATCCATCAGTCTTTTCATACATGCTCTTTTATTCTTCGTACTACGGACACCTGCCTTTTTGAGTACATTTTCTATTTGATCCAAATGTGTCCTCCGAGGTCGTCCTCTACTAACATTACCTTCCACATTGGCTGTATAGATCTCTTTTACCAATTTACTGTCATCCATCCTCTCTATATGCCCAAACCATCTCAACATTCCTTTCTCTATCTTTCTTACAATATCATCTTTTACACCACATCTTTCACGAATCACGTCATTCCTTACACGATCACAATACAAACTTTTCTGAGGGACCTCATTTCTACTGCATTCACTCTGCTTTCATGCTTCTTCTGCCACACCCAACATTCACTACCATACATAAGCGTAGGAACGAGGACAGCATCATGCACAGCCATTCGAGCCTTTTCGGACACCGATTGACTAGACATGAGACTATCCAGTGCTCCATTTACCGCATTACCCTTTTTTACTCTTCTTTCAATGTCTTCATCACACTTTCCATCCCTAGTGAACAAACTTCCCAGATATACGAACTCTTTCACTTGTTCCACTCTCTTACCATCGATCTCAATCACGCATTCAGTCATATTCTCCTCTCTCTCAAAAACCATGGTTTTGGTTTTATCTACATTCACTCTCATTCCTTTTCTTTCAAACGACGTACATGCAATATTCATCATCTCTTGCAATTCTTCAACCGACGATGCAAGTAACACTTGATCATCAGCATAGAAGAGGCATTTGAAGACGAATCCACCCATTCTCAGTCCATACTCACTTTCACGCAACTCTGTTATACAGTCATCCATGAACAAATTGAAGAGCCACGGAGAAGCTACACATCCCTGTCGGACATCTCTAGAGATACCGAACCAGTCTGTGTTTTCCCCATTTATTCTTACACATGCACTAGAATCCTCATAGAGTGATACCAATGCACGTATAAGTTGGCTCCCCAAGCCGAACTTGGATAACACCTCCCACAAATACTTCCTTACCACCCTATCATACGCCTTCTCTAAATCTATGAAGGAGCAATACACCTTTCGATTCTTGGCTAAGAACTTTTCAGTGATGCTCCTTAAAGAGAAGATTTGATCCATACATCCCATTCCCTTTCTAAATCCTGCTTGCACATCCCAAATTTTGTCATCTGTTTCATTCATCACTCTTTCAATCAATACCTTTGCATACAATTTACCGACAACACTGAGTAGGCTGATTCCGCGGTAGTTTTTAGCTTCCTGGTGTGACCCTTTTCCTTTATATAAGGGCACAATTACTGCCCTGCACCAATCTCGTGGTACTTTACCACTCGACCAACACTTTTGAAAAAGGAAGTACAGCCAGGAAGCCACCAACCCTTTACCAGCCCTCAGCATTTCGATACTTATCCTATCATACCCTGCCGCTTTCCCTACTTTCATACTTTTCAATGCTTTTATTACTTCTTCCATACTAATCTCACTGTCACTACTGTCACCCATTGCCTCATTCCAGTCAACATTGCTGCCCATTGGCGAAGAAATAGGTGAATCCTCTTTTTCAAACAGTCCCTCAAAATAGTTCTTCCATACTCGTCTTATGCTACTTTCATCCGTCGCCAATTCACCCTGTTCATCTCTCACTACATTCACTCTCGTGTTTTGGGAAACTCCCTTTTCTTTCCGGATATATTTCCAGAATAACTTTTGGTTATCCCGGAAATTATCAGAAAGTTTCCTCTCACACCACTCTTGCAGATCTCGCTTTTTCTTTTCTATTTACTAGTTATTAATTAAATGAATATTGTATAAATTGTTTTATTAAGACATTTCAATACATAAATAAATGGGGAATTATAAAACGAGCGAACAAAAAAAATCTTTGCGACTGATGATGACATACTGTTTTAATAACTTGAGCGGGATGAATTTGAGTAAGCGAAAAATTAATTAAACTGACGACGAATATTGATTTATAATAAAATCCAGAACGAGCTTACAAAAAGTGGATTGTGATAAATCCATTTCAGATATCAAAATTTTATCCGAGCGACTTCATTACTAAGTGAGCGATTTCATGAATTCTGAATGTATTTGGTCGCGGAATTACACACGTGCCACTGAAGATGGTCTAAAAAGGTTCTAATATATATTATATTCTAAATGGGTCACATTTAGTTAGGTTAGGTTAGGTTAGATTACGTATAAAACGAGCGAGCGTAGCGCAGCGGAGCGAGCACCTAAATGCCTGATGCATGCCTATATGCATACTTGCTTGCTTTTCAAAGTGGTTTTTGTATTCGAAACACTTCATTTAAGATAAAATGCCGCTCAGTATAAAAAAATACATTTACCAAATATTGAAAAAATGCAGGACGTAACGTTTACACTCAAACAAATATTAGGTCACTCAAATATTATAAAGCTGCTCATTTTATATTTTAAGTAACTCAAATTAATGTTTGCAAGTTGCTGTTCTGTTGATTTCACGTCACTCGCAGTCAGTCGCTCACTAAGTAATTTTATAACCCAAATTAATTAATTTTGACACTTAGAACTGTAATTTACAGTCACTCGAGCTACCCTAAATAAATTAGCCTGTATGATGCAAAATTGTTTCCCTTATAATGGTTAATTTTTATTTACTGGCAATACCAATATCGATGACAGCGACGCCCTTACCGGCCAAGAAAAGTTTGTGGATCTGCAGTTGACATTAAAATCCAGCCAGTGGGCTCTCTATATCCAGTGTATTACTTTACTCTATGGTCTAGTCTTGCTTGACAATGACAATATGACAAAATTAAATGAATAGAGAATATCAAGACGCACGGCAGTGCGTGTCAAGCCAGGCACAAACTTTATAGAGATTACTACGTAATCAGACTAACCACTGCCCTAGCTATCGACAAGACTTTAGTCTATGACGTGGGAACGTTTGCTTTTGGCATGTTTTGTTTTTATTTTAACGAAAGAATGACTAAATGGCTCTCTAATGCGTTATAGTGGTAAGTTATGCCAGCTGCGAACTAGAGAGACCACACAGGCCCTTGGGGGAAAAAAAGTGCTTATTTTTTACATAAATTCATATACTCACGGCCATAAATCCCAAAAAGTGGTAGCTAGACCTTACATTTTAGATTTACATCCAAAATAGTTTTAAACTTTTGAAAAAATAGTTTTCGGTCCAGTAGTTGAGGTGTTAAGATGGAATGTAGTCGCAATATACATTACATTAAATTATACGTACTTGCTTTGCAGTCAGAAGATACATACATATAAAGAAAGAAAATGTGCACTCATTATAAAATAAATAGAACATAATGATAAATATAAGTAGCGTCGAAGAGTGTACCGGACTATTTTTTTTTAGTGCCACAGGTTCTTACACATCCAACATTTTTATGCATACGACAAAGATTACCTTCCTTGAGTTAGTTTTGGTTTATATTTAAACATCTAGGATTTATGACTCACTCAACACTATAGGCTGCATAGTTTATATCTAACCCTGTTCTAAAATGAAACAAGGATACAAACAAATAATACTGTCAGTATCAATCTACCCCATATCTACCCTTAGGTCAAGAACAAACTAGAGGAGTCATAAGGCCGTGAAGCCAAGCCAAGGCGGCGAGCGCGCACCGTATATGTGTATATTACACGAACCATTTGGATCGACTTTTTACACCATCATAACTCAAAATCTAATCAACATAAACCAACCAAATTTGGCTCATTTGTTGATATCAAGGATACAAACTAGTAGCCAAATTTCCATAAATACATAACAAAGGGTTATTAAGATATAAACGTCCAAAAATCGCGATTTTTTTAGTGACTCACTGACATATAGATCAAAAAGCTAACCCACTTCCAGATATCCCAGGAAGTTGAAATTCGGCATCCAGGTCGGTGATTAAATATTAACAAAGGAAAAAATCAGAAAACGGAATATTTTTAAGATTTTTCAATATTTCCCTCACAAGAACATTTTGTATAGAAATCATATAGTGTCTAATATTTGAATAAATCCCATGATGAAATGTTGTTGATGCTAATATAAAACTCCGTTCTGAATAGGTTTAGGTATGCTATGCATACTTACTTGATCATTCATTAAACTTCGACGCTAAAGTTATTTGCAATTACAAAACTCAAACTATGAGTATAGGTACTAACTGTACTAGCACAGCCCGGTTGGTTGCGAACAATAGCAATACATTTCTTCAATATATAAAAACTCAGATTCGATTCCTGTCGTACCAATTAATAGGTATCATAATACCTAGTTCCTATCTCATGTCAGCAGAACGGCGACCACTGTATGAGTCATACAGTATGACACAACATCGGATAGCGTTTTCATAATACATAGATACCTACTAATCATTAAACCTACGGAAATTAAATAAAATGATTTGATTTTGTGTAATGTCAGCGCTCATAATCATATTTAATAACATAATACTATTTATGTCTAGTGGATCGTCCCAGCTTCGCACGGGTAGCGTTGTTTTTTTTAAATATATGAGGTTTCTTTCTTCAGTCACTGCTCAAGCATTGTGAAATTCAGCGCAATGATTTCAATTTATTAAATTTATAGCACTCCCTAAACAGTGTAGTTTGGTGATTTTGAATGCGCTTTAATGAACGGTTCAGTATTTCCGTTTAATAGAAAATTTTGGAATAAAACGCTATGAAGTATTTATATCAATCTAAAAAATAAATCATTACGTGATGTAGGATGCAACTACTGGCGCCATCTAGTATGTTATATCTAAATTAGTAAAGATTTGGTTTTGGTCACGGGCGCGATGGCTTATTATATGTATAATTTCGGTGTTTGTCTACCGATTTCTATGATTCTTTTTTTATTAAATAGGTAATAATGTAACCTTTTTTAAATTAGGGATGAGTGAGAGGTTTACAAACGTAAGAGTAAACAAATATAATCAGAATGTTCCGAACTGCTAAGCTATCAGGAATTACACGTGTTATTGTGAGTCAACCGTAAAAGATAGACATAAACTGTTGAGGATTTTTTTTTAGATAATTTTATGAAAAATATTATATTTTAATAATAAGTTTAACCATTAAGGCTGCACACGCGACGGAAGTTTAAAAAATGGAGTAACTTCTCCCGTTTTCCCAAAATTTCCCAAAATTCCCCTTTACTACTCTGCTGGAAAGTATACAAAAACCTGCACAGGAGTATGAAGAATAATTGTACCAAGTTTCGTTAAAATCCGTCAAGTAGTTTTTGTTTCCATAAGACACATACAAACTGACAGACAGACAGACAGACAGACAAAAATTTTACTGATTGCATTTTTGGCATCAGTATCGATCCCTAATCACCACCTGATAGTTATTTTGAAAATATATTTCATGTACAGAATTGACCTCTCTACAGATTTATTTTAAGTATAGATTGTAATAATGATAATTACATACATGAAATAACATAAACTAACTTAAACTTAGTCGCTACGCTATCGCTACCACGTCGTTGCTACAAGCGTGGGGCCACAGGAGATCACAGGACAAGACGCGCGGGGTGAGGGGCAGGGGCGGGGCATGACGGGATCTGCGAACGAACCTCGCCTTCGAACAATATACCGCCCTGACTTGACGCATTTAAACACAAACAGAAAACGAGTAAAAAAAGTTACAGATACTGAATGGGCAATACGTCTAAATATTTCTAATATCCAACACGGTGAAGATCATTGTTCAAAAAATAAAATCAAACGCAGAAAAAAAAAAACAACTTATTTCTTAACAAAAAGTAATGATATCCCACCAAAAACATTTTAAATGTAAAAAATGTTAGCCAAGCAAATACAATACAAAAATTTATAATATGTTAACTCAAAGACTTCGCAGACAAAAGGATTGATATCTGAATGGTTGCCAAGCACTGCAGATAATCCTGAAATACAAAGTAGATAACAAGTTAAATTAAAGTTTTGATTTTATTTGGCTAGTTTTCACCACAAAATCAAATTAAAATGTACCTAGCAGATAAGTTGATTATCATGATAACTCGTATGTGGAAACGAGCCAAGTTAAATCAAAACTAACCTTAATTTAACTTGTTATCTACTTTGTTTTTCAGGATTATCTGCAGTGCTTGGCAACCATTCAGATATCAATCCTTTTGTCTGCGAAGTCTTTTAGTTAACATAACATATTATAAATTTTTGTATTGTATTTGCTTGGCTAACATTTTTTACATTTAAAATGTTTTTGGTGGGATTTGATGTTTCTCTTCTCACAGACTAAAATCTAATGTTGCCAGATTTATCCCTTCCTCATCCTAGATTACTTCTAAAACACCCTCGATTCATGCTAGATCCCCAAAATATTGTAACAAAAAGCACAAAGGATTCCGTTAACGTTCGTTACCACAATTTCGACATGCAATTAAAAAACATTTTTATTACAGAGTTCAGAGTACCCACATTTTGTTTGGATAGTGTGCTCACGTGATAGGGTGCACGCTTATCGCAATTTTTTTTACGAATACACTGTCTCAAGAGACAAACCAAGGTTTCCTCACGACGTTTTCCCTCACCGTTAACAACCATAATAAATTAACCACACATATGACTTTATACCGGGGTTGCAAGGTGGGGGATTTCGGTCCAGTGTATGCTCAGTAAGCGGAAGAGCTATCCAGCACACCCACCAAATGCCCTACCGCAAACGTCCACGTCGTGCACCCTGGTAATACCGAGCCATTAACAGGACCGCTTAATACCAACAAACCCTGTGGCGAAAGTAGCTAATTGCGGAGGGATTTCCCCACCCGTCCCCAATCCCCCATTCCATACCTAATTGCAAGTAGGCATTTATTTAGGTTCAGTCTATAATCCCGTATCTACATATGTAAAATAGTCTATTTCAGTAAACTACAGCCTTATATATATATATATAATCATCAGTATCTCATTCCTTTATTTCTATACACATATATATATATATATATAGATAAATTTATATATAATAAATCTACACGAGTTAGACTATCTCTAAAAAGTCAAAATTTTCAACATGGCGCAACAAGAGAAAGATGTACTACCCCAGGAGGGTATGGCCTGCATCAGCGGTCGAGAATCCCTCCCTGGGTCAGGATCCAGGCTGCCCCTCGTATTCTGGGGGGGGCAAAGTTACGCCGAATGTGGGAGAGAAGGTAAGGTCACCGAGGAAAATTCCGGGACCATTTGCGGGACCCTGCAGCTGGGAGACCGTGACTCTCAGAGAGTCAAAGAAATCGATGCCTCGAAGTCGCCAAGCGCACGAGGCACAAGGACCCATATCCGAGTCTGGCTCCAAGAAGAGTAGGAGAGCGAGCCGACCACACCGAACTGGCGCCTACAGACGCCGACAAATGAAAAAAGCGGTGGACCTCCAGAAGTCGCAACCGGATCGGACCACGAAGACGGGTGCCCATGGTGCCCATATCCGGACTCCGATCTTGGAAGCGAGTGATGCTGCCGCCACTTCCGATGCGGGACGGGGAGAACCCGCGCGGCAGGGCCCCCAACCTAGGTCGCCTCCACGTGCTGGTCCGCCAGTGCGAGGTGCGCGGCCGGGACAGGGAGCCTACCGTGGACGTCCTGCACCGGACAGGGGTGGTAGACGTCCCACTGAAGGAGCGCGTGGAAATCGGGACAATTTCTCTGGACCGAAGCCACAGCCGTCCACCAGTACGGCAAAGGCCCCTGAGCCCCAGAAAAGAGACCGACCAGATGACTCTAGGTCGCCGGCTCAACTGGAGGCAAAGAGGGCAAAAAAAGGGGAAAAGAAGTCATATGCGGAGGCCACAGTCGATCGGGCCCATCTTGATGTGGCAATAGTCACAGCAACGAATCGGGATCTGACCCTGGAGGAAGCCGCATACATTAAAGACCAGGTGAACGAGAAGCTCTACGCTGAGGCGGACTTGGAGAAAAGGCTAGGGCCTGCTTTCCAAGCCTGTCCCAGGCTTGTTGAGGGAGCTCTCCGTTTCTGGTGCGAGAGTGAACTGACAGTGAACTGGGTTCAGGAACTGGCTGATGGCACACTGTTACCCTCGGGTGACAAGGTGCAGATGGTGCTGCAGTCAGCCTTTCCCACGCGAACGCGGATAGCCCTGTTCCTGCCGAACTACACCGGACCTCTGAAGAGACTGCACTCTCTTATTTTTTGAAAAGCTAACGAAAATTTTATTAAATTTTAATAAAACAAAAAAAGAGAACAACTTAATTATTTGCGGTGATTGGAATATTGATGTTTTAAAAAACAGCAGCATTTGCAAAGAATTAGTATCCATTCTAAATAACTTTAATTTAAATATTCATATTAACAAACCTACGAGAAAAAAAACATCCATCGACTTAATTGTAAGTAATTTAACTGAAATTGACGCAAACATCCATTTGCTAGCATTGTCGGATCACGAAACGGGACAAACATTATCATTTAGTATTAATAGTGACACTAGATTACCTACCAAACCAAAATGGGTCTTTAAAAAAGTTAGAGACTTTTCTGTAGAAAATACAAATAAATTTTTAGAATCTATTTCTGCATTGAGTTTTAACGATGTTCTAAATAAGAATACAACAAATGAAGCATTTAATGAGTTTCATGACTTATTAATACTATTTTTTAAACTATGCTTTCCGTTAAAAATAATAAAAATGATACCAAAACAAATAAAAAATAAATGGCTTTCGAGAGGTGTAAAGAGATGTTGTATTCGCAAAAGACAGCTGTACCTAAAATATCTAATGGATCCGTCTAATAAAAAGCAGAACCTTTTAGTTATGAAAAGATATTCCAAAACATTAAAAAAGGTAATAGGAACTTCGCAAAGAATGAACAACATGAAATACCTAAATCAAGCAAAAAACTTGAGCAAAGCATCTTGGTCGGTAATTAAAAACAATTTTGACCAAGAAGTTCAAAAAGCTGACATAAATGAAATTATTATTGACAATAAATTATTAACAGATCCTCTTGACATTTCTAACGCATTTAATGATTTTTTTACCAATTTGACGACTCCCGGTGATGACATCAATATAAAAAATCCTGTTGACATTTCGAGAAACATTACTTCTATTTATTTAATGCCAACCGATTCACTTGAAATCTGTAAAATTATAAAAAATTTGAAAAATACTGCAGCAACGGGTTACGATAATATCCCAGCGTTCATACTGAAAAAATGCGCTGTACAGATTTCTATACCTCTTTGTCATATTATCAACTTATCACTAATGGAAGGGACCTTTCCGGAACGTTTAAAACTATCAGTTATTAAGCCATTACACAAATCCGGCGATAGAAAATTTTTAAAAAACTATAGACCTATCTCTCTTATTCCGATTCTTTCAAAATTTTAGAGAAGGTTATGTACAAAAAAATTTATGCATTTTTAAACAAACACTGTACTTTAGTACCAAACCAATTTGGTTTTCGAAAAGGATCTTCTACAACACTGGCGTGTTTTAGCCTAATAAAAAATATTACCGATTGCCTAAACACTAAAACTCCGGTAGTAGGGTTGTCATTAGATATGACCAAAGCCTTCGATTTTGTTTTTCACCCAAGACTATTGATAAAGCTTGAGAGACTTGGGATCCGAGGACCTGCGTATAAATGGATTGAGACATATCTGACAAATAGACAACAATGCGTAGAAATCTCGAAAATAAATGCTCATCATCTAAATACTCATAGTTCCGAGTATAAAATTGTTAAACATGGTGTGCCTCAGGGTAGCATTCTGGGGCCCCTACTATTTCTTATATATATTAATGATCTACCGGAAGCGACAAAACACAAATGTACTTTATATGCTGACGATACAACGGTAATTGTTAAATGTAGTAACCTAAATTCATTTGAAAATGACATTAATAAAACCCTAAATGACATGAATTGCTGGCTAATAAATAACAATCTGACCCTGAATAATTCAAAAACCGAATTTATTCAATTTAGAACACATAAAAGACCGACATTAAAATTAAACGTTAAAATTGGAAACGATCTTATTAGAGAAGTTTCATCAACAAAATTTTTGGGTTTTAATTTGGATTGCTTTTGTGATTGGAAAGTACATATAGATAATCTATGCATTAAATTAGATAAGTACCTATATGTTTTGCACAGGATCAAATACGTGGTATCAGATCAGGCGGCTCTTACATGCTATCATGGGTATGTTGCATCGGTTCTACGATATGGAATAATTTTATGGGGTAATTCGGTTGACGCGGATAAAGCATTCAAATTCCAAAAAAAATGTATGAGGATACTATGTTCCGCTGGCTATTTGGACAGTTGTATTCCTCTTTTCAAGAAACTACGAATACTTCCTCTCCCTTCTTTATATATATACGAACTTTTATTGTTTGTTTACAAAAATCCGTCATTGTTCGAATTAACACCGCCAAAAACCAGACCACAGAGGGGCAATCATAACATTCAGTACAAATACTCTGCAGTAAAATGCTTGACTATATGTCGCAGGAATTCCTATGATATGGCCGTTAAACTGTATAATGCCATAAGTGACGATTTGAAACAGATGAATCTAATTAAATTCAAAACAAAACTGTTTAATTATCTTGTAACAAATTGCTTTTATAATGTGAATGATTTTTTCAACATATGTGACATTTAAAAATTATATTTGACATGATATATTTTTAATGTGTAATTATTTCCTTAATTTTAATTTCTTATTGTGTGTGTTTTTATTTTAATTGTATTGTAATTATTATTTTTTCTTTTTTTGACATTTTAAATAACATTGATATTGTAATATAGTATGAATTTTTGGATTGACTAGATAGGACTATTAGGACATGAATATTTACACGCTTAATGGCAGAACAAGCTCAGGACATAATTTTAAATAAGAACTTGTTAAAACTCTTGTTTTCGTAAATAAAGCATTTTTATTTTATTTTATTTTATTTTTATTTTATCTTCTGAGGTATCAAAATGGAATGTGGTACGACCTCGACTTGTGGTCCTTATATAAGGCTACAAGGGTTTGGGGGGACAACCCTGGTGTGTTCCTCACATTAGGGCTACCACCTGCCCAGGTTGAAATACTCCTGGCGCGAGATCGCAGCGTGGCGTTCGGTTACGGTCGGATGCACGCTAAGTTTATCCTTGCAAAAGGAAAACTTGGAGACATGCCGGCCAAACACCACGAGGCGACTCCGTCAACATCCACAAGTGACCAGCCGGATGCTCCCTTGGCTCCTGACCAACCAGGGCCCTCCACACACCAACCAGTGGAGGAGGAGGTCGAACCGCTCCAGAGAGCGATGGACGAGCTGTGCCGGTTGATGAACGACAACCCTTCCCCAGTGCCGTGGCTTGACTCTATGATGACATCGTCATCACCAGCTGAGTCACGCGCACCAACCCAAAAGGTAGAGGAGGAGGACATCGGACACGATGCTCCCCAATAACATCCAAATCCTCCAAGCAAATCTCCAACATAGTCACGCGGCGACGGCTACCCTACGCACAGTGTTGGAGAAAACCCCAAACATCATTTTTTATTTTTTTTATTTTTATTTTTATCTTTATTGATATCCAACAGCACATTTAGAATACTTAAAAAACAATGTTTTATAAAGAACTACAAAATTTCTTAGCCAATGACAGGATACCACTTAAGCATTAAAATATAAAACAGAATTAGTAACATTCTTACTGTATAACTTAAAATTTAAATAAAAAGAAATAAAGTTTGCTTAATGAAAAGAGAAAAGAATAATAATACCCTTACTTAACACTTATACGACAATTAATAAACAAATATATAATATATTACATATAGACATACAAATATAAATAAAAATAAATGTATATGAGATAAATATAAAAAAAATATAATAATAATAATAGATACTATGTAAAAAAAAAATAAGTTAAAAAAGAACAGTTACATATGATATTTACAAAGGTATAAATAGATAGATGTATTTAAAATAAATAGATAAATAAATAGATATTTTATTTATTCTTGATTCATTAATTCTTGTTGCATAATCTTGATCATACAGCTTTTGAAAACTGGTTTGGATTGATAGAATATGTCGATATTATCACTTTCCAGATCGTTATAAAATTTCAGGGCTCGCACAAAGAAATCATTTTGATAATAATTAGTGTTGCATTTAGGTATATGGAATAACTTGTGTTTGTTTGAGCGAGTTATTCTTTTTGGTATATGGAAATTAATCAAAGATTCATCGCCCTGATTCAGGAGCCGTGGATCAGAGGAAACCGTATTTGTGGTCTCAATAATACCGGAGGTAAGTTGTTTTATGATACCACATCCCAAACACCAAGAGCCTGCATACTCATTCCTAATCATATGCAGGGTTTGTCCCTTATGCAATTCTGTTCTAGGGACCTGATCGCTGTCAAGATCCAGACAGCTGATACGGGCCTACCAGAGATGGTGCTAGCCTCCTGCTATATGCCCGGCGATGCTGAGGACTGCCCACCAAAGGAGCTAGCTGAACTTGTGCGGTACTGCGAGACGCTCCGAACAGAGATCATCATTGGGGCTGACGCAAACGCACATCACCCGCTCTGGGGGTGTCAGAAACCAAATTCCAGAGGAGAGGTACTATCAACATATTTATTCTCCACTAACCTAAATGTAGCTAACGTAGGATCCGAACCAACATGGGTCACATCCCGAGGGCAAACAATAGTAGATATAACCTTAGTTAGTAGTGGAGCTTCTCATCTTGTAACGAATTGGCATGTGTCTCAAGATGTAAGTTGCTCCGACCATAGGCGAATCTGTTTCGATCTATCTAACCAATTTCCCGAACAGCCATCCAAACGTAACCCACGGACAACGAATGTCCTGAAATATCGAATATTACTGAGGGACGAGTTAACCTCCGCAACCGCACCAAATCTAGATAGTACAGTAGCGATTGAAGACAATGTCAAATTTCTCACTGATGCTATCACCAAATCTTACGAGGCGTCCTGCCCCCTTAGGAAACCCACAACTCCAGGAAAAGAGTCTAGTAGATGGTGGGATGGGGAACTCGAATCTATGCGCGGTGAACTCCGTAATCTCTTAAACAAAGCCAAAAACTCCTGAATACCAGATGACTGGGAGGAATACAAATTATTCCTAAGAAAATAGAAAAAACTTACTAGATCACGCAGAAGGAAAGCCTGGCGGAAATACTGCGAATCAATAGAATCTAACAATAAGGCGGCGAGAATCAGGAAACTCCTGGCTACAGATAATAATCTCACCGTAGGGCCGCTAAAAAAACCAGATGAAACATACACTACCACATGTGTGGTACAAACACACAAACTGCTACTGGAATGCCACTTCCCAGACTGCCGTCACACTGATGAAGTGTACTGGCCAGAGGAACCAATCAGCAGCCCCACGAACATAGATGTATCCCAAGCTAAAAAGATAGTCACACAAGATAGAGTTGAATGGGCAATCAAAACCTTCAACCCCTTCAAATCGCCGGGTCTTGACGGCATAATTCCGGCACTACTACAGTGGGCCAGAGATATCATCACCCCGTGGTTGGTGAAACTTTACCAATCGTGCATGGCGCACAGATATACCCCCCTACCATGGCGGGACGTTAAAGTGATCTTCATTCCCAAACCTGGAAAATCTGACTATACAGACCCCAAATCTTTTAGACCCATTAGCCTAACTTCTTTTCTCTTAAAAACACTAGAGAGACTCTGTGACAGGTACATTAGAGAGGAGATATTAACAAAAAAGCCCCTACATACTCAACAGCATGCCTACACGAAGGACAAATCAACCGAAACAGCTTTCCACAGAGTTGTTTCCAAAATTGAGTGTGCTCTCAGCACTAAGTTGTCCTCATTATGCACCTTCATAGACATTGAAGGTGCCTTCGATAAAACTAATATCCCAAGTATCAATAGAGCCCTGGAAAAATTCCATGTTAATCCCACACTGCGGGGCTGGATAGTAAACATGTTGAAACTCAGAGCGGTACAAATAACTGCCCAGGCTATAAAAGCAAGAAAAATGTCAGAAATGACCATAAAAATTATATCGGACAGCACTTCTGTCCTGCAAGCCCTCAATCGAAGCGAATACACTTCAGGTCTAGTCCTGGAATGTCACCACGCCTTAGAAGAAGTGGCGCAGGACAACAATATTATCCTGCAATGGATAAAAGGCCATAGTGGGTCCTTAGGCAACGATGCGGCTGATGAGCTGGCTAGAGGGGGATGAGATTTTTCTATGTCTCTGTACGGACCCGAACCCATAATACCTCTTCCATTCAATCAGCTGCGTGGCTAAGGGAACGCACACAAACCCTAGCTAACGCGTGTTGGCAAGGCACGCCTGGCTGCAGACAGTCTAAAGAGGCAATGCCAACTCTTAGGAAAAATCTGATCAGATATGCCTTACGCCTAGTGGGTGTTATCACAGGGCACTATGCCCTAAACAAACACTTCCACACTCTAGGCATCACCGATAGCCCTCTGTACCGTGCGTGCATGGAGGCGGACGAAACGGTCACTCATGTGCTCCAGGAATGCAACGGAGTAACCGATATCCGAAATAACACCATCGGATCCAAAAAGTCGCTACCAGAGGCAATGGCTGACCTGGATAAGCTTTTGTCCTTCTGGTCTGAATTAGGTTGGGAAACTTAAACGGCCAAATGGCCCACTTACAATGGCCCACCTCGTAGCTGGGTTAAGTGCGGAAACCCGAGGCGGTTAGCGCCCAACAATAATAATAATAATAACCTCACAGGATTGGCGAACCCCGGAGGTACTTAGCACCTCTGATCGGGAGTCCGTATGGAAAGAGAAGGAGCTGCACGGGAGGTTTTACAAGGTACTTCACGAACCTTTCGTGGACCGTAAAGCCTCCCTGCATTGGCTGCGTTTCGGGGACCTCTTTGGGGAAACCGAAGGTTTTGTCTGTGCAATACAAGACCAGGTTATCAAGACGCGGAACTATCAGAAATACATCCTAAAGGACGGTACCACAGACATCTGTCGAGCATGTGGCCGTCCCGGAGAGTCACTTAGGCATGTTATTTCCGGTTGTTCGGCTCTTGCTAACACTGAGTACTTGCACAGACATAACCAAGCAGCCAAAATCCTGCATCAGGAGCTCGCTCTGAAATACGGACTCTTGCAGCAGAGGCTGCCGTATTACAAGTATCTGCCGGAGCCAATCCTAGAAAACGACCGTGCCAAAATCTATTGGGACCGATCCGTTATCACGGACAGGACTATTCTAGCGAATAAGCCTGATATCGTGGTATGGGATCGGTCGCAGTCGAGGGTATTTCTAGTGGATGTCACTATCCCTCATAACGAGGGTCTCGTGAAAGCCGACACCGAGAAGCGTCGGAAATATCTCGATCTGGCCCACGAGATCACCGAAATGTGGGGTGTGACTTCGACAGAAATAATCCCAATTGTTTTGTCCGCGAACGGGTTAATTCCAACCAGCCTCGCGACCAACTTGAGGCGGTTGGATTTCTGTGGCGTGTCGGTTCCAGCACAAATGCAGAAAGCGGTGCTGCTCGATACGGCTCGGATCGTCCGTCGGTTCTTGAACCTGACTCCCTGACCCCGACCGACTGTGCTTTTGTTGGTGAGTACCGCCTCTCCCATTTAAAATTTATATTTTCTTTTTCGGCCATGGGAGAGGCGAGGAACTGAATGTCATACCCAATAATAATAATAATAATAAAATGGCGTAGGGATGTGACGACCCCACCGCCCATTGTTGGAATGGCAGGATGAAATGTTACCAGCTTGCCATTCCAGCAATGCAAATAGTCAGCGCTTGAGTTTGTAGGTGTTGACCGTGTCTACAAACTGGTCTCAGCGCAAAATAGAGCAATAACGGTCTCCCCGGGGCAAGTGAGCGAAAACCCGGGTGAATCTTCGCTCATCGTAAAATGGACAATTATAATAACGATGAGCGTATAGGGCCGCTCCCCAGGGGTTATCGCTGGGGCGCGTCTGGAGCTGGGGCTGGACGTGGCAGCATGCGGTCCCCCAGCCGCCGCAGACCGGCCCGACCACCTGGCCGGTCTGCGCGACCACCTCAGCCACCAGATGGCTAAGCATCGGTTGGGACTGGGGCAACTCAGTCCCAGCAGTCGGTGCCCGCCGCTGGTGGAGCTAGGCGCCGCATGGCATGGACGGTTGATATGAATAGAAATGCCATGCGGGCCTACCTTAGGGCCTCAGGATCAAGAACTGGGCGGACGGGTTATCGGGCAGCAATGTACCGCGAATTTCTGCGGCTGGAGCCCAATTTGACCGTCACAGAACAAAACCTGGCGGATCGAGTTCGGTACATACAGCGCTCAGAACTTTTTAGCACTACCGAACTCGAACAATTGCGACGCGAGGCTGCTCCCCCGCTAGACGAAGAGCCACCTTTGCAGGTTCTCCCTCCAGTCCCTGAACGGGAAATACGGAGGGAGCCAATTGCTAACCTGCCGGATGTGGGTGGTGCGGAAAGCGATTGGGGAACAGTCTCCCTGGATTTGGATTTGGTGAGGAGCGCACTCGAAGAGACGATCCTGGAATATCGCCAAGTGCCTCTCGAAAGGAGGCCAAGGCTGCCCCGAGTTCCTCTCAGCATCAAGGTTCGGGATGTCGTTGAGGCCGTCAATAACATGCTGCCCTCATTTTTAGAGAGCAGCATGGACCTTTGGGATACGGATTCAATTCTCTTTGGCGCCGCAATGACAGTTTGTCAATTTGTCGGCGTCAGGATGCCGCCAACAAGAGCTGGTGGCTCCCGCCAGGCTGGCAGTACTAGTCCCAGGACTAGAACTAGACCAGCCTGGATGAGGCGGATTGAAAGCCGTATCACAAGGGCCAGGGTCCTCATCGGCAAACTGACCAGCTTCAGATCAGGCAACAATAGGCCGAGGGTGGTGCGCTTCGTCAGGGAGGCATTCCCTGGTGAGAATGTTTTTGACAACTCACCGGAGTTTGCCTGTAGACTGGTGGAGCGCATCGATGATCTGAAGCAGAAGATCGCTGCTTGGGGTAAGCGAATTAGGCGATATTCTGAAAGGGTAAAGAGGTACCAACAGAATCGTCTCTTCATGAGTGACCAGAAGAAGTTCTACAGAACTTTGGAGCGTCCTGATGTGGTTTCGACGGGTCAGCGACCGGAAAAAGCCGACGTAGTTGCCTTTTGGCGTGGGCTTTGGTCGCTGCCTGTTGATCACGAAGAGGGCCGATGGTTCGAGGCGGTCGAGGGAGCGTGCGAGCCCATAGCGCCCATGAACCCCGTCAACATATCCGAGGAGGATGTGGTGGCTGCGATCCGTAAGGCTCCGAACTGGAAAAGTTCGGGGCCGGACGGATTGCACCATTACTGGTTGAAGGGGTTCACGCGCTGTCATGCTACTCTCGCCCGTCAGTTCCAAAGCGCCCTCGAGAGTGGGACGCTCCCGAACTTTTTAACTACTGGGGTCACTCATTTAGCTCCAAAGAGCGATGCTGCCGCGGATCCATCACAATACCGCCCCTTTACTTGTCTTTGTACAATTTACAAGACCTTGACATCCGTTCTGGGCCCCAAGATTACTCAACACATTGTTGATAACAATGTGATCTCTGGAGCACGGATGTAGGGGCGGTAGTCGCGGTAGCAAGGAGCTGCTCCTCATCGATGCGGTCGTAGGCCAACTGGTCAAACGCAACCGTCGGAACTTTTCCGCTGGCTGGATAGACTTCAGGAAGGCGTTCGATTCGGTACCTCATTCATGGCTCATGAGGGTCCTCGAGCTGTACAAAATTGATAGTGCAGTTCGACACTTCCTCGGGCAATGTATGGGGTGCTGGAGAACGATCCTGAGTTTAGACGGTTAGCGGATGACGGACGCGGATGACCAAATTGATATAAGGCGAGGGATTTTCCAGGGCGATTGCCTGAGTCCAGTTTGGTTTTGCTTGGCCCTGAATCCTCTAAGTACACTCTTGGAGAATTCGGGGACAGGCTTTCAGTTTCGGAGAGGCGGACCACGCTTGCCTCATCTCCTCTACATGGATGACCTGAAGCTTTACGCCCCCACGGCTGACAGATTGGCGGAGCTACTGACAATCACTAATGATTTCAGTGGTTCCGTCAAGATGGAGCTCGGGGTCGATAAGTGTGCGGTCGTTCATGTGGAGAAGGGGCATGTCGTGCACTCTGATGGTGTCGATGTCGGCACCAATCATTTGAGGGCACTCTCCGAGGCTGAAACATACCGGTATCTGGGCATGTCACAAACCATCGGTGTGAAGGTGGCAGACGTGAAACAGGGTGTTTGCGAGGAGTTTTATGAACGCCTGAAAAGTGTGCTTAATAGCTACTTGTCAGGCGTTAATAAGATCCGAGCCATTAACTCCTGGGTCATGCCTGTACTGATGTACACGTTTGGCGTGCTCAGATGGACTCAATCCGAACTAGACGCTCTGGACAGACGAGTCCGCAAGACGATGACCTCTCATCGAATGCAACATCTGAGATCGTCGGTTATGAGATTGTATATCCCGCGGAAGTGTGGTGGTCGAGGCCTCTTGAGTGCCAAAACCATGCACAACCGCGAGGTATGCAACCTCAGAAACTATTTTTTGACGATGACGGATGATAGTATTCGGGGAGATGTAGTCGCTAGTGATAAAGGACTGACTCCCTTATCGTTGGCCTCACAGGATTGGCGAACCCCGGAGGTACTTAGCACCTCTGATCGGGAGTCCGTATGGAAAGAGAAGGAGCTGCACGGGAGGTTTTACAAGGTACTTCACGAACCTTTCGTGGACCGTAAAGCCTCCCTGCATTGGCTGCGTTTCGGGGACCTCTTTGGGGAAACCGAAGGTTTTGTCTGTGCAATACAAGATTAGGTTATCAAGACGCGGAACTATCGGAAATACATCCTAAAGGACGGTACCACAGACATCTGTTGAGCATGTGGCCGTCCCGGAGAGTCACTTAGGCATGTTATTTCCGGTTGTTCGGCTCTTGCTAACACTGAGTACTTGCACAGACATAACCAAGCAGCCAAAATCCTGCATCAGGAGCTCGCTCTGAAATACGGACTCTTGCAACAGAGGCTGCCGTATTATGTAATATATAAAACCTTACCTGTAAATATTGTTAATCCGTTTTATTATTATTTATTTCCTTTTATGTTAGTCTCCTGCGGTTATATATCATTGTTTAGTTCCTTTTTATTATTTTTCTGCGATTTGTCGATAATATTTTTATTTCTCTGGTTTATGTTATTGTTTTTATTTTGTTGTTGTTATGGCAACGACGGAGCTGAGAGTTGTCAAATTTTATTTTATCTTAAACTTTTCTTTAGTGATCAATTTTCAATGTGTTTGTGTACGAAGGTTAGATAGTTTTAAAATATGTTAAATGATATAATTTTAATTCATTTTTGGTGTGTAAAATGATAGCGCAGGCATTTATTTTTATTTTTAATGTAAGGCTAGGACATTTTACTTATTCAAATTTATCTGTTTTCATCTTTTTATGTTAACTGAAACTCTTTTTAAAAAATCCTTCTTTTAGGTTTTATTGTCTATTGGGATTTTTTATTGATTGTCAAGATGTTTTTTTATGGAGGGAGAACGGATTTATCATTCTACAAGAGATCCTTAAAAAGTATATCTTACTGAAGATTTTTTCGGATAGCTACTACTACCGTTGTTATATTGAACAACCTTTACTACTTGGTGTCCTTTTGCTTAAAAACACCTAAGAATAATATATATAATTTTATACCCTGGCAGAATTTGTTAAACCAGTCAGAGTGGTATTCCGAAGTGACCAATCATTTGGTCTTATTGGCTTGTGGACTAAAAATCATCAAAGATTGATATCTGGACCTTTGATTTCGCCGGCTATACTACTGGTTTTGGAGATTACTAATACCTTTGCTCTAGCCAGAACGTGGAAGTTTGGAATCGCATCAGTATCGTTATTTAGTTATATTTATTTTATATAATTCCTTCTTGTAATATTTTTGTATTGTGTACATCTAATTTTTAATAGACTGGTGTAACTTCTTTCTTGTTTTATTAGTCTCCTTGCTCTCCGCGTTTCGTGTCTTAGGTTTTATTTCCATAAGGGGATTAAGACTTAAGACACGTAACGTTACAATTACAAGTATCTGCCGGAGCCAATCCTAGAAAACGACCGTGCCAAAATCTATTGGGACCGATCCGTTATCACGGACAGGACTATTCTAGCGAATAAGCCTGATATCGTGGTATGGGATCGGTCGCAGTCGAGGGTATTTCTAGTGGATGTCACTATCCCTCATAACGAGGGTCTCGTGAAAGCCGACACCGAGAAGCGTCGGAAATATCTCGATCTGGCCCACGAGATCACCGACATGTGGGGTGTGACTTCGACAGAAATAATCCCAATTGTTTTGTCCGCGAACGGGTTAATTCCAACCAGCCTATCGACCAACTTGAAGCGGTTGGATTTCTGTGGCGTGTCGGTTCCAGCACAAATGCAGAAAGCGGTGCTGCTCGATACGGCTCGGATCGTCCGTCGGTTCTTGAACCTGACTCCCTGACCCCGACCGACTGTGCTTTTGTCGGGGAGTACCGCCTCTCCCATTTAAAATTTATATTTTCATTTTCGGCCATGGGAGAGGCGAGAAACAAAAATGTTTTCCGAAATAATAATAATGACTTTATACCTTTATAATCAATACAAAATAGGTGAATGATTAAAAAAAATACGTGTTTAAGGGCCTCCCTCGAAAATTTCACTGATTTTGGTAGTTTTCAAACTCAATGAAATCCGCTCAATAAAACAATCACACTCTAAATAAAATATATGTTCAAGTTCAATATCTTTTCTTCAATAATGACGGTTCATATTTCGTTTTCGATAATAATCGACTAAGAAAAAAATATATTTGTTAAGTGCTTTTTTATCGTAAAATCTGATACTGCTGTCAGAATAGTGCATATATGTTATCGATTACCTAACATTTGCGTAGACAACTGAGTAATCTATCATTAATATGATATTTTTTCTAGTCTTTTATCCTAATTTTGGAGTTACAAAGCATTTTCCCTAAATTTTAATTTCAATGTTCAGCGGGTCCCTGCGCGGAGAACGGGTGGCAGATGGCTGTTAGCCTTCATGCGCAGAGCTTGTGTCGGATTTTTCTGTAATAGCTGCTTGCCGCTTCCCGCGCTTTTTTGATAATTTATTTTGGTTGTGCGCAACATAGTCGCTTGTTTTGCTTTACATTATAAGTTTGTTCACAATCGTAATATTATCGTTAATGTTCACCCTTTTATGTAAGTACGAAATGGTCTAACGCATGACGTGCCATTCGCTATTGGTATGGGCGTGAGTTCAAATCTTCTGGCCAGAATATACTTTTTGTTTATTTCTTTCCACGTAAAATAGTTTTGTTTCGGTTATGATGATAAATGCATTATTAAAAATACTGCGAATTATTCTGTTTTGTGAATACGCTCGTTTTGTGTCATGTTCCGTAAATCTAGCTGAAACATTTATTATCTTTTTGCTTTAAAATTATGTGATGTTTTTACATCTCTTTTTAGTAATATTTCTACTTTTTTTAAATGAAAAAGAATAAATGTATTATGTGCATTCAAACCTTTCTTCGAATAAATTATTTTGATTCATTTTCTTTTATTAATGTGCTAATAAATCTAGTGCTTAGTACTTCGAAAATGTATAGCTTTGCGAGGGGATGAGAAGGTTGAAATAAATTCGCAACCACTCAGGCATCTCGTCAAGGTGAATTGATAGAATAAGTAAAATAGACCGAGCTGATATTTATTAATTTTTAGTCTTTCATTGAACTTTGCATTTTGTAAACAACTGTAAAAAAAATAACTCAATCAAATGAGCTTATTTATACTAATTTATGAAATAATAATGTTTATTTTTGCGTATACTCATCCCACTATATCGACAAGGAGAAATCTTTGGAGAACTCGACTGGTGTTTCTAATAAGATAAAAAAGTAAGTTGTTTGCTTTTTGAACAACATACATACTCACGGCTATAAATCCCTAAAAGGGGTAGCCAGAGCTGAGAAATTAAAAAATTCCTCAGCCACTTTTGGAAGTTGAGTAAGAAAAAGATGGTAGAATAAAGGTTGTTGGTGATTGGTCTATCACCAACCGCATCGCCCAAAAATCCCTTAAAAAGCAAACCTCCAATTAAGGAAATAAACAAATGCAAAAGACGCATATTTATAGTCTCCTTCTAACAAGAAACTATAATCAAGTATATATTTTTGAATTATTATTATGAATTATATATTATTGCTGTGTAGTGTCGGCTTAGAATAGCACTACCCCATTTCTTCCGGTGGGTGTACGTAAGAGGCGACTGGTAGTATTTAGAATAGAATAGAATAGAATAGAATAACTCTTTATTGTACATCAAACACAAATTTACAAAAGAAATTATCATACAGTTTACAGTGAGGTACAATCGGCGGTCTTATCGCTAAAAGCGATCTCTTCCAGACAACCTTTGGAAGGTGAGATCGGTAAACTAGTTATCTAGGTAGATGCACAAAACAAGCTTACTTTAAAACTAACTTATTCAATTGAAATAATAACATAAATATTAATTACACAAAATAATATAGGTACATATTACACACATATGAACACACATACATACATAACTACATACTTTTATATATACAAGTAATACAAATACCTAAATAAAATACACAAATACGTTTTAGAAATATAATTAATACATATAATTTAAAAAGCAACAGTATTACAGCGCTTCAGTGAGATAGTGTTGTTTCACCAGATCCTTGAACACATTAAGGGATTTAGCCAGTCGCACCTCCACAGGAAGTGCGTTCCACAATTGCACAGCGTGTACAGAAAAAGAGGAGCCATAGAAATTGGTTGAATGAGAGGGAATGGTTAATTGAAGATTATGGCCTGAACGTAAATTAAGGTTATGGGAAGAAGATAGAAATTGAAAACGTTCTTTTAGATAGTTTTTTAGATAGTTCTTTTAGATTTACTAAATGCTTTCTCCTGTTTTAGGTATAATTTGTGCCGATTTTTTATTCAAGGGTGATTTTTGGACGTTGCGATAATAGCACGTTACGTTATTTCTACTGCCATCCACGAACACTTTGTTGTGTCGGCTAAGAATAACATAATCCCCTTTTACTTGGGGTCACCTGAAACCCACTATCACGAGTTTTCTTCTCGACATATCGTTTTCGTTTTAGTTATTTTAATTACAATAATTATATTCATCCAAGCGAGACATAATTATAATATCAATACGCACGTCGCGATTCTACAACGTAGTACGAGACTATTTTCGTAGATGGCGCTTAATTTATGGTTATAATATTACTAGTGAGTCACTTTGATTAAAGGTGAGGAAACGGCAGGGGGAAGCCCAAATGCCGTTTCAAGGTTCTCATTTTTTCGGGGGACGCCCTTAAGATGAACATTACGTAAAATAAATATAATTATTCTGTAATGTCTATAACCATCAAATCTAAAATACCATCAGGCAATCGTTTACATACATACACTCACGGCTATAAATCCCTAGAAGGGGTAGCCAGAGCTAAAGAATTACAAATTAATCAGCCACTTTTGGAAGTTGTGTGGTGAAAAGATAGTAAAATAAAAGTTGTTGGTGATGGGTCTCCAAACGCATCGCCCAAAAATCCCTTAAAAAGCCCCAATACCGTTAGTCGCCTCTTACGTACACCCACTGGGAGAAATGGGGTAGTGCTATTCCAAGCCGACAACACAGCAAATACACAGCAAAATCGTTTACATAGATTTAAAGCGCCAAAAGACCTCGAATTCGCTAAACCTCTATAGTTGGCCACACTGCTTATTTCTCTCCACAGACTACGCTTAAAGGTTATGTTTGTGTGATGAAGCTTTATTATTCGAGTATTTTATAGATTTTTTCATAGCTAAAGGTAGAAGTAGTAGTAGTGGTTCATAGATAGATATGTCGTGTCGTGTGGGCTTAAAACAGCACTAGGTAACCTAATACTTCCCACAGGTGCAGTAAGAGGCGACTTAGGGTGTTTGGGGCTTTTTAAGCGATGGTTGGGAGACCCACCCTTTACTTACAACATTCCTTCCCCCATAAACTTAGAAAAGTGGCTAAGGGATTTCTAATTCTGGGGCAATTGCTACCGCTTTTCGCTTTTTGTTGCTATATGCAAACAAACTAAAAATGGCAATGCATCTGTTGAAATGGCAAATTATATTTAACTATATATTATATGCCGACGCCTCGGCGCTCCTAGGTTTGACTAGCTATTCATCAGGTCTGTCTTGAAGTTATAAAGATGCTCCATCATTGGAGCCAACCGCTCCATTTTGGCTGGCCTGGTATTGATGCTAAATCGGCCCCAATCTCGCTGGTGATCGGCCAGAGACTGATAGGCCCAGACCACACGAAAACGAAATTAAAACGAACCCCTTTGTGAAACTTTTGTTTGAAATCAGTGCCAGTTCAGACTCACGCCGCGAACAAAATGTGATGAAACTTTCGTAAAATGTATCGTAGAACCGTCCCGTCCAATGTTCGATAATGACTCCTGTTGAGTCGAAACGCATCGTATATTTGTGGGTGCTCGTGGTTTTAGTTTGTGGGTGTGTGTGGTACATTGCTTGTGTCTTCTTTTGAATTTATCAAAAGTGAGAGGGCGGGCGGTGCACAGTGCATACCGCATGAAGACTGCAGCTGCAGGTATTTAGCGGAATTAAGCGAGGTAACTAAATCATATTTGTATTGCTATGGATTTCCGTAAAGTAACGCCAGATTCAGCCACACAATATCTTAAAATGTATATTTCAAGGAACGAAGAACTTATTGTGATGTGTTGGTACCTTTGTCAAAGATGGTGCCGTAAAACAAGAACTGTGAAGATACTTCCCTACATAAAGAATGACGTATTTTTGTGGCTGTGAGAGAGTTACTCCGAACTGTTAGCCCAGAACACACGGTGAAACGAAACTGCAACTCATAGTTACTTTTGAAACCACTACTGAGAAACCACACATGACGCGACAGTGTACGAGAAACAGTTGTTTGCGTTTCGTGAAAAAAATACCGACAAAGAACAAAAAACCCAGAACACACAATGTAACGGAACTTCAATGAGTAATGGGAGCCTATGGCAGAAACTCAGTTGCAACTCAAATAAGTAACTATGAGTTGCTCTAATGGAACTGACTAACGTTTTTTTTATTTTAAACGCAGAATAAGTCTACAAAGTGTTTACTTTTTCATAACTCATAAAATGGCTGAAATATTTAGGTTCACAGTGCCTATTTTCGGCCGACAGATTTAATTGGGGTTGGCGCGGGATAGTATATGATATGACGTCACAACCCTGCCATTCGACTTAGGCGACTTTCCAACTTAGGCTATGTAGCACTCATCGCATATTATACAATAATTTTAATGGCTTTTGACGACAGGTTTGGTTCAAACGAAATAGACAGCGTTTTTGAAATTAATTGCCATAGCCTCGACTCTGCTGAACAGTGTGAGAGCATCTTAAATAACAAGTACAAACTTAAAATATTGACTTTCAACATACGCAGCATCGAAAAGCACTTTGACGATTTTCTTATTTTGTTGAGACGACTTGCAATCGACTTCGATGTCATTATCTTGACCGAATGCTGGCTAAACCATAGAACGATTATAGGGCAGTTGGCGGGATACACTTCGTACAAAAGTACCACATACATAAATAAGGCTGGCGGAGTGGTAGTTTATGCCAAAAAAAACTTAAATATAACAACACGCGAACCCACATGGACTCAAGCAAACTGCATAATCCTAGAAATAAACAATAAAATCACTGTGTTTGCAGTCTATCGCTCTCCGTCCTTTCGAGATCCACAAAACTTTTTAGAAGGTCTGGCTGATCAAATTAGCTCCTCTTCTTGCAGATCACATATGATACTAGCTGGAGACATTAACATCGACTTGTTATCAGGTTCAAACACAGGCCTCTCAGAATATCTATGCGCAACCGCAGAGTTCGGTCTTGTAGCAGCTGTTACAAAGCCAACACGTCTCTCTGCTTGCCTTGATCATATATTTATAACCCCTATCTGGAAGGCAGTGGCTATTGTATGTGTAAGTAGCATTACGGACCATAGACTCGCAATGGTTGGGACCCAAGTAACACAATCTTGTCTAAAAAGGATCTATTAGATAACTACTAGAATTTGATATTTTTGTCTACCTTAAGAGTAATATATCCCCAAAGTCATCTTCAAGAACGCTTAAAGACAGAGTTTAGTACGAGTGGGCACAACCTTATCCTATCTCATTAGTATAAGTTAAGAACAATTAATAGATAGAGTTAAGAGTTGAATATTTTTTAATCCTGCGAAGACGTTCTTCAAGTGTTTCACTAAACTGTTTATAGACATAAAGTTTAACTAGTACATAGTTTATAGATAAGGTTTAGATCATAAGATAAGTCTTTGCTCGTTGAGTTTTAAAACCAAATTAACTCAAAACAAACAACTTTAAGTTTAATTTTATTAGTAATGGATAACGTCACGTAATGGCGCAGAACTTACAAGAGGTTTTTAAATTTATTGTTGCATCATGGCGTAATATTTATAAACTTCTTATTTTTTACATGACTTTTATTCAATCTAGCTAATAGGTTAATACGAAAAATTGTATGCGCTTGAAATTTTTTCATCTAGTTTTGTATAAAACTCTCTTAAAATAAGAGCGCCCGCAGAAAGTGAGGGATTTAATATTTATAATATAATAAGAATATTACATATATGGTACAAACAATATTTTTTCATTGCATTTTAATGTTTAATGTACTAGTATTATTAAAAAATAATAATTCATATCATATTCAATGTAAAATTCATTGTAACTGAATGGTAAATGACATAAAAATAAGCATTGAAATTCGTAAAAAAATAATTCGTCACAAAATACGCCATAAAAATGGCGTTTAGATAAAATTTACTAGAACAACGACTTTTGTAGAAAAAATACTCTAGAGAATTTTCTTTAGTATAGCTTACACAAGTAGTAAGAACAATTACACTTACTATATTCTCAATCATCTAGTAAAAGAATAAACAGACTGATGAATGGTTTAAGATTGCATAGTGACTAGCATCTCTGTATTCCTTATTATCTTCTCACAGTATTACAAGACTTTCATAAGTGCAAAAGTGAGTGCATGTTACACACAGAAAAAGACCACTTTATACATAAGAGAGCAATCGAGAAGCTAAGTAAAATACATTTTTATTTTATTAGTAAAATACATTTTCGATATTAGAGGTCTATTCTGGATTTTGGTGGGTAGCTTGATACTTCGTTGGCAACACTGCGGGCGATAAGCATTCTATAATCAGATAATAATTCTTTGTCATAGCTCCTTCATTTTATTTTCTTCTTTATAATATAACATTTATGCCAGTATTCGCCGTTACAGATATTTTTAATTTCTGTCGTTTTTGGACTCTGCAATAATGTTCTCGGATCCTTTGGCATAGTATCAGGTTGGAAATTATTTATTATCTATACTTATAATAAATCTGTAGAGAGGTCAATTCTGTACATGAAATATATTTTCAAAATAACCATCAGGTGGTGATTAGGGATCGATACTGATGCCAAAAATGCAATCAGTAAAATTTTTGTCTGTCTGTCTGTCGGTTTGTATGTTCCTTATGGAAACAAAAACTACTCGACGGATTTTAACGAAACTTGGTACAATTATTCTTCATACACCTGCGCAGGTTTTTGTATTCTTTCTAGCAGAGTAGTATAGGGGATTTTGGGAAATTTTGGGAAAACGGGAGAAGTTACTCCATTTTTTAAGCTTCCGTCGCGTGTGCAGCCTCAATGGTTAAACTTACATAGAAATCATGTATCACGGAAATATTCTTCATAAAATTATCTAAAAAAAAATCCTAGCAGTTTATGTCTATCTTTTACGGTTGACTCACAATAACACGTGTAATTCCTGATAGCTTAGCAGTTCGGATCATTCTGATTATATTTGTTTACTCTTACGTTTGTAAACCTTTCACTCATCTCAAATTTAAAAAAGGTAACATTATTACCTATTCAATAAAAAAAGAGTCATAGAAATCGGTAGACAAACACCGAAATTATACATAAAATAAGCCATCGCGCCCGTGATCAAAACCAAATCTTTACTAATTTACATATAACATACTAGGTGGCGCCAGTAGTTGCATCCTATATCACGTAATGATTTGTTTTTTAGATCGTTATAAATACTTCATAGCGTTTTATTCCAAAATTTGCTATTAAAAGGAAATACTGAACCGTTCATCAAAGCGCATTTAAAATCACCAAACTACACTGTTTAGGGAGTGCTATAAATTTAATAAATTGAAATCATTTTGCGCTGAATTTCACAATGCTTTAGCAGTGACTGAAGAAAGAAACCTTAGATATTTAAAAAAACAACGCTACCCGTGCGAAGCTGGGACGATCCACTAGTTTGAAATAAATCCTTCAAGGCCATGTGAGTTATAGCATGAGTTGCCGACCACTGGCGTAGCTCATTTCTGAGGCGATTGGATCGACTTTCGTCGTCGTTACTATTGGTTTCATCAGAATCGGGTGTGGAATCAGACTGCTCACTTTCATAATTTTGTTGTTGTAGGGGACACTGCAAATTGAGTTTCTATCGATGTAAGAACACTAGAACAATTTCCTACATTT
Organism: Bedellia somnulentella; assembly: GCA_963576735.1. NCBI lineage: Eukaryota > Metazoa > Arthropoda > Insecta > Lepidoptera > Bedelliidae > Bedellia > Bedellia somnulentella. The sequence goes on from OY755171.1 coordinate 2,241,768, forward strand.
AGTAGCAAGTTACATATATTCTGGATCTGAAATATTTTGTACCTCTTCTTCATCGTTTTTTGTTTTTAAATAGTTTTAAATTTTTCGACGAAAGCCACCAGATATTTTAATTTTTTTTACTCTGTCCATTGTATTTGCATAAAATCATCCAGTTAAATATGGTTTCACTTATAATTTGGTCACTTTTAGACAAATATCACTTAAAATGCACGCTCTCACAATATTCTCCAGATAAACTACAAAGATGCTACAAAGTATCTATTGAAGCATATTATCTAAACTTGAAGCTCTTCATAAACAAACATAAGAGTACCAATACCTAAAATATAATATTTGTAGACAGTTTTGGCTTAAAGTATAAACTTTTATCTATAAAGTTACTTCAAGCTAGGTACCTTTAGGTTTAATTAACTATTTGTAGAACATTTTACCTTTTAATGTTGAATATACCTATAAACGTACTTGGAATAGTTCGCTTTAGAACCAACTCTATAGAAATAATACAGTTCAAGAAAAAAAACTCCTTAAGAATACATGATCTTGATGAAAACCATCTTCAGGAAGCCCCGATCTAAAGATAAACCATTTATAGACTGTCAATAGATTGATTTGTTTTAAGCCTCCAAGACTGTGTTCCTTGGGGATAGACGACTCAATCTCGAAAGCAAAACCAAATCGAACATCTATTAGAACTGACTTTGCTGGTGTAGAATCTGATTTAGGGAAAATCGACTGGTCTGATCTGATGAATCTGCAATCAACAAATGAGGCAGCAGTCCTGTTCACTGAAACTATCTCATCAGTAATGGCAGCCCACTCAAGAGAGGTAACGTTGAGTCGTAAAAACTTCAACCTTAAACCGTGGATGACTCCGGGCATAATTAGGTGTATGAGGAACAGAGATGCCCTTCATGCTAAGGTGCACAAGCAACCCAGAAATGAAATCTTGAAGGTCACCTACACTCGGTATCGAAATTTTTATTACAATCTCGTACGATCGCTAAAACATGATTACGAAAAATCTGAACTTGAGAAACATCGAAAACATCCAAAAAAACTATGGTCTACCATCAAGGACATTTGCCATTCAAACAAAGCCAAGGTTTCAGCTTCAGATCTAATTACAAATAGTAAAGAACACCCCAAAACTTCTGCTAACCAATGTAACGAGTATTTTTCAAAGGTTGGCAACACATTGGCTACCAAAATATTGGACAGATCAGGGGAGACAGAGGACTCATTGGCCGCAAAACTATCCGTTGCCCGAAAGTCTTTGCATTCGATGTTTCTGCAACCGACCGACTCAGCTGAAGTAGTGGAATTAATACAAAAACTACCCTCAGATAAAGCACCTGGACTCGACAAAATTTCTAACAGATTGTTAAAAGCCGCGAAACATCATATAGCTTTACCTCTGGCACACGTATTTAACCTTAGCCTAGCAAATGGCGAGTTTCCTGACCTGTGGAAGATGGGAGTGGTATCGCCAATTCACAAGAGTGGGTCTAAAGCACAGCCGTCAAACTATCGCCCTATAACACTGCTATCAACTATATCAAAAATTCTTGAAAAAATAGTAAATACCAGGTTAGTAAGTTTTCTAGAAACCAATAAACTTCTATCCAGTAGGCAGTTCGGCTTTAGGCGTGGAAAATGCACTGAGGATGCAGTCGGAGAGCTAACCAGCCTTATATCCTCACATCTGGACCAGGGTAGGGCCTGCATCGGTACGTTCATGGACCTTACGAAAGCCTTCGACACGGTGGCTAAGCCTTTATTGATGAAAAGACTCGAAGCAATCGGAGTACGGGGGGTTGCGCTTGACTGGTTCCACAGTTACCTCACAAACCGATTCCAATGCGTAAAAATAGACCAAACTATTAGCGACCCATACCCAATCAACTTCGGAGTGCCACAGGGAAGTATCCTGGGACCTACCCTCTTCTTGATTTACATAAATGACGTGTTGAGCCTTTCTCTTAGAAATGCAGAGCTATTTTGTTACGCAGACGACACAGCTATTGTGTTTTATGGTTCTTCATGGAAAGAGGTATTTGGTTACGTGGAGGAGGGCATGGCTTCCATCGCTAAATGGCTTTCGGAAAATTTACTGACGCTCAATCCTGAAAAGACGCATATGTTATGTTTTCACAAGACTCGCGCTTCAAAGCCTCCTTCCACAGAAATAAAAATACACTCCTGTGACGCACCAATATTTTCCTTACCAAATAATTTAGGCTGCCAGTGCCCCGTTCTCACAAGAGCCACTTCAACTAAATACCTCGGCATTACCCTTGACCACAACTTGTCCTTCAAAGAACACATCCACACACTGTCTGGTAGAGTTCGCAAAGTCATTAACATAATGAAACTGCTCAGAAATAGCGCCGACTCCAAACTACTGACCCAAATCTATATAGCTATCTGCCAAACACTAGTGTGTTACTGCTTGCCAGTCTGGGGCGGTGCAGCGAAGACTGTTCTAATAGAATCAGAAAGAGCTCAAAGATCTGTCCTGAAGACCATGATGAACAAGCACTACAGATATTGCACAGCTAGTCTCTACACCGAATGTGGTTTAATGAGTATCCGGAAGCTATATATCTCCCTATCAATCATTCAAGCACATAAAAACTTCTCCCAACACTTTCGTAGCAATGTATCCCAAACAAAGAGAATCCCAATTGTTCCTATGAATTACTGTAAGACCACTTTTGGTAAAAGATTTCAATCTTATCTACAACCACGGCTGTATAACTCATTCATAAAGACCTGCGACATAACTCACTGCACTGTAAGAGAAACCAAATTTAAAGTGAACAGCTGGCTGTCAAGCATGTCCTACGATGCAGCAGAGCAATTAGTGAGAGTGATTGACTGACACCAAAACATTGTAATACGCATACACAAATGCACATACATACATTAACACACACACACACACACACAACCACGTCAAATTACACTGTACCATTTTTTCTTTAGGAATTTTTATATTAAAATCTTTTAACTTGCTGTTGTAATTTAAACATGAAACACACAAATGCACACACATACACATATACACATATATATTTAGGCTAAATATTTTTATTTTATTTTGTGTTTTAATTTGAATTTTATTATGCATGCTATCCAATATACTTCATCAAAACAGTATCAAAGATAATGTAAATTCTTATAGTTTTTTTTTTATGTTTTTTCTTACTGTCGGATTGTTATATTGTTTATAACTACTCGGTACCCACGATACAGGCTTGCCTAGTGTGGGGCCACAGGTACTCAATTAAATGTATAAAGCAACATCTTAAAGTAATATCCTGTCTGTACTGATACTGATGTGTTTGGAAAATAAAGATTTATTATTATTATTATTATTTAGGTTCACAGTGCCTATTTTCGGCCGACAGATTTAATTGGGGTTGGCGCGGGATAGTATATGATATGACGTCACAACCCTGCCATTCGTCGCTCTCGCTTGCGTACGCATGGAGTTTTTTGATACAAAGAAGCAAATAAATACTGTAGTGTGCCACAGTATTTATACTGTACAGTTAAAACATCAGAAATGTTGTGTTGGTGATTTTGTCTCCAGCCGCATCGTCTAATATTCTTCTAGAAAACAGCACCTAATTTTCCAAGTCGCCTATTATTACCCTTGTGGAGAAACGAGGTAGAGCTATTCTGTGCCGATAGTAAACAAATAATATAAAACAATCCCCAACAACAATAATCTTCTACGCCATTTTAAATGTTTATAAGTGTTTTGAGCTTGTTACTTCAGCTATCAGGCAGGAAGTATTTGTAACAACTCAACTCGCAAAACTCAAGCGTACACGCAGTTACCCCCGTAGGGGTTGACATAAGTGCCTATCGTTTATGTTACTGTATTGTAAAAAAGCATATAAAATGAATCAATAAAAAAAACAATCGCACCATTCCCAACGGATCGACTACGCGCTGTGTCAATGACCGGCCGGCTCACGGGTTGTGACGTCACATTAAAAAGCACGCAAAATTTTAAGGTTCCAAACGGGATTGAACTTCTCGAGGTCGCAGCATCGGAATTACTGCATGTATTGACGTGAAATAAAAACTATTCTAATGTAAATGATGTAAACTAACGTTCCATGTGTCATTTCATACAGATATTTTGACCCATTTGTGTTCTCCATTGCTTAAGTGAGTCATGCTACTCGTACCATGTTTATTGCACACTTTAATTCAAAATTGCGATGCAGGCGAAAGGACAGTCAAATTGTTGACACAAACACTTAGAAATCAGCTCACCTGGTCCGACACCCACAGAAAGAGTTGATATTGCTTTTATAAGCCGACAGTTTCTTTCCCTTAAGGTTTTTTAATTTGGATACAAAAAAATAATTACAATCTGTTGTAAAATTATTTATTTCTCTATAACTATATTAAGATAAAAATTACATTCGTTATTTTGTTAGATCATACAACATTTAGATCAACAAAAATAAGCATAAGAAATATAAACATACTCTCGCTTAAAAATAAAGGAAAATCAAATTTATTTCACTGGAATAAATGGCATGAGATTCTATCTAATTTAAACTTAAGACAATATAAAATTATAAAGATAATAAAATAATTAAAAAATAGTTTACAATAGTTTAAGAATTCCTTTGGCATTGCATCCTACTAATAGCAGTAAAATTCTTTCAATAACCTTATAAAATATATTTTATGCGACTTTTAGTGCTTTAAGTAAGAACATAAAATTGTCTTTGTACGATTAAGTACATTTATTTTAACAAATCATTTATTAAGGATAAATTTATTAGATGTACTATACATTGTTCATAATTGTAAAAATAATTTTGATTAATTTGTAACTAAAAGCCATAAGCAATAATGGCACTTATTGTAATATAATATTAAGAGCAAATTTGAAATAGTTTGTTACGAAAAAATACGTTAGTAAATGCAAAAATACTGCGGATTGTGTTTAAAGTTAACGAGCACAAGCTCAAAACTAAATTAATTACTGTATAAATTTAAGAAAATATATAGTTTTAATTTATTGTTTGAATTCTTATGTTAATGTTTTTGGAACTTAATGCTGTTTTTATTAACACTTTAGTTTACAAAAATGCATCCGTTAAGGCTAATTAAATGTGATGCATATGTATCATATTCATATATCATTTTTTAGCTGTTAATGTTAATGTTATGTTAACCTATAAACAAACACATACGATAGGAAGACGAAAAGTTCAGAATCTATTAAACCTTTAGTACTCTGAGTTGTTATATAAATTTAATCATTAAAAACATTTATTCAATGCTGTGAACTCAAAGATACAGTTTCAATATTTTGTACTTTTCCATTACCAGATCATTATTGAAGCAAATGTACAAAAAGTTAAACAACATATTTAAAACTCATCATGTCTCGCCAAGGCCTCTCCGAAGTCCGTGGCCTGAGAGCCAACAAAGAGATCGTACTTATCGAGTATTTCATCCTTGGTAAGTTTGTCGTCCGCATCCGTATCCGCTTCGTAAATTAAATGGCGCGCTTCCGCTTTGGCGTTGTCAAACTCGGGCGGCGCGATCCAGTCTTTCACCTCGTGCTCGTCTAGGTAGCCATCTTTGTTTGTGTCTCTGTAACAAATATGATTGATTAGTAATAATCCCCACATGAGGTTTTCATGAACAAAAGGATTTAAATTATTTTAAACTAGCTGACCCGACAGACTTCGTACTGTTAAATTTGCTTATGACAAAGCTTAAGGCCTTCCGGTACTCTTAGTTCAATCGGACGTGAATATTATATTGGTCATTTTTTTTCGGGATTTAAAGTATCCTATGTTTCAATTTGGGTCATTATCTAGCATTCTGCCAAATTTTCGTTCATGTACATTATGTACTTGAGGAGCCTTTTTGCCTCAAACACACAAACATCTAAACTTTCACACTTATAATATTAATAGTATTATTATGATTGATATTACTTATTGCTGCGCTATGCGGTCAATTTCTAGAGTTTTTATCAATTCTGTGACTGCAGCTACCCTTTCTTTTCGGGATTTATAACCTTCAGTATATATATGCACGTTTAAGTTTTATTGACCACGCTTTTTGTTTTAAGTGGGTTAACAACTATAAACGTTTGGAGATAATCGAACTCTATGCCATTGCTAACTATGATTTCTCAAAAATAGCTCAGGATTACTGATATTTTTGAATAGGTTTTTTTTGTTTGTATGATGTTTCCACTGATGGTCATATCACAGTCACCATAATCATCATCAGCCAAAAGACATTCATTGCTGAATATAGGCCAACCTAAAGATCCCTTCAATGACCTGTCTTGTGGTACATAAACATAACATAAACGTTCACGCCAAATATCCCCAAAGGGGATGGCAGAGGTACTAATACTTCTGAACATCACGCGACTTTGTCACATGGTGTTCAGAGTACCCTTGTACTACCTTCTTCCATAAGCTTTCCGCGGCATAGACCCAGAAAACAAAGTTATCAAAGAAAAACTTATTTTCGTGTCTGGAGAACTTTATTAAAGTTAACTTTATTTTAGCAACCGTGATAGCCCAGTGGGTAGAACACTCGGTTATCGTGCAAACGACTAGTGTTCAAATTCTGGGTCGGGCCTGCACCAATTTGTCTTTTCTAAAGACATATGTGTGGTTAATTTATCATGGTTGTTAACGGTGAGGGAAAACATCGTGAGGAAACCCATATGGCTGAGTTGTACTTAGTCATGTGACAGTGTATTCGTACAAAACGGTGATAGGCCTGCCCCCTATCACGTGAGTACACTGTCCATGCAAAACGTGGGTACTCTGAACACCAGGTGACAAAGTCACGTGATGTTCAGAAGTATTAGTACCTCTGCCAACCCCTTCGGGGATATGCGGCGTGAACGTTTATGTTACGTTATATGTTATGTTTATTTTACAATCCTTACCCAACAACCAAAATTTACTGAGAAAATCCTATTACTGAAGCCCTGGTTATTATTTTGGGTTTTTTAACTGTAAGTAAAGGTAGACGCTATAAAAAGTTACCAAATTTACCTATATCCAGTAAACTGCTCCCTCTCTTGCTTGACCCATTCAGGTTCTTCCTCATCCTCACCTTCCTCAGTCTTGTACATGTCTCCGATGTATTCGTCTATCGAGATCTTGCCATCCTGCAATACACAGATAAGATTATAAAATAATACTTGTGTAAGAATTGATATATTTGCGGCTACTGGCAATTAAACATCTTTTCTTTCTTTCAGTTTCGTTAATCCCCCTAAATGTGTGACTTCGAGAGCAACTTGCGACTTGCGGCCAAATCAACGTCAAGCTTCGTTTACATTCAACAACCTTTTCCTACATTATTCTTCACACTTCGAAGTTTTTTTTTACTTTTAATTTATTAATAAATAAAATCAAATCTCGCATTATCTTCATCGATATCATCCACAGTTTCCAATACGACGCAACACAGATGCTTGGATGGTCCACAAGCTTCAATCTACATTGATCAATCTTTCTATACTTCCAACTTGAGACGCATCCTTAATTATTTTTTTCAGTCTTTATTCATAACATAACATGAACGTTCACGCCGTTTATTGTCGAAGGGGTTGGCAGAGGTACCAATACTCCTGAACTCACATGGCAAGCGCCATCTAGTTTCCAGAGAAGGTACCCACGTTTTGCTTAGACAGTGTACTCACGTGATAGGGGGCAGGCCTATCGCCGTTTTTGTACAAATACACTGTCACATGACTAAGTACATTTCAGCCATGTGGGTTTCCTCACAATGTTTTCCCTCACCGTTAGCAACCATGATAAATTAACCACACATATGACTTTAGAAAAGACAAATTGGTGTAGGCCCGACCCAGGATTGGAACTCACGCCCTTCTGTTTTTCGGGCGGGTGTTCTACCCACTGGACTATCATGTCGCTTGTCAGTCTTTATTCATAAATCAAATACTTAAAATCTCAAATTACTCTCATCGATATTCTCACCTGTTTTCAGCACACGATACTACGCATGTTGGGATAGTCCTCAAGCTTCAATGTTTTCATCATTCAGCTTCGGACACATTATTTTTAATATTATTTATTAAAATAATAAAAGGTTGTAGGTGATAAGTATCCAACCACATCGCCCAAATATGCCTCAAAATCCCCAATACCCCAATATTAGTCACCTCTTACGTACCAACGGAAGAAATGGGGTAGTGCTATTCTAAGCCGACACTACACAGCTAAAAATCTTTTCCCCATATCTTTCCAAAAGTGGCTGAGGAATTTCTAATTCCTTAACTCTGGCTACCCGTTCTTTGGATTCATAGCCGTGAGTATAGCGATAAAACCGCCAATTGTACCTCACTGTAAACTGTTTGATAATATTTTTATTTTTGTAATTTGTGTTTGATGTGCAATAAAGAGTTATTCTATTCTATTATATTCTATTCTATATGTATGTAATAATGAAAGTAATTCTCACATTATCCTTATCGATATCCTCCATGGTTTCTAGTACGACGATATCACGCATATTGGGATGGTCCTCCGGATGTAGGAAACTACCAAATTCTGTGCGGTTTACCGCGTCATCGCGATCTTCGTCTGGGGAACAAATAAGAAATAATAATTTATTTCTCCAAAGACCTAACAAAATTGGCCTTCCAAAGGTTATCTGGAAGAGATCGCTTTTAGCGATAAGACCGCCAATTGTACCTCAATTTGTGTTTGATGTGCAATAAAGAGTTATTCTATTCTAATGCATGTTATAGCTAAAATTTAAAAAATCCAGGTAAGGCTAAGCATACTTAAATAGGGTCATTGACGCCATAATAGGTCATAGCACAGGCTCCTATGGACGCAAATTCACGTTCACTAGAATCATTTAAAATGTTTATGTAATTTGAGTTAGTGGAGAAACAATAAAACTATTCATTGCCTTAGGGAAGCGGCGTAAATTATATACATAAAATGATTAAAAAACAAAATATAGTATTAGTTATATGGTAGAAGTTAAGAAAATTTATGACATTATTTGCTTGTTCGTATTGAGCTACAAACACAACAACTGGTAAAAATAGGTAGATCTTTGATATCGGATAATTCATTTGATCATATTAAGTATGGTTGATCGGTATCACATGAATACACTGTCTAAGCAAAACGTGGGTACTCTGAAGACCAAATGAAAAAAAAGGCATGTGATTTTTAGTAGTATTAGTATCTCTGCCACCCTTTCGGGAATTGACAGTGTGAATGTTGAGTTGAGTATAAAGTATCACGTTGAGCAATACAAAAAGCATAAAATCAACATGACGACTAACAATAGTAACAATCCGCGTTGAACCATTATTTCTGGGACTAAAGTAGGAAATTATTAAAAACAATGTCTTCATCTTTTAAAATATAATTAATGAAGTAGTAGACAAAGGGAATGAAATGATGACAGCAGAAATTTTATCCAAGCTTTAAACTGAGGGACTCATGATATAGTATATAATTCTTACCAGCATGGTTCCATCGCCTACGATCTCTTTTCTTAAGCTGATTAAAAGTAAATCCTTCAGGGTTTTGAGCAGCTAGTTCTTTGGGGTCCATATCTTCCATGAAGCCGTACACATTCTTGTGGTATTGCTGAAAAAAAAACAATTTCATCATCACAGCTTTCAATCCATCATGACCTGCCTTATTTTTGTTTTATTCTTTTTGCTAACCTGATGAGCGCAACAGCAGGCAGTGGTGTATCTTGGCAGACATTAACGATTACTACTATGATAGTAAACAGGACTCGTATAAATAAATAATAAATAAATATATTGTATAAATTGGCCTCGTTGAAACGGAAGAAGTCTTTATTTTCGGTATACGGGCATCTAGATATTACGGCGTAAAGATCAGCTGTGAAGTATAGTGTTTCAAGTTAGCACAGGCTTGTACCGGCTCTAGAAAATTTAACAAAATAAAGTATTCTGAACTCTCGTTACACTTAATGTGCTACATATACATACATATACTCACGCCTATAAATCCCAATAGTAAAGTACTAGGATATCATAAATTCCCAAAAATCGATGTCGCCTCTTACGACACCCCATGAAAAGATACAGGTTATTACTATTTAAAACCGACACTGCAAGCACGAGCCGTGTTTAAACTAGTTATCGCGTGGTATAAAGCAGCCATCTCTTACGCACTTACTTAGTATCGTATACTGCCATCTCATTCTAACCGTTATCGTGTCGATAAAATAGCGCTCGTGCTTGCTATACTGTTGTTGTTACTCAGTTATTTAAAAGAGCCTGTTTGCTGCATCACAGGGAAACCTACTGCGGTACTCAAAACTCATTGTAAACTATTCAATTTTGTGATACAAATGCCTTTTTTACAATCTATTTATCTGCACAATCACTTGATGTCTACATTTCCTTACCTCCCGCGTAACAACATCGGCATTGTCCGTTATGTAACGTTTCTGAGAGTATGTGATCCCGTCCTTCTCATCTATCTTATATACGATATTACCACTATAACACTATTATAGTGCTATTTTAAGCCGAACTACCTTCCACGTAACAACATCAGCTTTGTTTTAAGTGTACGTGATCCAGTCTTGTTCTATCTATCTTATGTACGGTATTACCAAGGTAAAAAACGGTATAGTGTTATTTTAAACCGCCCTTACCTCCCACGTGACCACATCGGCATTATCTGGGTTATGCATCTTCCAGTGCCTCTCCACGTCCTCCGTGATGTAACGTTTCTGAGTGTATGTGATCCAGTCTTTTAGTTCTACTAGCGTCACGAACCCGTCTTTGTTCTCGTCTATTTTGTCTACGATTAATCTGGAATTTAGAAAATATGTTATGTAATTTAAAGTAAAAGGATGACTTCACATAATATTGAGAAAAGTACCATAATCATTTAAATCGGTCGTTGACTGCTTATCGCACGTTGAACTTAATGTAAGTCGTGATTGAAATTTATGTTAATTATTAATTTTGTTATTAAATTTTCGCTATTTATTTCTTAAGGGATTGTTTCTGTAATGTATATAATAATTCATACAATCAAAAATATGTATATATCTTAGGATTACGGATGATGTTGAGAAGACCCGCAGGGCGTTAAAAGACCAGCCAAAAACGTTTTAAAAAACGGTAGTCCAAAATTTGAACAATTAAATAGCATGTATGAGAAAAATTTACATTGTGAGGGAATAAATAAAGTGTATATAGATAAACCTTCACCAGGATAAAGTGACTATCGGTTCTATCCGCTCACGCTAAGATGAGGCTCAGTAAGATAGGTTGGAAATCTCTGCCAACCTTTTAAGAATATAGGCCTGAAGTTAAGTAACCGAAAAAAATTGTATGTACAACGTGATATCAAAAAAATATCTGCATTTGTTTGCAAAGGATTATTTTGACTGACAATCAATCACAAGGACCAGTCCGTTCAAGAACTCATACATCCCCTATCATAACACGAGATGGGATAATGCTATTCTGAGCCAATAGAGCATAACGTAAAATATTTATGTGAATCAAGCCCCAACAAGCACATGACGAGAATAGAAATTTCGAGACTAAAATTGACGATAAGATAACGCTTAACGCAGTGTCATACTCGCTTGATTCCGGAAACTGTTGAAATCATTGTATTTGATTCAACTCAACTCTCAGGAGATGAGGACCGTCAGTAAATTTTGTAATGTAGGTTATCTGATCGAATGAGAAATAAAATGTGTTCTATAATTAAATTTTAACCGGTCGCGATATAGCACAAATAATTTTATACATATACGCAGTGGGGAGATATAATGATAAATTAGACCCGTCGGGCGGGTTAGACAGTCTATTATATCAAACTTCTCGCTCTTTATTTAAAATATTCATCAATCCTTAAATGCACGCCTTGCGCCTTTTTTCTTCAATATTCCGACGACTATCTACTTCAGAATACTCTTCATTTGATATAAATATATTCTCCATTGTGTTCCTTCACTGACATTACCTTCAATATTGGCTCTAAATTTACCCATTCTCAGTGTACGAAGTTTAGCCTTTTTTATGCGTTAACGATCTTAATAAATTTTTATTTGGGTTTGTTAAAATAAATATTTTTTTATGCATGCGCTTATCTTAACGATCCTTTCATCTCATCACGTAGGTATTACTATTAAGAATATCTTCACAATATGGGTTCAGTACAGAGTGCTGTCCTAGTTACGGGTAGAGTGGGTGTGATAAGCGAGATTGATCTCATTTTAACAAGAAAATTACTGAATCACTTGGCTAATGACCGATTAGACGCACGCTGTGTAGCAATGTTTTATCTTAAAATATGAATAGGTTTATGAATTCGAATGTGTAAGTTGACATGAGAAAACGGCTAATTGCGATTCGGACTCTCGGAGGAAGAATTTCACAGGATTAGTTCTACAAAACCGGCAATGTTAAAGGCAAAATATTTTTGATATTTTTTTACGTATTTGTCACAGTGTATGAGATTACTTGGTGACAGATAGGGAGACAGCTGCCTGAACAAAAGGGACCTTTCGATATTGAACCCTAAAAGAGATGACTCTAGGGAATTACACAAGAGGTTGTGAAATGACTGCCAGGGCTAAAATGGCGATGAATAAAAGAGCATGTATGAGGATATTGAAGATGATAATGGTTTACCAGGATCCTACAAAATGATGATCACTATCAATATTGGATTTCTACCTACCCCAAGAAGAACTGATGCCGCGAGTATATGTATATGTATGATAAATAATATCAAAGATAAGTAAAGAAGCTTAATACACAATACATGGCTTTACTACATAACAAACTAATATGAATACAAAATATGTTCTTACCCTAATCTTCTCTTACTTTCCTCAGGTGCTAGTTGATCAAAAGTTTTAGCCTGATCTTCACCTAAGAAGGCATCGTGATCAAACTGCTTATTGTGGTGTTCTTTGAAATTTTCAGCTTCATTCAAATGTGCCATCAGACGTTTGGTTTCCTCTACCGATGGGACTCCGGCAAATACTGCCGAAACGGCCAGCATTAGCAGTAATGCCTGCATTCTGAAATTAATATTATTATTATTATTCGAGATAATACACTAGCAGCAATATTTTGCTGATGCGTGTATATCACTGCACTTGTTTTAAATATTTGTCAAGTCTGTTTTTAAAAGAGTTCACTGAGGGAGCACTGATCACTGTCTCTGGTAGTTTGTTCCACACGTCCACAACACGATTTGGCAAAAAATTGAGTCTCGGATTGCTTGTACACAAGGAGTGTGATAGTTTTAGAGAATGTCCTCTCAAGTTCCTATTTTTGTTCATTATAAACATATCTTTTAGTCCTGGTACATTGTAGTAGCCTGTCAATATCTTATATGTCTCAATAAGGTTTCCTCGTTTCCTCCGTTCTTCTAGCGTAGTCAGACCAAGTATCGCAAGGCGTTCTTCATATTCCTTGTTCTTTAAGCCTGACACCATCTTCGTTGCTCTTCTTTGCACTTTCTCAAGAAGGTCGATGTCTTTCTTGAAGTAAGGACTCCAGATTTGAAATCCGTATTCCAGCAACGGGCGTACATATGCCTTGTATATCTTTAAAAATAGGTCTATCGTGATGTGAAAAAACGCCTTTCGAATTAGATATAGCAGGGAGTTAGCTCTTTTTGTTATGGTGAGTATGTGTTCTTCCCATTTCATGTTGTAAGCAGTGATTATACCTAGATCCTTCTGATGGGTAACATTTTTAAGAACTTTGGATTCAAGGATGTATTCATTGTGAGGATTATTACTACCCATGTGTAAGACAGTGCATTTATCAATGTTTAGGGTCATCAGCCAGTCTTTAGTCCAACCAATAACACAATCAAGGTCGTTTTGAATTACACCATGTTTAATAAGAGGGTTTCCCATAATCTTTGTATCGTCGGCAAAAAGAGACAAGTCCGAGTCTATAATGCTTTTGAGATCCGTCAGAAAGATATCGAAAAGAATCTGTCCCAGCACAGAGCCTTGTGATACACCACTCAGAACATTATGTGGTTCAGAATAGCTTTCACCAACTCTTACTCTAAATGTTCTGCCAACCAGAAAGTCTTTAATCCAAAGCAGAAGATCGCCACGTATTCCAAAGTGTTCTAGTATGTAAATAAGTCTTTTTAATGGGACACGATCGAAGGCCTTTTCATAATCTAGGTAAATGATGTCGGTGGGTTCATGTTCCTCCCAATTTCTACTACATATTGGTCTTCATACTGGTCCATTCATACTGGTCTCGTTGGTAGTTGACTAGCTTATGGATCCAGCGGTGCTAGTACGATAAGTAATGAAACACGTCGGGGCGCACGAGAAAGACGTTTTTGTCGATGCAGCCGTAGAGAAGATCCGTTTCTCGACCGTCGCTAGCACAGCATGTAAAATAAGCGTATGTTCAAGGGCGTGTGACGTCACTGAGCGAATGGTTTCGTGTTTTCTCGACGAGGGTAACGACAACTCCCTTCTTTTGCTAGCACAGTGTTACATTGCGCGAAGACATATGTCGACGCTGCGACGACATAGTCATGATATTTCTCGTGGTGAGGTTGGGGTCACGACAACATAATATAATTACGTAATTTTGTTATTGAGATACAAAAGTTACATTTTTCATAAAATTTTGAATGAGTATCACATATTTAAATTTAAAACTGTAAACTTAGTAAATTTTAATCGCGAAACATTGGTTTAAAATAGCACTACCACGCCTTTTTTGTTATTGTATTTATTTATATTTATTTCATTCTAGATTTGTGAGTTTTAGTTTACAATTCTTAACTGTTTTATTATTTAAGGTGCAGTGTATGTTCTAAATACCACTACCTTATCTCTTTTCACGTCAATGATTATGGAATATGTTTTTAAATAAAGTTTCAAAATGATATGTTATTTTTAGTTTGAAACTGTACTAAATTGCATAGTTTTAGATTTTTTTTTGCTGTTACGCTGTGCATCGGTTAAAAAAAGCACCACCTATCTTTCGTGTCATTATTTTGTTTATCAATATTTTTTCTGAAGTTTGACTTGGGAAACATGAAATTTAGTTCAAGTCTGTTGGCACAAGCCAATCACAATGAAACTGTTGCGTCGGTTTTAAAAAACGCTACCCCATTTCGTTTTGCCAAGTTCGAGATGTTAATACAACTTTCTTACATAATTATTATCGAGCAATTTTCGATTCACATTTTAATCATTAAATTGTCGCTTGTAAACTTTACCGTCTTTTATTTTGCCGCAATTTTCTAACTCTATTAATATATGCAGGCACAGCTATTTTACCACAGCATCAGCATTATGCTGGGCAACAAAATTGCCCCAAGTATCTATATATTGCTTTAGTAATACACTTGATGGCAATATATTCATATATATGATAACAGGAAATAGGTATATGGAATAAAAAAACAAGGATTCGAAAAGAAGACATTTATTTATATTATATATATTTATTGTTGAACACATGTAAAGCCACTTTTGTAAAATCAACACAAAGCAATATCTCAAAATTATTCAACAGCAACACATAGTAATAGTGTAGTAGTCTATTAAATGACAATACAAAGCAATGTTTAAAACAAACTACCAAATTAATCTATATTATAATAGTGCATGCAACTATATAAATATATTTAAACCCCAACCGCACCGCTATACAAATAATTGAGGTAGCATTTTAACTTACACAGCAATAATACAAAACTTTTTTAAAAACTCACACATGCTTGTCTTATTTGATACACTTACTTACAATGCAATGCAATTATTATTTCAAAATCATCATTGTCAAATCATATCTTTTACTTTATTGTTAATTTTATTTTATTGAATTATAATATTATTATTTTAATTTAATTTTAATTTTGTCATTATTAATTATTTTGTGTTATTCTTTAGGGTTTTTTTTTGAATTTTTGATTATTTTATATTGTTTCAACTAATTTTAATAATAATAATTTAATAAGAAGGAAAACGATAACGACCAATAATGTTGTGTGCACTAACTACTTTTGGCATTGTAACAGATCCGAATCAATGTTTTATCATGAAAGAAAATGTTTGTTATAATGCTGTTTGTGTACCTATTAAATAAATAAATAAATAAATAAATATGTTAACAATACTGACTAACTAAAATGTTTTTAATTCATCAAGACATACTCATTTCAGTTACACACAGTATAGTAGTTCACTATTAAACTATAGAAATCAAAACTAAATTAGCAAAACAAATTTGCAACTGCAACACTTATATACTATTCAGAAGCTTCTCGGTCTCATTAGAGGACATTCAAAGTAAGATGGGATACTCCTTTTCAGCAATGTTCTGAAAATAAAGAAAATATGCATTAGTTACTTCGGTGATTCTAAGTTTAATCTAGTCATAACACCTACATTCATAACCTTACGATGGGGTACAGAGATCATGTGTACTGCTCAACATGGTCACCTAACGTTCATATTTAGGTGTCCTAGATGAAGCTTTACTTGTACATACATGAACAATACATAATTAAATGAACTGAGAAGTTTTGGCTAGATATATATTCGGATTTATACAAAATATTGTGATTTATAGCCATGAGTATAGGTATGGTGTGGCATAGGTAAGTATAAGTGTTATGTCTATTCCAAAATAAGATTGAGGAGTAATATTTCATTTTTGGTTTAACTACTTATTTCATATCATCGTCAATACACACATAGGATCGCGCCAAAAGTTCTCATTGGGGAAGACAGATACTATCAATCATTACTTTTAGATTCATAAAGCATTTTCTATAGAATTTAGATTGCGAATTGTTTCTTTTTTATTTCTTGTAAGCTATACTTACGACTTGTAAAAAGTGAAATGAAAACTTACGATTTTATTAAGTCTCATCCGATCAATATCAGTTTGCCGGATTCTTTGATCTCCGGATGGGCCTCAAGTTACGAGGGGCCACAACTCCACATGGTCTATCCACTTGTCCATTGGAGGGATGAAGCCAAATAGTGGCTAAATCGGGGATGGTGTTTTGAGTTTCGAATACACTGGTCTGTAAAGTTAAAAAAATGCACATTAAACTTATACAACACATTTATAATCACTCGCATATTCATAAAGAAACTTATATACTTACTATATCAACAAATAGTACTCCATCCTTGAAATCCGAATTATATTTAAAACCGATAGAAACATAACAAAACAACACGAAACGACCATCTTGTTTAAGTGGCAAATAACCCATAGAATGACAACTTCTCTCTGCCAACGTCAACAAAATCTTGAAAATTTCTACCTGTTGAAATTTTGTTTACTCAAAGCTGTATAAGTGGTATATTATCCATAATGTGTTATGAAACAAGAAAAATATAAGAGTGTATTTAATATACCTACATAAACCTCTAAAATGGGTAAAATAATTAGCCGTAAGCAAAGTGGTAGAAAGAAACCAACTAATTTTGAATGAACTCAAATACACACTAAAATAAAAAGTAAAAAACCTAATTGACCGACGGAAAGTGAACGAATAAACGTCTTCTCGGCCATGAAAGCTTTGTCGTCCTCTCTCGACATACAAGACTGTGCTAACAAAAGTGGGAGGAGTCCGAGAATTTCGGAAGCCACGACAGACGAGATATCTCGACTGTTATTACTTGCTATACTAGCGCCGCAGATGATGCGAGTTCAGTCCCCATTGAAGGCAAAATTTTTATGATGAATAAAGATGTTTGTATCTACTTTGATTTAGTTTGTAGATGACTAGCTTATGGATCCAGAGGTTTTGATAGTATCCTGTATCCTTGCTATATGTGAATGATATGAATAAACAGGCTGTTTACCTGCAATGATAACATTTAAGAGCTAACATGCCATATGAGAAGTGGCATAGATGTTCAAGCATACACTTTTAGTTTAATCTATATCATTAATTCATATAATATAAAACTGTTCTGAAAAGATGTATACCCTTAAATGGTTAGAAGCTTCATCACCAAAGCAAAATCCATGTTTTGTATCAGAAAATGCAGCTTCAGAGGGAAAAGATGCATTGGCAAAAGATTAGTACAATAACAGAGATGATTTAAATATTATATTATTTACTGAGAATAGTAGTTTGTCCATGCAAAACGTGGGTACTCTGAACACCAGGTGACAAAGTCATGTGATGTTCAGAAGTATTAGTACCTCTGCCAACCCCTTCAGGGATATTTGGCGTGAATGTTTATGTTATGTTATGTTAATAGTAAATATATTTTTTTCCTCTTTATAGATTTTGTTACCAAATCAGATTATTTATTAACAATTTTTTTTAGTATTAATTTAGAGTTATTACTAATGCTTTGTTTTTCTTTTTATTTTAATATACAATATGTCTTTATCTTATGATTAAAACAAAATTAAAATAATTATGAAATACTGATAACATAATAAAACTTATATGCTGACCAGTAATTTGTTTAAGAACCACCTATATTAAAAACCATAATGGCTCAATGGGTAAGAACAACCACCTACCATGCATTCAGGCATGGATTCAAATCCCAGGTTTGGGCTACACTAATTTGTCTTTTCTAAATTGATATGTTGGATTAATTTATCATAGCTGTAACAGTGAGGGAAAATAACTTCAGGAAACCCACATGGCTAATGTATACATAGGTTTGTGATTAGCTAAGATATACTTAGTTATGTTAGGTGATATGCATGCCCCTTATCACAAGAGTATGCTGGCTAAGCAAAATTGGAGCTTTTTTTCCAATCCCAAAGGGATGAGATAATGGTGTTAAGTTTATTTGTAACTTTTAAATTGTACCGCTGTGTAGTGTCGGCTTAGAATAGCACTACCCCCCATTTCTTCCGGTGGGTGTACGTAAGAGGCAACTATCAGTATTGGTGCTTATAAGGGATTTTTGGGCGATGGGGTTGGAGACGCATCACCAGCAACCTTTATTTTACCATCTTTTCCCCACGCAACTTCCAAAAGTGGCTGAGGAATTTCAAATTCCCTAGCTCTGGCTACCCCTCCAAGGGATTTATAGCCGTGAGTATATGTATGTATGTTTAATTGTACTATTAGAAGGTTGAGATTGTTATAAAGGTTTACAATCATATTTTCAATTGATTGAAGAGGAAAAAAAACTTCCCCAATAAGGTAAAATAGAGGAG
The DNA here is from genome assembly GCA_963576735.1 of Bedellia somnulentella. Classification (NCBI taxonomy): domain Eukaryota; kingdom Metazoa; phylum Arthropoda; class Insecta; order Lepidoptera; family Bedelliidae; genus Bedellia; species Bedellia somnulentella. Next base: position 2,260,990 of record OY755171.1, read on the forward strand.
TAATGATTGTATGATAATAATCTCTGCAAATAGCAACTTGAAATATAATATATATCCTTTTCTTGTTCCTTTTATGACATAAGTGAGTTGGTTTTAAAGTTCATTAAATTGGCAATGGAGGCTTATTCCGTTTATCCACCCTAAAAATTCCTCCCTAAGTCGGATATTCGGAAACGCATGTCCGATTATCCACCCTGAGCGGGGTGGATAATCGGAATTCATAATAAAATGTTTCTTCCGATTTTCCACCCTGCCTACGTACAGTAAATTACAGAAACATTCACAAAACAAACCCAGCAAACTACAGCAAAATATTTAGAAAACTGTTGCAAACATACATTAAAAGGGACGAGTTTATCCAGGAAATGCAACTTCGTCTACTTAATAATGAAATAAGTGAACCTATTGCAAAATTTACAAATTATTTTTTTATAACGTACGTAGTCTGCGTGCGATCAATTAAGTAATAATTTATCTGTTATTGTGTGTCAGTGGTGAAAAGACCCTGAGTTTTAATTTTGTTATTTTTTGTTACGAGTTTCTTTCTGTGAATGACTGTACTTGGGGTAAAAAATCGGAAGAAACATTTTATTATGAATGCACATGCGTTTCCGAATATCCGACTTAGGGAGGATTTTTTAGGGTGGATAAACGGAATAAGCCGCAATGGATAATCTGTGCCTACCTCAGTGCTATCCTCATCATGGTATATATAAAACCAGTGGCTTGAATGAATTGTATATACGTATGTGTATTGTATAAGTTCTTATAATCGTCCAAATTTTAGATTTTAGTTGAAAAAGGACTAAATCTCGGAAGCCTGTGCATTTTAGGGTTAAGGCTATAAAGCTTCAGAGCCCTGAAAGCCTTTGAGGCTTACCCTAATACAACACTACTTAGTATTCCAAAACTACCAATTCGTTAAGAATATTCTAGTGAATGACACATCAAATAATATGTGACACAAAAATTTCTAGCCTTAACAACGCTTAAAGTAGGATAGTTCCAAAACAATTACAGCCAGTGCATGCCGGTTTTTATGTAAACTTATTAGTAACTAAGGTAAGAACTCACTTATAGGTTTTTGTATTCTGACTAGATTGTAAATTTATGTATAATTTATGAAATACAGCGGTTTTCATAAAGAATGATAGGAAATTTACCTTAGTTTCATAAGGCCACGTCAGCGGTATAAACAGCTTCCGCATCCAAGAAAACAAACACGATAAAGCGGTGTAACAGGAGCAAGATAGAACTACACTACAATACAATTAAAATAGGCAGACACTCAGGACTCGGGCGGGAGTGATAACTGATAAGTTTGTTTGATGGAGGGTTGGTTGGTTGGTTTGGTTGGCGCTGCATGAGATGAAGTGGAAGCGAATCGGAACGTTCCGTCGGTCCGTGCAGACGAAAACGGAGCCGTAGCTATTTTCACCGAAATCTTTCTATAAATAGGAAAAATGACAAATGGATACGTAAAACGCGTAAAACACAGCATAGAGCAGATAAGAAGGCGGGCAGTTTATTATGGGTACCAAATTCATAACGCCCTGGTAACATTAATCAAGTAAAGATCAAAGTAGTGATAAACTATGCAAGCAACATTACTGCTATCTCGTCCAACCTTAACACATAGGATGAAATGGCTGTAAAGAACTAGATATAATATCGAAGAAACAATATATGTGCGTGGCAGTCAAGTGAGACAAAGCCACTCATGAGTTGGGGAGGCAAGCAGATATACACTAAAATAAAAAAATAAAAATACAAAAAAAGGTACAATACAACTTACAAATTTAAAATATAATATAAATTCAAATAGTAATAGGTAAAATACAAAGACTTAACAATCAACAGTTTTACCAATATAAGCTACATTAGGACAAAATTAAAAGAAAAAAACAAAACTTAACAAATCAGTTCACGCTTAGTATAACCAATAAAATTTACTTGCGATTAAGCTTTGTTATATATAAACGGGTGAAGGAAGAGCCACTGTCATTAAGAAAAAGTGGTTTTAATTCGCGGTATGAGTGCTCTTGTGACGCTCTTATTTTTAGATTTTTATCATTATATAATTTCATGAAGCGATTGTGGCATTTAAGAATAGAGCCATAAATATTACGTTTTTTTATGGATAGTAATTTGCTTCCTTCATATAATGCGGCAGTCGGATGGCGATACTTCTTACACAAAATTATTTTAATAATAGAACTAACTACTAACTAACATTTATTGTAAATTCTGGAAACTATTCGAAAACTACCGATTACAATTATTGGTGTTTTATGTATAGTTCATACGGTTACCTCTATTTTGAAATTTTAATTGGCTTTAAATCATTATTAATTAATCTTATGAACACATTTAATTGGGCAAAATTGTAAGCTGGTTTGAAGATCACCTACACAAAGTAAATGCAATATCTGTGTTTACTTTTAGTTTGTACAAAATTGTTTTTATTTGTTATCATTAAAAGTTTAAAAACGACGTGATAGCTCAATGGGTAGAACACCGGTTAACGTGCAAGCGTCTAGTGTTCAAATCCCGGGTCGGGCCTACACCAATTAATCTTTTCTTAAGACATATGTGTGGTTAATTTATCATGGTTGTTAACGGTGAGGGAAAACATCGTGAGGAAACCCACATGGCTGAGTTGTACTTAGTCATGTGACAGTGTATTCGTACAAAACGGCGATAGGCCTGCCCCCTATCACGTGAGTACACTGTCCATGCAAAACGTGGGTACTCTGAACACCAGGTGACAAAGTCAAGTGATGTTCAGAAGTATTAGTACCTCTGCCAACCCCTTCGGGGATAAACGGCGTGAACGTTTATGTTTATTTTTCTGTTTTTAATTAAAAGTTTACAATGCACACAACGAACGAATAATTCTTACGAATAATAATTAATTATTACAAATTGCAAACTTATTGCAAATTTTGTAAGAGTCCCTAAACGTTGTAAAACATTTTTTTCCGTTTTTGAGCACGTTCAATACTAAACATACAAAAACACGTAGTTGACGTTTTACTTTGATAACTAATGGAAATTAACCTACGAGTTTCCATAGTACACAACACACTTTTGAATGCCGTTATGTTACATAACAATACGTATTTTATGTATTGATTACCCAAATAAATAGATTCAATGTTAGCTTGACGTTTCACTTGAAAGCTACCACTACCAGCACCGGGTAAATAATTTGAACATAGACTACTTGGATGAATGTAAACGCGACGTAATGTCAGTCAGCAATCTCCTTTTATTTATTGACAGTCGAGTTGCCAAAGTTGGTTCAAAACGTCACTCGATTTGTACTGCATCTGCACTGCAATAATCTGCATCTGCCTGCATTGGCATCGCATTCTTGTTTCTAATTTACGGAGAAATTCTACGTTATCAATCAATTATAAACTGCCCGATATGAAAATATTGCATTAATGTGGAATATTGTCGTATTAGAGTGTTTAAAACGGATTGCAAATGTCAATATGTCAAGATTTCGGCCTTAACTTCCAACAGAGAATGGTAAGGAAAAAGCTAGCCCAAAATCAAGTTTTGCAGGTTTTATTACCGTTTGTAAATATGCAGGTGTATGCCTATTCGTTTTTTCAAAAAGTAGTACCATACTACTTTATTTGTGGCGATAAGCTGATCGTATCATAAGTGTAATTCATAAGACGAGTGAAGAAGATAAGCATTTAAGTGGTTTTATTTCAGGGTGCAAATATCTCACAGTTGGAACGGGACATCGGTTCAGAACAATTCCCACCGAACGAACACTATTTTGGATTAGTTAATGTAAGTTTTAACAATAAACAATGTTACTGAATAAATAAAACCTAACCCATTTGACACAAACTTTAATTTTTCATTAGAAAGTCTGATATAATGTCATTTCCAGAATACAAATAGTTTTAGCTCTTTAGAATATCAAAAAATACAATACGATTCCCATTAATATTATTTAAATTAAACTTTATTTAATTATGCACTATATAACATAGAACTATTGCATTATAATAAGCTTATTGTTGATAAATAAAGATATCTCATCTTAAGCGTTAAATTGTACATTAGAACTATTATAATCACTTAAGGACCCAGAATTTAAACTATTTTCTTTTTAGTTTGGTAACACATGCTACAGTAACTCGGTATTGCAAGCACTGTACTTCTGCCGGCCCTTTAGAGAGAAAGTACTGGAATATAAAGCGAAAAACAAAAGGACTAAGGAGACTCTGTTGACATGTTTAGCTGATCTATTTTATAGTATTGCTACTCAGAAGAAAAAAGTAGGATCAATTGCACCTAAGAAATTTATAGCAAGACTGAGGAAGGAAAAAGGTATGTCTTTTTCTGTATATGTTTTAATCTTAGGTTGATATGTAGTCACTTCCTGGAATTACTGGTATTATATAAGATATAGGGAGAAAAGCTTTGTGTCAAATCTGCATAATCCTTACTTTGAAGTCAAATCAAATGTTAAAAAACTATTGCTTTCATGCATCTGAAAAGAAACAGATTAGGTTTTGGTTATTGTTATCAAAAACAAATTATAATAATGAATGTAAAATAAAAGAGATTCATGTTGCTTCATCTTTTTACAAACACCTTCTGCAGCAACAGTTGTCATATTCGTTTTAAGATATACAAATAGTATCTGTAAAGATTTTATTTTGAATAAAATTATTGACCTGTACTTTCGGAATTTAGAGTAGCACTCACCAAGACTAAAAGTATTGGGGTTTTAGCGATTTATGAGAAATGTGGCTGGAAGACATCATCGGCCATCTTTATTTCACAATTTATCCCACAATTATTTCCAAAAGTGGCAAGGGATGTCAAATTCTGAAGCTCTTGCCACCACTTTTAGGATTATATGAATATTAGTAGTTAGTAGGTAATAGGTATATTTCATGAATTTAACTCCTATTGTTTTGTTGTAATGTTATTAAAAGATATTCATATTTTCTACAATAAACTCAAAAAGACAACATGTCCTCTGAAATTATTTTTAATAGAGGAGAGATGGTCATAAACTTCTAGAATAGAATTATCAAACTCTTTATTGCACTTCAAAATAAAAAGGCAACCTTTGAAAGATGAGGCATGTAAATTAATGATAATGATAGGTAGATGCACAAGACATAGATAATGTCTAAAAATGATTATTACGACCCAAATGCTCAATTCCTGAATTGAGTATTCCAGCTGAGAACAATTTAAGTATTGTTCTGTCGCATTGAAATCTTAACAACTGAATGAGACAAAACTATACTTAAGTCGTTCTCAGCTGGAATACTCAATTCAGGAATTGGGAAAAAACATTAGATTTTAATTTTCAATTACTATTAGCAAGTTGGTGATACATTTTCAGTCACTTTCTCAAACAATAATTCAACAGCAACTAGATCCTTTTTTTATTCGCTCTTTTCTTCTTCTTACTGTACTTTTCTCTTTAACATTTTTTACTTTTAATATGATTATATAGGTAGCCAAGGCTTTAGAGCTAAAAACTTTTCAGCCACATTTGGAAGTTGATGGGGACAAGTCGGTAGAAATAAAGTATCATTGGTGATGGGTTTCCAACGTCATTGCCGAAAAACCACTTTAAAAACCCCCTAGTCTCCTCTTACGACACCTGTGGGCAGAAAGTTAAGTTTATGTTTTGTCTAAATAAAAAAATATATAAATTTTCAGGTAGCATTTATATTTTGTTATTCATATTTTACTTTGTGTCTAATCATATAATTAATGTTTCAGAGGAGTTTGACAACTACATGCAGCAAGATGCACACGAGTTCCTCAATTTCCTGATAAACCACATTAATGAAATTATACTAGGTAAGGAATTTTCATATTTCGTAATAACGCATGTTTTCCCTATTGTGCTCAAAGATTCCGGAGTATCCGCCACATACCAGAAGGGCAAGCACGAGCGCTATTTAATCAACACGATAACGGTTAGAACGAGATGGCAGTATACAATACTAAGTAAGTGCGTAAGAGATGGCTGCTCTATCCCACGCGATAACTAGTTTAAACACGGCTCGTGCTTGCTCTGCAGATCACTATGTTAGACCGATGTGTTTACCCATGACATGTTCATAGTCGCAGGAAACTGATATATGAAGGCACCATAGGAACAGTTGTTGTGAAGATTCTTTGTAAGGCCTATGTCCAGCAGTGGACATCTATTGGCTGATGATGATGATGATATGTTTTGGTTTTATTCATTAACTCTTCGCGAAGGTGTTGTACAAAGTACTGGGGTATTTCGGATATTAGTTTTTGCGCGTATTGATAAATTACCTTAAACAATTTAGGAAAAAACTCTGGTTAAAATTGTATAGCAATTCCAACCGTAAGCCTTTTTAAGTACTGTTATCTTTATTTTTAGAATAAAAATATTTTATTAGGCAATTTAGCTATGTCTCGGTGATCCATCAATCTAACAACGTAAAGTTTGAAAGAGTAATAATAGTCTCAATGCTACCCAAGGAAAGTTACAAAGTTTTTTACATGGCCTTTCCTTATGATACAAAAGTTAACAAGCATTGGTCTAAGATATGAAACCAAATACGCAAGTAGATAAGATAACAAAGATATTCTATAAATGTTTGTAAGATAATGTATCGAAGTGATTCTGCGGTCTTATCTGCATATTGATCTATAGTAGCTACGATTTACAAAGTAATAACAATAATAAACTTAAGTGCAATCTTACAAAGTAAAGATATTGAATAGATTTTATATTAACAACAAAAAAATACTTGATTATTTTTTATTCTCTAAAAAATATTTTAATATTTAAACAAAACTATGCAGTCTAATTTATAACAACGATTTGAAGCCGATCGATAAAGCTAGATACATTATTTATGAGCGAAATTAATCTTCATCTCTCAATTTGCATGGAAACAAGAATGGTCGTGAGAAATAGGCCAAAAGTAGGAAAATGCACGTCTAAGTAACGTTGCGTGGCTTTCACTGACTTGACGTTTTCCAGAACACCTAGTAAATAATAATAATACAAAAGGTTTATTCAAGTAACAGAGACTCACATTAGTGTTAGTAAAGGCTTACATACTATGTTAGGAAAAACATAACTTAATATACACATAAAAAATCTTGTTGACAGGGTTTTCCTAGTTTAAATAGGTTCTAGTTTAACATATACGTATTTCTGCATATAATCGTGCCACTATGGACACATAGTTTATTTTTTCGGTTCTATAATTTAGGTGCTACGGTGTAACATCCTACATGGCTAGCACGAACGACTTTTTACTAGATATCCCGTGGTATAAAACAGTCATCTCTTTCGCACTTACATAGTATCGTATATTTTTATCTCATTCTAGCCAACAGAGTCCCGATAAAATAACGCTCGTGCTAGGACTCCTGAAATACCTAGTACGTTCCTTTTCGCTTAGCCAAATTTTACGTAGTTGTTTGAGACTATTAGAAGCTAAGATTCGTGTCATCCATCCATTGTTTCATATATTTATGCTTGTAAAAATTTGTAGCGGAAAGAAACCAGAGCACAGTAAAGGTGCCAAAAGAAGGTGTCCAATGTAACGGGCACACGCCGGGCACAACGCCACAAAGCAGTGACCCCACGTGGGTACACGAGATCTTCCAGGGCACACTCACGAGTGAAACTAGGTGTCTCAATTGTGAGACTGTTAGCAGCAAGGATGAGCATTTCTTTGATTTACAGGTAAGTGGTTTTGTTAATTTTGGGTTTTGTGGAAGAAAATATGCTCTTCCTAACATGTTCATATTGAAAATGATAAAATTAGGAATGTGATGTCACGATGTTGCTTTATGTAATTTAACTGTAAAAAAATGGTAGAAATTTTCATATCGTTAGAAAACACGTGCGAAGCAACTGTAGTCATTTTAAATATATATGATTATTTTTGAATTCCTGAAAACGGAAAATGGTTTCTTCATGTCTGTTTGTCTGTCCGTATGTCTGAGTCTTCCATTTCCGATCAAGATAATACTACGTAGTCTTCACTTCGTACAGTACTTTTATTTCACGAAATGATGCGATTTTTTCCTTAACTGAATACAACATATTTGGCGATGCTCTTGTTTGTTTGTGATTTCTTTTATAAAGAAATTCAAAGACCTTTCTAACCTGAATAATCAACGACCTAGTTGAAACACTATACACACTGTTTCCATTACAGGTTGACGTCGGCCAAAACACAAGCATAACACATTGCCTAAGATGTTTTAGCGACACAGAAACACTGTGCAATGACAACAAATTCAAATGCGATCATTGCAGTAGCTATCAAGAAGCCCAGAAAAGAATGAGGGTCAAGAAGTTACCTCTGATTTTGGCGTTGCATTTGAAACGGTTCAAATATATGGAGCAATATAATAGGCATATTAAGGTGTCGCATCGGGTTGTGTTTCCTTTAGAACTTAGGCTATTTAATACGGTAAGTTGGATGTCACTATTTATATGTCTTTTAATGTACTCACGGTTATTCACCAAAATTTGTTAGACTTATTTGGCATACAAAATGAAAAGATAAGATGTTTTAAGAAAGGGTTTCTGGTTATGAGTTTCAAGCAGCATCGCCAATTACCACTTCAAATGCTTCAGATCTTTAAGGCGATTCTCACACTGCTCCCTATGATGCTGCATGTTGTGTGTAGCGTACCTACGCGCGTACATGCGACAGTACAGATCTGCATCGTTGTGCTGGTTTTTTACGCACTCACACTCGTAGGTTTGCTGTGTAGTGTCGGCTTAGAATAGCACTACCCCATTTCTTCCGGTGGGTGTACGTAAGAGGTGACTAACGGTATTGGGGCTTTTTAAGGGATTTTTGGGCGATGCGGTTGGAGACCCATCACCAACAACCTTTATTTTACCATCTTTTCCCCATACAACTTCCAAAAGTGGCTGAGGAATAGCTAATTCCTTAGCTCTGGCTACCCCTTCAAGGGATTTATAGGCGTAAGTATATGTATGTATGTACGCACGCGGCTCCTATTTCATTTAAAGCCATTCTCTGTGGTGATAGTGCAGTACTGAAATCACGCGCAGCACTAAATGATTCTGTGTGCCACACCTTGCATCTCATCTCGCGCCTATGCGCTTGGGTGCGTCTTTGTCCGCATGTATGCACGTAATCCGCATGTACGCGCGTGGATGCATTTTCTGTGTGTTGGACTGTGCGTGTTAAACGGAGATACTTGTAAGCAACGAAAGAACACGCATTTACGGCAGTGTGAGAACCGCCTATGTTTAGGTTTCGGAAGTGATGTTCTTAGATGGCATTACACTGCAAAGGTTTTCTGAAATGGGCGCCTGTTAAATAAGTGTACGCAAATGGTACTTGACCAAGTTAGCCCCAAATTAAGTTTGATTTCTGATTTGAGTATTTATTTATATTATTATGTAATTCTTGTTTTATTTGCATATTATCTTGTTCTTATGTAATTTTTTATCAGAGTTTCCTCTGAACAGCAAAAATATATCTTTTTTTTTATTTAATTTGGCCCCAAATTAAATAATAACCTAGAACCAAGAAGACGACCTGTTTGTACCTAATGTAGTAAAAATAATAAAAAAGGTAAAAAGAGTAGGTTCTACCAGACTGACTTTTTGGTGGAAGGTTATCGTTGAATTTTGGGATTTTCTGTATATGTATGTGTGAACAAAAGTAAAGGGAAAGTGATTTAGGCAACGAATAAATATCTTTCAATATATGTATGTATGCGCAAAAGCTTACCATAACAAAATTCTACAGTCCGACATTAGTATAGTCAAGAAATGGTCTGTGGCCATTTGTTACACCCAGTTTATGTTACTAGCTAACACACTTTGTACTTTAAATTTGCTTATCCCAAACTTTACGCGTTTTTTTCGGTACTCTGAGTTCAAACAGGCGTGAATATTTTATTAATATTTTTTTCTGGAATAAAAGGTATCCTATTTGATAATTGGGGTTATTATCTAGCATTCGGTTTAGTTTCATTCATATACATTCTGTAATTGAGAAACCTTTTCACCTCAAACACACAAACATCTATACTTTCACATTTATAATATTAATAGGATTACATTAATATGTATGTAATAATAACATAATTCTACAGTCAGACGACGCGGTAAATCCAGAGCGTTTGTACGACCTGGTAGCCGTGGTGGTGCATTGCGGCTCGGGGCCCAACCGGGGGCATTACATTAGTATAGTCAAGAGCCATGGACTTTGGCTGCTCTTCGATGATGATATGGTCGATGTAAGTAGACTCCTTGCTTTGGTAGATTTACGCTAAGTTATTTGCTTTACCATGTGTTTGCCCAATTTTACTAGCTCTTACATACATATACGGCTATACATCCCTAAAAGGGGTAGCCAGAGCTAAGGCATTAAAAAATTCTCAGCCACTTTTGGAAAGTTAAATGGGGAAAACATGGTCAAATAAAGGTTGTTGGTGATGGGTCTCCAACCGCATGGCCCAAAAATCTCTTAAAAAGCCCCAATACCCTTAGTCGCCTCTTACGTACACCCACGGGAAGACGGGTTTACTAGCTCTTCTATCTCTTCAACATACAACATGATACGTTCCGCATAGTTGTACCCACACATAACACATACACAACCACGATAGCTCAGTGGGTGGACCACAGCCTGCCTACAATAATTGGTTATTTTAAGTCATGGGTGATTAATTTATCATGGATGTTAACGGTGAGGAAAATATCGCGAGGAAACCCACATGGCTTAGTTTGACTGTGTCATGTGACAGTGTATTCATACATAACGGCGATAGGCCTGCCTCCTATCACGTGAGTACACTGTCCAAGCAAAACGTGGGTACTGTGAACATCAGGTGACGATGTCACGTCCTTCGGGAGTATATGGCGTGGACGTTTGAGTTCTATCCAAAAGCTGTACATATTTAATATTTACCCCCCCCCTCGATTGCCCCTTTTTCCTTGGTCTAAATCACTTAGCTTACAATACGCAGGTCTCGAGGTCGAGTCCCGGGGGTGTAGGTTGTGAGATATCACTGAGTATGGTAAGATATAGCAGGCCATAATTTGGATTTTTCTATGCTTCCCCACATTAGGCTACTAACGGTATTGGGGCTTTTAAGGGATTATTGGGCGATGAGGTTAATACCACCATCACTAATATCCTTTATTTTACCATTTTTCCCCCCCACTAAACTTTCCAAAAGTGGCTGAGTAATTTCTAAATCCTTAGCTCTGGCTACCCCTTTTTGGGATTTATAGCCGTGAATATGTGTATGTATGTAAGTCTTTCAGTTTCACGTATTAACATACTTGTATAACCTAGGAGAGGCCCCAGGTCTTTAAAATAACAAAAATGCGGCGTAAAAGTATCTTTTTCCGTTCCGTTTCAATTCTGTACAAAGCCGTGATCCAATATAAATCCATACAATTATATTAATAGATTCTTTTTTATCCAGAAAATTGACGTATCAGCAATAGAAGATTTCTACGGCCTAACGTCAGATATCCAGAAGTCTTCAGAAACCGGATATATATTGTTTTATCAATCTAGAGATGCTAGTTGTTAAGTTTATCGAAATCAATTAAATGATTGTATTTATAATAATTTATATAATATTTAAAACTCCATTAGTAATCTATTATCGCCTTAGTGATTTCTCATTTGTAAATAATTCATTTCATAATAAAATGTTGTTCTGAGTTAGTTTTGTGTTTTCATTCACGATTAGAAAAGATGGGTGATAGTAAATTGGTGATCTATAAAGCCAATGTGGAAAGTAAAGTTAGTAGAGAACGACCTCGGAGGACTCATTTGGACCAAATAGAGAATGTAATCAAATCGGCAAGTGTCCGAAATATGAAGAATAAAAGAGCCAGAGAGGTTTGCCAGGATTGTACCAAGTGGCTATCGATAGCCTACCCCAATAGGAACTAACGGCATGAGTATATGTATGTGCATTATTCAAATGGTCTACAGTATTCTCTATATGCTTTTATTAAGACAAAAGCGTGGGAACAGCTTTCATCAGTCACCTACTAAAAAGATGCCAGCAAGGCGTTATACTACGCGCCACTGCACTGTTTATGCAAGTACCTTGATTACTCTCTCATAAAATTTACCAAGAGCTGGAATACCTGATGATAAACCGATTAAATATGAATATTGATTGATCAGAATGATGTCCGACATCAACAGAGTTTTACTTACACAAGTAAAGCGGACAGCACTTCTGTCCTGCAAGATCTCAATCGAAGCGAGTACACTTCAGGTCTAATCCTGGAATGTTACCAAGCCTTAGAGGAAGCGGCGCAGGACAACAATACCATCCTGCAGTGGATAAAAGGCCACAGTGGGTCCTTGGGCAACGATGCGGCTGATGAGCTGGCTAGAGGGGGATCGGCTATGTCTCTGTACGGACCCGAACCCATAATACCTCTTCCATTCAACCAGCTGCGCACGTGGCTAAGGGAACGCACACAAACCCTAGCTAACGCGTGTTGGCAAGGCACGCCTGGCTGCAGACAGTCTAAAGAGGCAATACCAACTCTTAGGAAAAATCTGACCAGATATGCCTTACGCCTTAGCAGACCAAATCTGCGAACTCTAGTGGGTGTTGTCACAGGGCACTATGCCCTAAACAAACACTTCCACACTCTAGGCATCACCGACAGCCCTCTATGCCGTGCGTGCATGGAGGCTGACGAAACGGTCACTCATGTGCTCCAGGAATGCAACGGAGTAACCGATATCCGAAACAACACCATCGGATCCAAAAAGTCGCTACCAGAGGCAATGGCTGACCTGGATAAGCTTTTGTCCTTCTGGTCTGAAGTAGGTTGGGAAACTTAAACGGCCAAACGGCCCACGTACAATGGCCCACCTCGTAGCTGGGTTAAGTGCGGAAACCTGAGGCGGTTAGCGCCCACCAATAATAATAATAATAATACACAAGTAAAGTACGTATATCCTCCCGAATCTCACGTTCTTTTAGGACGACTCGGAGTGTTGCGTATTAAGCGTTCTCATTGTCTGTCTATACCAGGTCTTAATGCGCTAATAAACTCTAATAACATTCCCTTTCACATTAGCCTTTTTAGCAATTTCCTATCATCCATCCTCTTTATGTGCCCTAACCATCTTAACACTCCTTTTTCTATCTTTACTTAATATAATCTTTCATACCACACTTTTCACGAATCACACTATTTCTCGCATTCTGTCACATCTTCCTATCTCGCAAAAACAATCGTGCAGGTTTTATCCATATTTACCCTTATTCCCTTTCTTACAAAAGACTCACATGCAATATTCATTATCTCTTGCAACTCTTACGCAGATGATGCAAGTAGCACTCGATCGTCAGCATACAAGAAGCATTTGATGACGAATCCACCCATTCTCAGTCCATAATCAGTATCACGCAACTCTGTCAAACAGTCATTAATAAAGGAATTGGAGAGCCATGGAAAAACTACACATCTCTGTCGGACACCCCTAGATATTCCAAACCAGTCAGTCTTTTCCCCGTTCTTACAAAGTGAGTGATATCAATGCACGTAATAAGTTGGCTCCCTAAACCGAACTTGGATAACAAACATACACATACTGACGGCTATAAATCCCTAGAAGGGGTAGCCAGAGCAGAGTAATTAGAAATACCTTAGCCACTTTTGGAATTTATTTGTAGAAAAGATGGTAAAATAAAGGTTCTTAGCGATGGGTCTCCATCCACATCGCCCAAAAATCTATTAAAAAGCCAATACCCTTAGTCGCCTCTTACGTACACCCACGGGGTAGTGCTATTCTAAGCCGACACTACACGGCTTGGCTTACACCTCCCACAAATACTTTCTTAATCTCTCTTCTCTAAATCAATGAAGCAGCAATACACCTTGGTTGATGTTCCTCGTTTTACGGCGTGAACGTTTGAGTTGAGATTGTTTTAATTTCAAATGAGAACTAAAATACGGTGTTTAAATATATATCATAGCTAAATATATATATCATAAGGTAGACACTATTGATGGCCTTTTTCTATAATCCTGGCGAAGCTTACTACTTAAAACATAAGGACCCTTAGACATTGCCCAGAACAGCGATTGTGCGCGTGTTTACTCGCACCACGCTTGTTTTAAGTTTTAACTCGAGTGGCGAGAGTTGTACGTATCTGCTCTTAGTTATTAAGGCAATGTTTTAACCGTGACTTCGTCGCATATTCTCACAGATTGGATACCATTACGTTTACCGTACAAAAGAATTATTCCAACCGTTGACGCATCAATGCTATATTCACGTTAACCTACAGCTATGACATAATGGTGAAGTAACTTACACACAAATACATATACGCACTTTTCAAAATATATGAAAGCATATTTCACTAGATATACTCACGGCTATAAATCCCTAGAAGGGGTAGTCAGAGTTTTGGAATAAGGAATGCCTCTACTACTCCTGGAAGTAAGAGGGGAAGATTGTTAAACAAAACAATCCAAAAATAGCTCCAACCCCCCATAACTCCTAGTTACCTCTTACAAATGCCCTTGGAAAGAAATGGGTAACTGCTATTCTAAGCTGACTCTACACACAGCTTATAAATGAAATCTCCTACCAATAAGTGTTCCATCCACAGAATAAGTACTAAAGGAATTTTCTCTTATGTATTAGGTGTTGGTAGTTAGTAGTATAGTCTTTGATTATGAACACTATAGATAGAGCGATGTTACGTCATCCATTTTAAAAAGAGAAGCCCTTATTTAAGTTCTTATATGTTAAAAAGAGACACAACATCTTTAGTGTCATCTCTATCGCGTAACCCGTTTTGTTGATGTCACGCTTTTAAAGCTTGACAAACAAAGCGTCGACTTGTGAGCGATTTTGAGAAAGATTTTATTCATTTGTATATTGTTATTGTGATAAAAGAGACTCCATTAGTCAAACTTATTATTTAGTGAGGCATGGTTGGGTGTAGCGTGCTTGGCTGCGGAAGCCGCAGCGAAAAACACATCGAAGGATCTTAGATAAAAATAAAAGAAGAAGATGCGGCGTGAGCGTACAAATTGTCAACTAAATATGGGCCTTATCGGTTTATCACAACACCGCACTACATCCATACGAACTGATACGAACTGTTATACGGTGAAATAAAATAGTCTTTTTAAAAAAACTTATTTTTAATGAACACCGTAAAATGAAATACACTTGAATAATTGTATTAAAATTAAAAGAATATAACTTGAATAAAATAAGATTAAGGATATGACCACGACCGGATTATGAAAGGATTGAGACGGAACTGAACGGAGTGAGGGACGTATGGTAGACGTGGAGCAGGAATGCAAGTATATCACTTGGTCATGGTCAGCAATATGCCTTACATGTTAGGGTTATAACAGCTCCCCCGGAAAGACTAAACTTCGAGGGAAAATGACGAAGTTTAGGGTAGGATATTTTAAATCTTCCTTCTGGTAGTAGAAGGTGCTGAAATCTCACTGTCAGAGTCTTGTATTTCTACTTCTCTGGTTTGAGATATTTGATTTAAGGGTACATCATTTGAGGATGCAATTGGAGCTCGTGAGGAAGGAAGGCTAAATTGGATTTTGCGGTAGGGTTTACATAGAATAATTATTTTGAATACAACATAGCTTAAAACTAAAAACAATAGGAATAAAGTGGTTATAGAGTAATGAGTCCCATACTTAACTATGTGGGGCTTTTCAATAGCCTTTTCAGATTTTTCTAATACATTCTTAATCAATAAACTACTTTTTGCATTAAAATCGTCTAAATCTAACTTATTTAATATAATAGGGGGCTCACTACTAGAAGATTGAATAAATTTATTTAAATTACAACAAGAATCGTTAATAAGGTTGAAATTTACATATTTTACTGGTAGTGTAAAATTTACATATTTGTTTTTGGGTAAAAGTCTAGTGCTTTTACAGTAAGCTGTACAATGACCCGGAAGGGTTAGTATACCGAGACCAAGTATATTAACATCTATAATTTCTGAATTTGGACAGTCTATAGACAATTTTGTTGATTTGGATTGAACATAAATCCATTTATTTCGTAGTAATGGTTTCCAAATGTCAATGATTCCATTTTATGTAAGGTTTTGTTATACATTGAAATAGTTGATTGGGTTATTAATACATTTTGTTTAATTAATGAAGTCAGCTTTTCTTCATTATTGTGTAACATTGTTATTGCATTATTATAGATTTCGGCATCATTTTCATCTAGGGTACCAAAAATTTGTTTGAAGATAGAGCCAATACCAGAGATCCAAGCACCTCTTTTTGTTCTTGTCTCTATTAGATGTGATATAGAAGAATACATATTTACTGTGTCTTGATAACGGACAAATAACGGTTCTAAACTATTATGGCACTCGAGGTTTTCGAGGGCTTGTTGACATAGAAATCTGGTTGTACCAAATGCATAATTAATATTTCCTAAACGTAAGCCAATATGTGAAATATCTACGGGGTTTACAACGTTAAGATATTCGTTTATTATTCTGAATTCTCCCATGTAGTCAAAGTAGATACCAGGACTGGAGGTAAGTGGTTGAATAAAGTTTGAACTTCCCAGTATAGCGGGGCTGAAATAGAATTAACTTTTCTATATACTTAATATTTAATACTTAAAGATTATATTCTACCTAAAACTAACAACTTTGGAAAATACGTAAAATAAAATAAAAATTTGGGGAAATATTTTTATAAATGATTAGTATGTAAAATAATACGTAAATTTAAAGACTTAATTATAATGTAATAAAATTTACTAAATAACTATGAAGTAGTTTCTAGCATCTCTGCGGGTTTTACTTCATCATAATGGTGAGTTATATGACGTCTATTAATAAGTAATGTTAAGGTATTATTTCCATTTACTCTTATGATTTTATAAGGCCCTTTCCAAACAGGAGAGAGAGCTTTACGAAGGCGAAGATGATTCTTAAGATAGACGTAATCCCCAGCTTTATAAGTTGTGGGACGAGAATGAGAATCATAATAATTTTTAGAGTTTTCTTTAGATTTGAGAATATATTCTCTGGCTTTCTGATGAGAATATTTCAGTCTATGATTGAGCATCTGAACATAATCTGGGTAAGTAGTTGTAGGATTTTCTTCATAAATAGAACTGGGTATAGATGGTTTATGGCCAAAGACAAGCTCATAAGGAGTAAAGTGAGTTGTGCTATGAACAGCTGTATTATATGATAACATGGCTGTATAAACATACCGAGGCCAGTTATCTTGGTTTTCATTAGTGTATGATTTCAGGTACTCTTTCAATGTAGAGTGACTACGTTCAAGGGCTCCCTGTGTTTGAGGGTGGTATGGTGATGACCATAATTGTTTTATCTTCAGAAATGAGCAAGTACGTTTAAATAAGTCGGCGGTGAAATTGGTTCCCTGATCCGTAAGGATCATTTTGGGTATACCAAATAATGAAATAAAATGGATTAAACATTCACTTGTCTCTTCTGCAGTAATATTTCGAATAGGATATGCGGTAGAATATTTTGTGAGGTCGTCCTGAAGGGTTAATATGTATTTGAGTTTAGCTGTTCCAGATTCAGGTAAGGGACCCACTATGTCGAGTGAGATTCGTTCAAACGGAGCTGTAGAAGTACTCGTAATCTGCATTGGGGCTTTATTGATTTTGCGTAAAGCTTTGTTAACTTGACATGATTGACAGGATTTAACATAATTTTCGATATCATTTCGCATGCCTTTCCAATAATATCTCTCGGATATTCTGTTAAGCATTCTGGAAGAACCGAGGTGCCCAGAAATAGGAATATCATGGTTTTCCCTTAGTATTTTCCTAATTTCAGATGGTATGGGGTAAATGATATTGTTATGGTAAATATGAACATTAATATTTGTATTATGAAAAAGGTAGAGAATCATGTTATAAATTTTTATAAAAGAAAACTTATCAAATGAATTCTTAAAATCTGAAATTGCGATATCTCTAATATTAGGATGAGAAGAAAGTATTTCGTCTCGGGCTGCTTTTAGTGTTTTAAAAGTGTCATGGTAATTATAATTGTCGAAATGATAAACTTTGTTAAAGAGGAATAAATAGGTTTTATTATTTGACTCAACTGATTGTGTTTTGTGGAGGGTCCTTTCTTGATTTAATAATAAATCTTTATTTGGATGATTATCTAGAATTTCTTGAACATATGGTATAGATTCATCAAAATCAATTGATGTTGGAACTAGAATTAATGGCTGAGTTGCTTTTAGAAGACTTGAGTTATGTTCTATTATTGATACATTAAAGCTTTTGATATCACTTTTTAGAAACTTTGAGTAATCTTCGATGTTGATTTCGGGATGAGGTTGAGGAATATCCTGTACATCGGGATTCTCAGATTGGATCGGTGATGAAGATGACGAAGATGGAATTATGGAGGATGTATTAGTATTAAGGTCAGTCAATGAAGTATTTTCGTTTTGGCTAGGAGATCCTAAAATGTCGGAAACGTCCTGGAGAACAGGTAAGTCGTTAGGAGAAGAACAATTCTGTTCTAAAGATAAATTTTGGGGAGAGTTATTTGTTTCAGTTTGTGGTTCATGTTGCTCAACAGTTGGGGAGTCTGGATTAAAAGATTGAAAGTATTCATGTATGCTTTGTTCGATATCCTCATTAATTTCTTGGTTACTGTCACTAGAAAGAGGGGACGGTAAAATGTCAATAAGTTCTTGCTCTTCGTTACTTATAGAAGAATTCGGTATAGGATTAGTAATAGGATTTACTGGGTATCTTGACAAAGCATCGGCATTCGAATTAGCTTTACCCTTTTTGTATTGAACTTCGTAATCAAATTGCTCTAGTTTTAATCTCCACCTTAGGAGTCTTGATCCAGGATCTTTGCAATTAAAGAGCCAAACTAAAGGTCTGTGATCTGTAATAATTTTGAAATGAGTACCGAAAAGATATGGGTAGAATGTTTTAGTGCCATAAACAATGGCCAAACATTCTTTTTCAATAACGCTATAATTCCTTTCTGCCTTATTTAAGGTACGAGAGGCGAAAGCTATGGGACGATCTTGGCCAACAGGTCCTTGTGAAAGAATCGCTGAAATTGCATATTCGGAAGCGTCACACGTGAGGACGAAAGGTTTAGTAAAATCTGGATAGGCTAAAACAGGAGAAGTGACGAGTTTATTTTTCAAAGTATCAAATGCAAGTTGTTGTTCATTTTTCCAGGTGAACGGGGTATCTTTCTTAAGTAAATCTGTGAGAGGTTTAGCAATCTTAGAAAAATTGATTATAAAACGACGATAATAGGAGGCTAGTCCTAGAAATGACCTAACATCGCCCGGGTTTTTCGGAACGGGAAATTTAGTTACAGCACTGACTTTCTCTGGATTAGGACGGACTCCTTCGTCACTAATAATATGACCTAAGTATCCTACTTCTTTACACAAGAACTCGCACTTGTCAGGTTGGAGTTTTAAATTATACTGTCTAAGGCGGTTGAATATGACATCGAGACTCTCGAAATGCTTTTTTAAGTCATGGGAATAGATAACTATATCGTCCAAATACACAAAACATCTGTTGCCTTGTAAACCGGTAAGAACTGAGTTCATCAACCTTTGGAATGTTGATGGCGCATTTTTAAGGCCAAATGGCATTCGATTAAATTGAAAATGTCCTTGGGGTACATTAAACGCAGTTTTCTCTGCATCTTCTGCTGACATTTTAATTTGGTGAAAGCCTGAGGCAAGATCTAACGTTGAAAAGTATTGGGATTTACCCAATTGGTCAAGTATTTCTGAAATGTTCGGAATAGGATATGTGTCTCCAACGGTTATATCGTTTAATTTCCTATAATCAATGACGACGCGCCATTTTTGCTGACCTGACGCATCTATTTTCTTGGGTACAACCCAAATTGGTGAAGACCATGGAGACGTAGAGGGAGTTATAATATCTTGTTGCAACATTTTTGTAATTTGACTCTCAACTTCTTTCTTATGAACTTCTGGAAATCGATATGATTTCGTGTGAATAGGAGTATCAGAAGTCGTTTTGATTTTATGTTCTAGAGCTGTAGTGTGAGATAACACGTCGTTAGGTAAAAAGAATATATCGGAATATATTGAACAGATATCATGGAGAGCTTCTTTTTCGGCTCTATTAAGATGATCCGTTCTAAGAAGTTTTAAAACGGTTTCAGTTCTTTCGTAAGTATTTTCAAGTGATTGATTAATATTAAAAATTGGTAAGGCTTCTTCTAAATTTACTTGTTCTAAATTTACTTTAAGGTCTGAATGAATTTTTACTGTTTCCTGAGATGTATTGGCTACTGTTATATTTACACGGTTATTTTCCTTTACTTTGACTATACAATTAGAAACAAAAACGGATTCTGAGATGTGCTGATCTATAAGTAAACCTTCTTTAACTGTAGGGTTTGCAACAGACACTTCAATTACGACTTCGGTTCTTGGAGGAATGACATAAGTTGGTTCAGCAAAGAATAATTTTTCTGTCGTAGTAGAAATCTTTAGAACATCCTTTTCATAATCTATATTACATTTAAATTTTGTCAGGAAATCTGTACCTATGATACCATCATAAGGTAAGTCAATATCTTCAATTAGATGGAATTTGTGACGAATTATAGATTTCTTATTACTAAGTGAAAGGTCAACTTGTGTATGACCTATTGTTGTGGTCAAATTATCCCCAGAATCTATACCTTTAATCTTAATTGGTTCTTTAGTTATTTTAGGAGTTGACGTTATTACATTGGATTTCATTAAGCTAATAGCAGATCCGGAGTCTACAAGAAGGAAGAGGGGAGATTCGGATAGTTGAGTATGAACAATTATATGTGGAAGAAGTCTTTTGGCTGGATCGGCCGTTGAGATCTCAAAGATTATATTGTCAGTTAGAACTGACGAATTTTTCGACTTGTTTTGGAGACTTCCCTGTTGGGGCTGGTTACCCTGTGGTGTAGCCTCGATGAATCTAGAGTTAAGATTTCCGTTTTGGGGCTGGTTACCCTGTTGTGTAATCTTAACGGGATTTGAGGTAAGGTTGCCATTTTGGGGCTGGTTACCCTGTCGTATAACCTTATTAGAGAATGAAGTAAGGTTGCCATTTTGGGGCTGGTTACCCTGTCGTATAACCTTATTAGAGAATGAAGTAAGGTTGCCATTTTGGGGCTGGTTACCCTGTCGTATAACCTTATTAGAGAATGAAGTAAGGTTGCCATTTTGGGGCTGGTTACCCTGTCGTATAACCTTATTAGAAATTGAGGTGTCTTTTCGCGCTGTTTCCCTTACACGACACCCATGCAGGACGCCTATTCGTTTAAATTATCCTCAAGCGCAGGTGGGTTAGGCGGATTCGATCTAGATTCTTCATCAATGTATGTAACGCGGGGATAATTTGATTGAGGTTGATTAGACGATCTAAATCGGTTATTGTTAAATTGCCTCCTTTGGCAGTCTTTAATTTCATGACCATTTGCTTTACAATATCGGCAGAATGGTAATTGATTGAAAGTACGTGGTCCCATATTTGAGGGTTGTTGAGTATATGAAAATCTTTGTTGATTCTGAGGGAAATTGGTTGGATTAGACCTATTAGGATTGAAGTTAGAATTGAAGTTATTCCTAGGTAATTGAATTTTCTTACCGTCGGTAGGCCTTTTATACAGAGATTGCTGTATGCGATCTTCTGATATAGCAATGTTGACTGCTTCATTGAGAGATTTAGGCTTATTACATCTTACTATATTTGATATCCTAGGTTGGAGGCCTATGGCGAAGTGATGGAGAGCTAGGTCTTCCATAGCAGCTATTCTACCTGGCATCTCTTTTGCTTTAGAACCAGATAGGGAGATTTCAGTTAATAACTGTGAAAGTACGGTTTCTACTCTTAAAGCATATTGGCTAACGTTTTCATTTATATTCTGTTTATTTTCCTGTAATTCCATCAGGAGATGAGAGTAGTGTTTTCTTTCCGAAAATTGCGTTTTTAAAAAGTCTTTAAGTTGTTCCCACGTTGTAAATTCTTTGATTGAGCAAGCGATTTCTGCTTTGCCCTGAAGCTGGCTTAGGATGTATCGAAAAAGGATCGATTGTTGTTTAGGAGAAGCAAGATCAAAAGCATTATTGCAATTTATTATAAAAGAATTCAGGGTTTCTCTGTTACCGTCATACGGTTTGATAAATTTTAATAAGATGTTGAGATCTAATTCATCTGGAATAATCATTTCCATTTGTGAATTAGGGGATCTAGATTTGGATCTAGTTTTAATTGTTGAGAATTCTTGTTTACTAGGACCAGCAATTTGTTGGTCTGTAGTTGTACTCTCATCTTCCTCAGGAATGGTTTCGATGGACAATCTAGCTATCTTTTTCGTTTCTGACATTGTTATGAAAAATATAAATAATAATACATACACGCACACCACACGTTAGACTTAATTTTAATTCGACAATAATAATTAAAATAATAATTGAATTTTATCCCAAGTTTGAGAACCACTGATTATTATACAAACAACAGAATTACTCACAGTAACAACACGTAGGCGCATGAGATTATGAGAGCAGGCATTGTTTGTTGACGAAATGTAGTCATCGGCGAGTATGAAGAACTGCGACGAATGTTGACCCAGTATGGGCAGTGACACTATATGCTTTATTTATCACTTCACTATACGAACACTTGATGCACTCCACTGATGATTGGATAATTGAAAGGGTGAGCTCCGTCGATGAACACCACTATGAATATTCCTTATTAGGAGTAAGTAGTGAAACACTATAATTCGTAGTATATATCACTTCACTTAGGAGACGTACCGAGGATAAATTTTGTTATCCCTTTATCGCTGCCACCATTTGTTATACGGTGAAATAAAATAGTCTTTTTAAAAAAACTTATTTTTAATGAACACCGTAAAATGAAATACACTTGAATAATTGTATTAAAATTAAAAGAATATAACTTGAATAAAATAAGATTAAGGATATGACCACGACCGGATTATGAAAGGATTGAGACGGAACTGAACGGAGTGAGGGACGTATGGTAGACGTGGAGCAGGAATGCAAGTATATCACTTGGTCAGCAATATGCCTTACATGTTAGGGTTATAACAGAACACACACGACATGACGCAAAGATAAAGATAGAGCGATGGGCTCGTATAGTCTGTCTCTGTCACTTAAACATGTCAGATTTCAAGGATAAAATGGCCGAAATTAATAATATTTTGCTTGTAAATATATTTTTGGTGTATTTACGCATGAAACGTGATTCCCTGTGATTTGTTTTTACGCCTTGAATGATTTGTGCACTGAATAAAGGCACAGCCAGGCATTTTAAGCGCGAATTGTATGAAAATTTTAATTTCGATGTCAAAGATTATGTCAGCTCGTCGACTTGAAGTATCGTAGCGGACTACGACTGAAGCAAACCAAGTACATTGTACTCAGTTTAGTAGGACCACGCGCGGGCAGAGGTTGCCGCATCTTTCTTTTATTTTTATCTAAGCGAAGGATTGACTTTCCGAAGTGAGTGAGTTTTTTAATGTTTTCTTAAATCTTAATATGTTAGCAAAATAAGTAATTAGATTTTTATAGGAATAATAAAAGTGTTCATTTTAAGGGTTCTTAGAATAAGGACTGGGTAAGCAATAATTAATTACTTATAATTCACCTCCTCAAATTATGAAAATACGTACATACATACATTTACTCACGGCTATAAATCCCTAGAAGGGGTAGCCAGAGCCAAGGTATTAGAAAATTCTCAGCCACTTTTGGAAGTTGCGTGGGGAAAAGATGGTAAAACGAAGGTTGTTGGTGATGGGTCTCCAATCACATCGCCCAAAATTTTTTTAAAAAGCCCCAATACCGTTAGTCGCCTCTTACGTACACCCACCGGAAGAAATGGGGTAGTGCTATTCTAAGCCGACACTACACGGCATAGTGTTTACAGACAGAAATTTTGAAAATGTTCAACTAAAACAAAGCAAGTTTACTTAAAAGTAGTTTATTTCTTTTACGCTACGAATTCGTATGGGATAGGAGCCAGCAGCACTGGTTTCTCCACACCACTTACAATATGCGCTGGTTTGGGTTGGGCTGGCTGTCTCTTGGTGTTGATATTCTTACCAGCAGCTTTGCCTTCTTTCAACAACCTTTCGTTTTCCTTAACACGGGTAAGGAAGTCTTGTCTGCACTTTGATAGCTTGACGTGTTCAATGCGGATGTTGATTCTCTTGGGTAGGATTCTGCCTCGCACCCTCTTGTTGACAATAACTCCTAAGGCATGGGCGGTGACATTGTAAACACGTCCAGTCTTACCATGGTACACTTTGTGGGGCATACCCTTTTGTACTGCACCATTACCCTGAAATAGACAATTGATTCACATTATTAGTCTGTAACCAACCACTATCACAACTCTTACCATCATTAGTTTGCACCAATTGAGGATCCAACAAGGAGCTACTCATTCCTGTTGCAATTTAAGGGAGGTTACTGTGTATTTGGAGATAAAAACAAACTCAAATGTTTTTATTCAAAAGAAGGTGTTTGTAAAGAGCAGAAGGAACAAGAAACTTCGAATAAATAATAATACCAAAAACTATGTATAACTAACGCCCGATTTCTGAATTGAGTTTCAAGCTGAGAACGACTAAAGTATCTTTTTGTCTCATTCAGTTGTTAAGATGTCAATGCGACAGAATATACTTAAGTTGTTCTCAGCTGGAATACTCAATTCAGAAATTGGTTGTATAACTCTATTTTTTCATTTATCAATTACAATTTTAGCATTAACTTGATAAACATTTGGCAGTGTAAATTTAATGCCATTTTTTTTTGGTATTCAAAACAATTAACTGTACAATGTACAACAAATGACATGGCTTTGTTTACAAAGTCAAGGGAAGTTGAAGATTAAAAATTAAGGAAGTATTATAACCAAAAATAACTATCTTTAAATACTTTTGCACCATAAATGGAAAGTTGTTATTTGTAGTTCAGAAACATGAATGGGCCAAGTAAAGAGCTTCTAGAGACTTCTATTTCCTTTTCTGCTATTTTAAATAAGGTTCCCTTATAATAATATCAACCTTTATTATCATATTACTATGCCATTAATATTAGCGCTTGATTAATCATAACCATTATATTCTGATTAAATTAATGCTACTGTCTTTTACACCCAACCAAAGGACTTTGTGAGATCAAAGTATAAACCTAGTTGTGTAGAAGGCAACTAAGAGGTTCCTAAATAATAATATTGCTAGTTGGCATGGCTGCAGATCTGACACTTTCATTTAACCATTTTTTCCCCAAGTTACTTCCAAAGGTGGCTGAGGAATTGTTAATTACCAGGCTTATAGCCGTGTGTATATATATGCACACCAGTCATACTACACCATGATGACGACAGTCAAGAATATTTTGAAAAGAGCCGTACATGTCTCATTTCATTGAATTGGCGCTGTTTTACAGTTCTCCGCTACTCTACACTTACTAAATATACATGCAAAAAGGATAAGGTTTCCATACCTTGATGTCAACGATGTCGCCGACTTTGTATACTTTCATATAAGTCGAGAGATTGATTGTTCCCCGAGTACGGAACCTGCGGGCGAACAAGTCCCTCGTACCACGACGATAACCTTTAGAGTTAGTCATTTTGTCGCCTGAAATCAATAATTAAACTAGTAGAATATCGACAAGAAGTCGCACGTGGAATGCCCACTCACTCTATCAGAATAAACAATCACTTTACACTACTAATTCATACAACTTTTAACTAAAAATAGCTAACGGTATATTTAATTACTATACAGCAGAGAAAATCTCTGCAGAAACAAATCGGAAAACACAATTTTAGTTAAATAACCACGATAATCACCTTTGCTTACTTAGCTTGACGGATAGAGAAAGAGGTTAAGTTTGTCTATGGTTGGTTATGAGTAGAAAGGAAACGGATATGAAGACGTGTTCACAGATTAAAATTTAGTATCTCTGCAATTCAATGCCTTCAAGATCGATTCGAGGTTATATTAATTTAACTACATTTAAGAATTAAGTACTGATTTTGCTAATATTCTAAACTAAATAAAAATATGGATTAATTGTTACCTCATAACTAATTTCAGCCGCATTTAAACTTCAGTTTTAAGCCGCATATCGAAGTAAAATAGGTTCAAGTGTCATTTTCATTTGACTTGGAAGCTACTTAAATAGTG
Source organism: Bedellia somnulentella (assembly GCA_963576735.1). NCBI lineage: Eukaryota > Metazoa > Arthropoda > Insecta > Lepidoptera > Bedelliidae > Bedellia > Bedellia somnulentella. The sequence continues at coordinate 2,287,288 of OY755171.1, forward strand.
TAGGTATACAATCTTATGTTGAACTTTGGGCAAAGTGCAAATGTAACGTTTTTGGTTGGACAGGCCAAACTTTATATATTATCTTTGTATCCTTTTTTTACTGGAACTGAACTCAAACTCACTGTAGTTTTTACTTCTACCTGGCTGGATTCAACCCTAGAGTATTCATTTCCCTTTTTCTTTACTTTGCAAATAGTTTGTTGGAAATAAAGAGATGTATTTGCAGTCAAACTACAACACATGTAATTAAATAACAATGTGTTTTATATAAACAAACCCCAGGTGGCGCGCATAGCAGACCTGCACAAAAATATTTTTGAAATCTTTTTTAAATTGTTATTTTTTACATATTGTGATGAATTTTAGTACAATTCACTTTGAGTAAATATTTTTTTTTGTGTAAACACTTATTTCTTAAAAATAAACCTAAAAGAATTACAACGGTTTGACTGTACTTATCTTGGCTGATTAGAATATTCTTGGTCATTGCCTGACGTTTAAAAACAATATTTGGTCCAAAAAAAAAAACTGTCACTCTTGACTGACTTTGACTTGAGTACATTATGGAGGTTGTTTACGACTTATAATGAAAAGTATTTGCAGTAATTTAACAATAATTTAGTTAACATCGTATGTGTAATAGTAACCAAAATGAATTCTAATGGTAATGCCGAAAATATTACAATAAACACTTGTCAATATACACCCGTACTTTTGATTCAGAACAATAGCATAACCCAGGTATATTTTTTGCTAATCGTTAATAAATTAAATACGTGTGTTCTATTTTAACCTCATATTTTACGTTTTATTTCAGGCCAAATCATATGTTATTGCTCCCCCTGTTCAAGAAGAATCAAAGCCAGTTTCTAACAACTTGAAATTATTTTACGAAAATAGCGGCAATATAGAGAATAGTATATTACTAAATAACGTTCAGTATGTTCAGAATACTGTTACAACTAAACCAGATAACGGAAAAAGTTTAGAAGTCGCGAGTTTTCTGGTGCCTAAAAAAGATGGCAATAAACAACAATACATAGCTACTGTTAGTAATAAAATCTTGAAGCCCTCAATTACCTCAGGAAATGCAAATGTATTGCCAAATGTAAATATTATAACACCCAAGGTGAATGGGAGTCGTAAGAAAACTATTACTCGAGTTCATCGGACTATGATAAAGCCAAGAATATTGCCAAAGATAAAACCTAAGGAAGAGTTAGTAAATTTATTGATTTTTACTTGAAGTTTTGCACCTATTTATTTGTCTTGATAAATAACCCCATAGCATCCTCATTTTTACTGAAATGTATTCTTAGACAACCAACATTCGGCTATGAATATATACTGGACTAATGGTAGTAAAACATAAACAAAATCCGATGGAGTTACAATATTATAAATATCTTTTATCAAGTGATGTTCACATATATTTGTCATTTAATTTTTACAACTTGCATATTTACACTGTATAAATAGGACTCATCAGGTACCTTGTGACATATATTACTCAAAAAAAGATCATAAGCATGGATTCTTTTGCTGATTCCAAGGAATATTAAAAGTAATCATAAAAATTAATTAATCACTACATAAATTATTAGCTTTTTTATTATGTGTTCCTTTTGTAGTGATTCAAGGCAACATTGATGAAACACATTTGTAGCAAAAACAAAAAGTTATCAAGATATGAGCATATGAGTTTTAGAGCTTTTTTCATACTGTTTTAGGTTTGATGTTTAAAACAAACAGCTTGCATGCTCTTTGTATTAGTAAACTTTTCTCTACTTCATAAATTCAACTCTCAGCATTACGTTGGCATATTTAACTCAATATCAGCAAAAGTGTAGGTTGAGTCCTTTCTGCTTAGCTACCTCTTAATAACATTTACAAGCTGTCTCAATAGTAAGCATGCAAGTACTAGATGCATCCATAAGGTCAAATATCTATGATACTTAATTACTTCTATAATGACATACGAGTGAATTGAATCTTGTTGTGTCACATTTTTTGGTTACCAAAATTATTATAAGCAAATTTACTAAGTTATTTTTATCTCTACTAAGTTATTTGCATGTCCTAAGTCATACTCAGAACTTATTATCATTACTGCTTTGAACAAAAATAATTATCCCTTACATTCTCAAAAAGGGAAAATATGTATGCTAACTTTCATATAATATTCATAATAATTTCATATATTTATTAATATAATCTATGTATTTATTTCAGAAGTCCAGAACCATCTAAACAGACATCAGTACATCTGCTAAAACTTGGTGGGGCATACCACAGGTATGTGTCCATAACTTTGTAGCATTATAGGGGCAACTAGCTACAGATAATACATATGTATGAAAGACAGCCTAGTGACACAACTCATATATGATTTTGAATAAATTTCCATGTAAATAAGCAACTAATTGATAGACCTGTATGAATTTTATATTGAGGGATATTTAAGGGATCTTAGTATTGCCCAGTACACACCTTAAATCCTTTAGAAAAGCTACCTTATGTTGAATAATAGGGGAGATGACTGATTTTTGTTTCTTTCACCATTAGATAGTTTATTAAAAACTATTGAACACGTATTTTTTCTTTTTTATTATACTCAAACAATTACCGAGATATTTAGAGTTGAAATTACGCATGACATCACACTGTGGTACGATTTCTACCTAGTTGTGACGTATTTAGCCCCCACTATTAAACTTTAACGCCTTATAACTAAGTGATTATTCATTAATTTCGTAAAATAAAAAATACGTGTCTAATATTTTTGCTTTATCTTATTAACGGACTAATTAGAATTTCGTATTTTTGACCCATGCATCTCGCCTATTGCAGATTGCATCCACAATCAATGAATGATGAAAAGAGTTATAAAAACTAACTGCCAATGCAGATTTTTGTTTTTTTTTTTCGATTTTTTTATTCAGATTATTGTTTTCTTAAAATACTTTGCAATATTTTTCAGTTTAAATCAACTGAATGATGAGCAGATGAGATTAGTGAACAAAGCATTGGAGAAGATCCAAGGAGATCCAGAGAAAGCAACATTGAAACCCACCTACGATCCAGTTACCAACACACAGATTGTCTATAAGTTAGTATTCAGTACTCAGACTAATTGCTTGCCTCTACACACACTATTTATCCCCTTCACGGTAGACATAGGCAGAGCTTTTTGATTGCCATATGTATCATCCTGAAAAATCTGAATATATTTCATTATTAGCATTAGAACTGTTCAATAATCTCTTGTATTAGCCGTGTAGTGACGGCTTAGAATAACATTACCCCATTTCTACCCGTGGGTGATCGTAAGAGGCGACTAAGGGAATAGGGGCTTATTAAGTGATTTTTGGGCGATGTGGTTAGAGACCCGTTACATTTACTATTACAAAAACATTTATTATTACCATCTTTTCCCCAATCAACTTCCAAAAGTGGCTGAGGAATTTTTCATTCCAAAGCTCTGACTACCCCGTTAAGGGATTTATAGCCGTGAGTATGTATGTAATAATCTCTTGTTATTTCTCTATCCTCTGAACAGTGTTTTGTACTATTACATTTTCATGCAACTAAGTATAATTATCAATTTGGGTTTGAGTATGATGTTTGCTCACACAATTCATGTTTTTATACGGCTTAGCGTTGAATTATAAAAAGACTAGCTTTTTGCCCCGCGACTTCGTCCGCGTGGACTTAATTTTTTGCATCCAGTTTACATAATACCAAAATACCGAAACACTATCTCAACTTCTGTTTTTTATATTTATAATCCCGCGGGCATTGTAAATGACATAAAGGACATTGAGGCTTTTTAAGTGATTGTTGGGCGATGCAGTTTGTGACCCATCACTAACAACCTTTATTAACCTATCTTTTATCAATATATTTCCAAAATTGGATGAAGAATCTCCGAAGCTATGGCTACCCTTTTATGGAATTTATGGTTGTTAGCATATATTCATGAATGATTGATAGATGGATTTCATAAATTCAATCGCACCAAGTTTTATTATAAAATGTAAAAAAACTCTATATTAACTTTCATTTGCTATATCAACCCGTTAGGGGTTGATATACATAACATAATGTTCACGCCGTTTATCCCCGAAGGGGTTGGCAGAGGTACCAATACTCCTGAACTCACATGGCAAGCGCCATCTAGTTTCCAGAGAAGGTACCCACGTTTTGCTTAGACAGTGTACTCACGTGATAGGGGGCAGGCCTATCGCCGTTTTGTACGAATACACTGTCACATGACTAAGTACAACTCAGCCATGTGGGTTTCCTCACGATGTTTTCCCTCACCGTTAACAACCATGATAAATTAACCACACATATGACTTTAGAAAAGACAAATTGGTGTAGGCCCGTCCCAGGATTGGAACTCACGCCCTTCTGTTTTCGGGCGGGTGTTCTACCCACTGGACTATCATGTCGCATGTTAGGGGTTGAGTTCCAAAAATTCCTTTTTAATTGTTCATAAGAATCATGAAACAAATATACCAAGTTTTTATGTTCAGAAATGAGAATATCTTTAGTAAGTACAGATACGGATAGTAGTTTGGCGCTGCGGCGACGGCCCGGTGCTGCCCCCTACACTGACCGTTGGTGATAGTGGGAGAGCTTGCAGCGATTGCTCGGCAATATAGGGATGATTAGTGGGGAAAATCGCGTGGGGTAGTGAGTGTACGCGATAGCGAATAATCCTTCTAATATTTTATGTTGAAAACTAAGTTCTAAGTAACACAAATATTGTAAAAGTGTATTTTTATCATAAAACGTGTTTCAAATTTTACTAAGTATCGTTATCAAGCATATTATGATCAAATTAAACAAGTTATAGTGAGAAATATATTTTGGAGATTAATAACGGACTTTTCGAACAGTTATCTTGTCTTTACAAACGATCTACAAATCTATTTAAGGAACTTATTTAAAAATATTCAGTGACATAGTGAAGTGTACGAAACTAATTGGATCCTGAAAGTTTATACAAAGTGTTATCAGTTGTGTCGCCTGCCGTCCGTTGATGAACTTTGAATCATAAATACAAATAAGTTAACGAAATCACGAACTAAATTGAAAGCTATTGGAATATTCACCGTGTCTCAACATAGCACGCTTAGCTACGTGTGTTACTATAGTGACCCTCTCGCAGTGCGCATCGAGTTCTATCCCACAGCGGCGCTATTCCTTTTTGTGAATCTAAATCGAAATTGCTTAAAACTGAAATTGTACTAGGCCCAAAAATAATACAGAATAAATAAAAACAAACACAACGTAATCGTTTAAGCAATATTTAAAAGATGGCGTTAGAGTGCGCTGGATGTCTTCAAAAAATAACTAATAAAGAATATTTAACATGCTGCTTATGCAAAGATAACCTCGACTTACAGTGTGCAAATGTTTCTATTCAGAGATTCCTAAATACACTTACAAGGGATCGTAAAGCAATATGGAAATGTGATAAGTGCATTTCAAAATTACCTAGAGGAGACAACACAAACACTCCCGTACGCGTGAATTATAATAATTTGAATGAAATATTATCGCCGGAGATAATCAACAGTCCAATAAACAACGTAACTTTAAGGCCAAGGAAAACAAAACCAAGTTTAAGCAACGAATCACTACAGTCTTTCGACAACCTTAGTATTCTAGACACCACTATAGATCAGGAAAACCGATCGACAAACGCAATGAACTTTAAAAGTACAGGGGGAACTACTAGCGAGGTTATAACATTAAATCAATTTGAAAAGCTTCTAGACAGAAAACTCGAAATTTATAAACAGACCCTTCTAACAGAACTCACGGAAACTTGGAGTTCAATATTTACACAACAAATAAACAGCTTTAAAACCGACATAACTACAAAATCCGATAACATAATGGTTAAACAGTTGACAATTAAACATGAAGTAGAAAAAATAAACCAATCCATAAGAAAGTTGGACGGCGAAAGTAGCAAGCTACAACAAGAGATAAAAGGAATTCAAAAAAGCCTAACCCAACAAGACTCTATATCAAGACAAACTCAAAGCAAAATTGATACCAATTATGAAGCTAATAAAGGAAATAAAATTGTTATATACGGCATGGATGAACATCAATGGGAATCTGAAAAAGATTTGTATGATAGGGTTATATTCCTATTCCAAGATGTATTGGATTTAAATATATCAGGATATATAGAAGATATTAGAAGAATAGGAAATAGAAATCATAGAAGACCACTTATGGTAGAACTACTGAGTAAGAAAATGACAAATTATATATTAAAAAATCGAAGATTCTTTAAAAATACAGGCATAGCTATAACAGAATGGTTTGAAGGTATAGCACTCCAACACCGAAAAAAACTTATTGAATGCCTAATATCATTTAGAAAAAAGGGACATAAAGCAAATATCATAAACAATAAACTAATAGTGAATGGGAAGGAATATATTCCAGATCAAGCAGAAACTGATGCTTCAATCTCTGACAGCGCGACGCAATCCCAAAAATTGGTTAGCATGGCTAAGGACTTGTCTATAGAAAATACTCATCAAACCGAATCACCGCAACAGAGCTTACTATTAACAGATGAAGAAACCAGTGACAGTAAAATAATACCTCAACCGACTTCAAAAAATAAGTTTTTTCGATAATAACACTTTTTTCCAGATCTTATACCAAAATATTTGCAGTCTAAATAAAAAACGGCATCTAATAGAAACGGCAGTGGAAACGGAAAAAAGCATCAAAGTCCTTTGCATTTCGGAAACGTGGCTATCGTCGTCTAAACTCGACCTTCTCTACGTAAGCGGCTTCAATCTCGCAGCTTACTACTGTAGAGCAAACCATGAAGGCGGTGGCGTCTGCATCCTGGTGAAGGACGACATGGACCACGAAGAACTACATGAAATATCAGATATGTCAAAGGAACTAATATTTGAAGCTTGCGGAATTGTAATGTATTCATTAAATCTCATATTAGTAACCATATACTGGCCAGATAAAAAAAGGCATCCCGACATATTCTTTAGTTCATTACAAAAAATATTACTATACTTAAATACAAAGCACGCAAAAAAAAATGTAATGATTGGAGGAGACTTCAATGTTAATATGTTCGAAAACTCAGCTCTAACTACCAATCTTTTAGAACTTATGAATAGTTATAATTTTAACCAAAATGTCAAAGAGCCCACAAGAGTGACTGAAAGTAGCCAAACATGCATAGATCTTTTATTCACAAATTTTCACTGTAAGCGGAATAATATTATTGTTAAAGAGTTTGGATTCTCAGACCACAGAGGCGTACTCTGTAGAATTGAATGTAAAAAAAACATAACGCGCAAGGTCTGGTTTACTCAAAAAAGATTATATAATAAACCAAATATAGATAACTTTGTAAGAGAAATCAATAAAATTGATTTTAGTAAAGCCATCACTTTAAACAAAAATGCAAATGAAAACTTCAATGAATTTAGTCACACAATTAAATTAGTTCTTAACAAAACTATACCTTTAACTAGAGTAGCAATTAAAACTTATGATAAGAAACCATGGTTATCCACTGGCATTAAAAATTCATGTAAAAATAAAAGACTCCTAAAAATTTTAAACATAAAAACCAACAATCCCATTCTTAAACAAAATTATAAAAAATATGAAAAATTATTGAAAAAGGCAATCTTTACATCAAAGCGACTTGTCAATATAAAAAGAATAAAAAAATCCGAAAACATAGTAAAAACCATGTGGTGTATTATAAAGGAAAATACAAACAAAATTTCTAAAAAGGAAAAGAAAAATATGATTATCAACATAAATAATATGCCAACAGATGACCCAAATATTATAGCAAACACTTTTAACGATCATTTTTCATCCCGCGGAGATGCAGAAGAGGCGCAAATCTTAAAAGCTCCAGTAGGCCGACCAGTTACAAAATTATCAGAAAATTCTATGTATCTTGGAGAAACGTCTGTGCAAGAAATCATAAAAATTATAAAAGGATTAAAGAGCAAAAATAGCTACGGCCATGATGAGATTCCCCCAATCCTAATTAAAAAATGTTACGAAAAGCTGGCCCCTCCATTATGCTATCTTGTAAATCAGTCGTTTGCAGAGGGGATAGTACCAGATTCACTTAAAGTTGCTGTAATTAAACCCCTCCATAAATGCGGTGATAAGAAAAACTTTAACAACTTCCGCCCAGTAGCTCTTTTAACATCATTTTCTAAAATTTATGAAACCGCGATGTCGTCCCGTCTGACCAAATTCTGTGAAAAATACAAAATATTTAACGACCATCAAAACGGATTTAGGAAACATCGATCAACGTCACTAGCCGTATTTAAATTTGTACATTTCATATTAGAAATGATAAATGGGAAAAAACATGCCGTCGGCGCACTTCTCGATATGAGCAAAGCATATGAACGAATTCTACATAGGATAATGCTATTGAAACTGCATGGTATTGGCGTGAGAGGACCAGCATATTCATGGTTTTCGTCCTATTTAAGCAATAGATTTCAGTACGTCGTAATAGATTACTATGACCACATCACGGGTGATATAAATAAAATAGAATCGAGAAAAATTCATGTAACCAAATCAATTCCACAGGGAAGCGTACTAGGTTGTATTCTGTTTCTGTTGTATATAAACGACTTACCGGATATAATAGATTCTCCATGTACATTGTTTGCGGATGATGTATCTGTCCTTATCCCATGTAATGACGATACCGAGGTGAATACGAAGTTAAATATGATGTTTTCAAAAATAGAAAATTGGCTTAATGATCATAATCTAAAAATAAACTATAAAAAAACAAAACTTATGCAATTTCGCCCCCACCAAAGACAGCCACTTAAAATAGATTACTCTTTTAATAAAACAAAATTGGAATGCGTCGATAGCTATTCACTTTTAGGATTAAATATTGATTCTTATTTAAATTGGAAGGGACATATAAAGAAAATTGCCTTAAAGTTATCTAGATTCACATATGCGCTCTATGAGTTAAAAAAGTCAACAGACAAACAAACCGCCATGAAAGCATACTATGCATACGCGCATTCTTGGCTGCAATACGGCATTATCCTTTGGGGTAACAGCACGGATACTTTAACATTGTTTAGATTGCAGAAAAGATGCATTAGAATAATAGTTAATATAGATGAGACGACAAGCTGTCGATCATACTTTACCAATTTAGGAATACCTACTCTTACTAGCATGTACATATTAGCGATAAGTATTTTTGTTAAGCAGAACATGCATTTATTTCCCCAATATGATAGACCAAAAAATTTAAGACCACAATCGCGATTGGCTGCCCCCCAGTCGAAATTAAGCTTAGTACATTCTGGTCCATACGCAATGGCTGTAAAAATTTACAATAATATTCCGCAACAAATAAAAAATGAAACTAATATGGTGAAATTTAAAAAATACCTGAAAGACTTTCTCATTCGTAAATGCTACTACTCTTTAAATGAATATTTGGACTTATCTAATTGATCTGTATTATTACATTAGTATTATATAAACTATAACTAGACATTTATAAAGTAAAATATAATAATATTATATTATTTAACTTATAATTTATTTGAATTGGCTTTTTAACTAGATAGAAAAAGACATACAATTATTTTTTGACATGAATTTAATATGCGGACCTTTAATATATTTTTAATTTAATTAACTTGTAGTAATAATAAAATAAGCTAGTATTATAATTTAGCAATAAAGTTTAGTTTTAAGTTTTTTAATTTTTCCGTTTTATATCATACTTGTGTTTTATTCAGAATTGTCTTTTTTTCTTTTTATTATTTACCTTTTATAACTTTTATTTGTAAGTTTATATTATGCGGTGCCCTATCAGGGTTCAAGTTATGGCTCATTAAATAACAACCTGTATCACCTTGTATGTACCACTTGAATGCAATAAATGATTTGAATTTGAATTTGAATTTGATCTCCTTCCAAAATAATCGCTAAATTGAAGGGATAGTGCTTGTTATTATTATATATAGTGTTATTTTAAGCTAACAAAACATTTTTTTACAAAAAGCTTGAATTACCTGAGATACGAACCCGGGACGATTGATTCATAATAGTTCTAATTAAATATTCATAGTAGTTAGTTATTACTCATAAATAAAAGATGTTATTAAAGGAAAGAAAAATTTCGACACTGGCGGGGTTCGAACCCGCGACCTTCGGGTATACGCCCCCGTCGCTCTGCCAACTGAGCTACAGTGTCAGTTGGCATCCAGCGCGAAATTTATCTATCCTTTGTTTCTTTTTTTTTACACGTTCAAGTAGTGTTTGCGTTTCCTACCTCCGAATTTTAACTAATTCGGACGGCCACTTGTCTACCTTTTCAGATAGAATGCAAATGTTGGAAACGCCTAACTATCACATAATTTAATGTTTTTTGACATGAATTCCTCATGTGGGGATTATTACTCATAAATAAAAGATGTTATTAAAGGAAAGAAAAATTTCGACACTGGCGGGGTTCGAACCCGCGACCTTCGGGTATACGCCCCCGTCGCTCTGCCAACTGAGCTAACATCTAACATCTTTTATTTATGAGTAATAATCCCCACATGAGGAATTCATGTCAAAAAATATTAAATTATGTGATAGTTAGTTATACCGCTACGCCACGGAGACGTTACCGGGGCGGTGTCAAATTTTTATTACGCTTTATTTCATATTAGTCTTACTATTGATAAACAAATTTGTCATTTAAATTGATGAAACCCCTTCATCTTTCCAAAATGAACATTAACAAAGTGTCTGATGTGAATTCCATCGATGATAAAAATAATCGCTGCAATATTTTGAGCCATATATGAGTTAAGGTTTTTTGATGTTCCTATGAGAGCTCTTGCGGATTCCTTAGTTTCAAGGAACCGTCGTCGTTTCATTTAGCTTCTAAATTTACATGTTAATATTCGTTTGCAATATAAGTAGATGTAAAAAAAAATGTATACGATAAAAAAATAGTACATCATCCTTCGGGAGTTCCTTATTTTCGGGGATCCATTACCGTACCATTAAGCTTCTAAATTTAGATTTTATATTAGTTTACAATATTTTACGTTGTTTTAACCCTCGGCGTGCCTGGTAGAAAAAAGTTACATGGCGTGCCTGGTGGGTCGGTGAGACCCTAAATTTAATAAAAATTTTTCTCCTACAAATTGATATCAATGTAGTATATTTTTTGATTTTATAATAAAATTAAACATGTTTTTAGGGTTTTAAATAAAATACGTGTTCGAAGTAATAATATTTCAAAAGATTTTTTAATTAAACTTTTACCTTGTTTTTTAACGTAGAATTAAACATCTTATGTTCATAAATATGCAAAATCAACTAAAACTAAAGAAATCACAATCAGACTTTGGGGATCATAATGCACATAAGTTATCTTATATTCTAAGCTAAAATAATTAGTCTTCTGCATTTCCGACATCATTTTTAGGAACATAGCAATTTCCACACTGGAAAATTGCATGTTCTATCACTTTGATGATCACATGATCCTTTCACTACTGGAGCAGGCCCCGGACTGAGGTACCGGGCGGAGGACGACGATCAGTTCACTACGGTCAGCTACTGAGAGCGGTTGCGCGCGAATTTCAAATTAAAATGAATTATAACTGTTTAACGGCTGCGGTGGGTCTCACAGACCCAACCAGGCATGCCGAGGGTTAAACGATACACAGCGCCATCTCCGATGCATTTAGTAAGCAAACAATATTTTTGATTTCCCATGGGAACATATTTTTTCCGGGATAAAAAGTACCCTATTATTTAATTTAGACTTCTAACTACACGTCTGAAAAATTTCAAAGCAATCGGTTCAGTGTTTACGGCGTGAAAGCGGAACAAACAAACAAACAAACAAACTCACTTTCCCATTTATAATATTAGTATATATATCCTTCAGAAAGTACTTTAAATTAAAAACAACACTTTTGGACGAAACTTGGCCATTATCCAAAACACATCGATTAACACCAAGGATATGATTTCTAGTTGATAATATGCCAAATTCAATTTTATTGTATTTTATCATTGCTGTGTAGTGTCGGCTTAGAATAGCACTACCCCATGTCTTCCGGTGGGTGTACGTAAGAGGTGACTAACGGTATTGGGGCTTTTGAGGGATTTTTGGGCGATGCGGTTGGAGACCCATCACCAACAACCTTTATTTTTACTATCTTTTCCCCACTCAAATTTCCAAAAGTGGCTGAGGAATTTCTAATTCCTTAGCTCTGGCTACCCCTTCTAGGGATTTATAGCCGTGAGTATATGTATGTATGTATGTATTTTATCACTGCCACAGCTCATATATTATGACCATACTAAGAGATTCTAGCTTACCCTAAATACTGGTGGTTTTAGTGCTATGCCTGTCTGTACGCAATATGATATTATTGCCTAAAAAATATTAATTAATCTAGAGATAACATTATTTTTTCAGAGTGGTATCTCCAAATGATTTAAAAATAGTGGGTAAGAATAAGATATTGATAAAAGCCAACAGTCTAAAGAAAAGTGAGCCACCCAAAGATGAAGTGAAAGTTAAGGAGGAGGAGAAAGTAGAGTCAAATAATAATGAGGATGCTTCATCATCAGATGAAGCGAATGAAGTGTTACAAGAGGTAAGTACTGTACATACATACATACATATACTCACAACCATAAATACCAAAAATTGGTAGCTAGAGCTTCAGAGCAATAAACTCCTCAGCCACATTTTGTTGTTAATAGGGGGGGGGGGGCAGATGATAGAAATAAAGTGTCATTGGTGATGGGTCTCCAACCTCATCACCCAAAAACAACTTAAAAACCGTATACCCTTAGTCGCCTTTTACGACACCCGTAGGTAGAAAGGGGTAGTGATATTCTAAGCTGGTACTACACGACAATTACTCTAGTTCTAACTCTATCAAAGGCAGGAAATCACGAAAAGGAGCAGTCGGGGAGCAGTTTATACTTTAATATTGAGATTCCTTAGTAACATTTGAAAAATGAGTTAGGTTTTTATTTTATATAGTTGGTGTTGGATCGCTTGCCACATGGCCCATTTTTAAAAAATATAAAATTAATTATTATTAATTGATCTTGGATGTGATTTGTATGTGTATTGTATATAATTAAATAAACCGTTGAGTTACTTTTCATATATGCTTAATTTGTTTCCTTTGTCCGACCAACCAACCTACCAACCTAACCTAAATATTAATACATATTCTTTATTCAAAGGTAAAAGTGACACGAAGTGGCAGGACAGTAAAGTTACCAAAACACATAATTCAGACGCAAGAAGATCCACCGCCAAAAGCTAAGAAGAAAATTAATCCTATAACTTGTCTACAATGCAATGCGGTGAGTTACAAAGTAGTTTACAATTAATCATACCCTAAGGAGAATTGAAATAACGATGAGGGTAGAAGTATCTTCATATTATCAATGAAAATTTTATCCTTATCTCTTCTAACCTCTAAACATCTATTTCTGTCCTACTCCCACAAACGTGGATTAAGATTTTGTCAAGTATCCAACGATACCTCTGTAGTTATCATTTGTTTCATTGACTAGTTAGCACTATAACTAATATCACTACCATACATACATATACTCACGGCCATAAACCCCAAAAAGGGTAGCCAGAGCTTCAGAGCTGGAAAGTCCTCAGCCACTACATTATTATTTATTACACTTTGTTTGGCCTTTGTGTGTCCAGTGCAACAACTGTTTCATAGGACCGGTTGTTGTGGATATCTTTTGGGAAGTTCTATGAGGCACTAAAATGAAGAAATGCTGAGTTTGTTTGAGTTACCATAGTAAAAATATAACGTATGTCCTAATCATCGATCTATCTATGTCCAGTAGTGCCGATTATAATCGGCAATAATAATAATTATTGGCTGATTTTGATCATTGGCAATTTAGACGTGGCATTAAGCTGTTGCAAGACTTAATAGCAGCTTAGCAGGTACACCTCAACGAACCTACATTCCAAATATTATTTTCTCATATCCCTACAAATCACTCACACATTAGTACCAAAAAATATAAGTATATCGTTGATTCACAGGAATTAGGAACAATGTACCGACTTCAGCGCCATTACGAGAAATACCCAGCTCACATCCCAACGAACGTGCACACAAACTTGTTCCACTGCCTATTGTCTATGGTGCAAGATGGCGCCGAAGAAGATAAAACAACGATATTTATAAAGCAACTAGAACAGTTGATTGAGAAGATTAAGAAATTGCTTCCGTGCTTGTTGAAGAAGGTCGATGGAAATGGTGGAACGTTGTGCAATATTAATGAGGACATTGGCAGGTAATTAGTGAAGCTAGTAGCTATGTTCATGGTCTAAATTATGAAACAAGGAAACTATTAAACAGATTAGTTAGCCTTTATCTAGACTTTATATCTTAGATCAATAGTATGCATTTTAAGTTTCCCTTTTTTGGCATTATACTCAACTCTAGTCAACGTATACGCCCCGTCTAGTCTACTAGTACGCGTCTAGCAACTTCCTTCAGTACTTAGTAGCGATAGACAGTGTACTCACATGATAGGGGGCACGTCTATCGCCGTTTTGTATGAATACACTGTGACATGACTAAGTACAACTCATCCATCTGGGTTTCCTCATGTTGTTTTTCCTCACCGTTAACAACGACGACGAACGCAAACGAGAATAATAAATAATTTAGTTACAATACACCTTCCTGTTAACTTTACGGTGGATATGTTTGCTTATAATGTGATATGTGCTCCCTTATTATTTATTATTATTATTACCTTCCCAATTAAATATATGTTTTTTGTTAATACTTTTGGTACTCCATACTAAAAAGTGTTTTTTTTTGTGTTCTAGACTATTTGGCATGAATCCTGGGAAATACAATCTTAATATGGACGCGTTAAGTTGCGTGAAAGACAACGAAGGACATTGCAAACACGACCCTCCAAAGGTGGCGAAATTTACAGCATACGTCAGTAAACCGTCACAGATATGGCTTACGAAACATCAAGAAGAAAATACTGTTGACGATGATTCCGAAAGAGATGGATGCGCCAGAATCATCGCTACCGACAAGTGGGCCGTCAAAAGGCAATACAAACATAAAAACAAAGAAAAAACAGTTAAGAATAAGAAGGTTAAATTAGTCAATGACCCTGCTGAACCACTTATAGAACTTGGAAATGAAATAATTGATACTATAGATAATATTGAAGGAATTGATAATATCAATGGTATAGATACTATGAATGCCATAGATGCTATCAATGATATAGATAGTGTTACTACGATAGATAATATTGAGCGTGTGCAATTTTTAGATACCGATAGTGTCAAAAACGATGCGACTTTATTGAAAGAAGCAAATATATTACCGACTGACAATAATACAAAATCATCGCATTCACACTTTTATAGTACACATTTTGATATAAGATCTTCACCTATGAAACCGTCCGCGACGATATTTAATAAATTTCAAATAGACCCAGACAAAATGCCAAACAAATTTGAAGCGCAACTTTTGAAACCTTTATCGTTTGATACTGAGCCAAGCACAGATATTGGCGATTCT
Organism: Bedellia somnulentella; assembly: GCA_963576735.1. Classification (NCBI taxonomy): domain Eukaryota; kingdom Metazoa; phylum Arthropoda; class Insecta; order Lepidoptera; family Bedelliidae; genus Bedellia; species Bedellia somnulentella. The sequence continues at coordinate 2,302,950 of OY755171.1, forward strand.
GAAAAGGATTCAGATAACTCTATAGACCTCAATGGAATTATCAAAGAACTGAATAATCATAGTAACAATTTAGTTAGTGAAATAACTGGCAACGATGTCTGCAAAGATAACGATCTTCTTGACCGTCTAACGTTTCCGGATCCGAAAGAATGGAACGTAAATATAAGTGACGATCAAGGAATCGTTAATGATATGAAACCAAATAGTTCGTTAGTACCTGCAATGGTTTATGTGCAAGATAATTTAAGTAATGGGACAAATTATGATAATAATTACAATAATTTTAGTGTAAGCGATAATGTTAACTCAATTAATAGTGATATGGGGACTGACAAAACTTTGAATCAAAGTACGTCGGTGTTGCAGTTTCTCGATTCTCTTAATAGTGATTTAACGTGCCCCGTGGATTCTGAGTTAAGGAATAATTCTATAGATTTCTCTCTGGATTTGTTCTCTTTCAATCCAGAATGAGATTCAAATGTATTCTTATACAAAAATGTTGGAAGAATAGTTTGATATGTGTTTTTATTGTCTTTTGATCATGAACAAATTATTGCTAGGATATAGTATTAAGGAATGAAATGTGAAAATAAATGATTTATTTACATGTGCTTTATTTAACCTTTAATACTTTTATCATTTTCAAATTGCAAAGAAAATCCCTAGATCACTCTCTAGTGGGCTGCCGGAGCATACATACATATATACATATACTCACGCCATTAATTCCCATTGGGGTAGGCAGAGACTATCGATCGCCACTTCGTACGATCCTGAAAAACCTCTGCCGGAGCAAGTTTTTATAAATTTTCATGTCATAGACAATAGTTTAAATCACATTTTGCTTGTTTGATGATATTATGTTTCTTTCTGAACTCAGTAAAGTGGCCAAGGAATGTCTAATTATATAGTTGTGAGAATAGTATGAACCAAATGATAGATAATACATTTTAGGGTGTATCGGCTAGTATATCTTTGCTGTACCACACAACCTTTACAACTTATATTTTAACAAGTTATATTTAAAGATTTGGAACTATCTGAATGTGATGTAAGTGTATCTGAGTGAGGTTATAACTTGCTGTAAATGGCAGGGATCTTTTTAAGTTGGTATGGACAGTACAGTTGACGTGGCATGTGAGTTTGGAATGTTAGAAATTAAAAATTGAGAGGTTGTCCATACAAAATCTGTCATTATCTCACTTCTTGTGTGACATACTTGCTCTCACAGGCTTCATGCTAAGGGGAATCATTCAACTAATCATCATTCATTGGGAATCGATTGTTCGCGAGACGGGCGATGGGCCGACGACTCGGTGGATTAGATAGTTAAGGGCAGCACAGGACATTGGAAAAATCTTTAAGTGGGGCCTAAGTCCAACAATGGACGTCTAATGGCTGAATTGTGATAAATTAAATACCATGGTCCATTTTATCTGGAATGACTATGAGGTTTAATTACCAAAGCTACATCTTTATGGTTGCATGTCAATAAGAACCCAGGAAGTTAGGCCTTCGTTAAAATACAATTTAACATACATTGGCGTCAGACGGATCCAATGTAAGACCTGTATGCTAAGTTCAACATTAAAAGGAGTGTAGCGACTAGCGACCTACAGTCCGTCCGTGCATCAAGTGTCAGCTCAGGCGCACACTAGCGACGACGTCTATCTCACATCTTACATCGTGTAAACAAAGAAAGAATTCTTCATTCTAAGAATGAATAAAGATTATAAGTTGATACACAGCAGGTTGTATTACCTAGTATATCTTTGCTGTTCCCAGCAGTGACGTTAGTGATGTAGCAACCAATTAGCTGTTTCACTTAGTCGTGATTTACTTGGTATGGCTGAATATAATTCATGAACCAATATTTAATTTCATTATTTGTCATATTCTGCAAGTTAAATTAACCTGTATAACAGGTAGTCAAAGGAATTATACAAAATTGACTGATGTTCTTGTCAAATATTTCATTCTTCAGTACAACTCAAACATTCACGCCGTGTATCCCCGAAGGTGGGCAGTGGTACTTCCAATTGCCACATGCCATTGTTACCCGGTGTTCAGACTACCCACGTTTTGCTTGGATAGTGTACTCCCATGTTAGGGGGTAGGCCAATCTCTGTTGTATGAATACTCTGCATGGATAAGTACAACTTAGCCATGTGGGTTTCCTAATTATGTTTTCCGTCAATGTTAGCAACAATCATAAATTAATCACACATATGACTTTACAAAAGACAAATTGGTGTAGGCTTGATCCAGGTTTTAAACCCATGCCTTTCAGCATGAAAGGTGTGTTAAGTACACATTGAGCTCTTGGTTCTATAAAAATACAAGACATACATATACATTTAACCATGAAAATTATTAGATTATGCTTGCATGGTGGATAATGTGGAATACAAAACTTATTCATTGCATGTTTCCTTCTAGATAAATATGAGCCAGATTGCTTTGAAATTGAGTTTTTGTGTCTTGGCAAATTGATTTGAAGCCTTCCTGACATATGGCTATGGAACTTTGCCTATTTTAATTTATTATAAGATAACTTGATTCAACTCAACAATATTATGACAACATAGTTATTATAAACCGGTTATCGTGCAAATGACTAGTATTCAAATCCTAGGTCATACCTACACCAATTTGTCTTTTCCAAAGACATATGTGTGGTTAATTTATCATGGTTGTTAATGGTGTGGGAAAACATCGTGAGAAAACCCACATGGCTGAGTTGTACTTAGTCATGTGACAGTGTATTCGTACAAAACAGCTATAGGCCTGCCCCCTATCACGTGAGTACACTGTCCAAGCAAAAGGTGGGTACTCTGAACACCAGGTGAAAAAGTCACGTGATGTTAAGAAGTATCGTACCTCTGCCTACCCCTCCGGGAATATTCGGCGTGAATGTTCATGTTATGTTAATTATAACTAGCCTTAATTCTGTTTTAAGGGAGGGAAATAATTTAAACATATTATTTTGTATAACATATATATTAGGCTTGCAAAACCGGCCTCTCATTTTTGCCCTCCAAATTCTGATTAGTGAGAGAATAGCCAGTTCCACCTCTCTGCAATGGAATGATGTCTTTCTCTTTCAATTTATCGCCTGTCAGTGGGTGTAACCAATCTTTCTTTATTAGTGTTTCTACACATTCCATAGTCACTACGTGGCCTGTGGTCCTGCAATAAAATAAACATAACATAACATAAACGTTCACGCCCAATATCCCCGAAGGGGTTGGCAATAAAATAAATTAGGAAAATACTGTGAAATAGAAAATTTCATCATACAATACTTCTGAATGCTGATCTAAAATGAATCCAAACCGTGAAATAGGACCAATCTCATATTAGTTCAGACAAATTCCTGTACATATGGACCAATTAACTTAATTTAATTTTGTTTATACTATTGCTTCACTAGGTGTATGTAAAGAGGATATGACAATAAATTTTTTACCACATTTTTCAACTAAAATAAATACAATGTTGAAATTTTACTTTTAAGATATTAACACGTTCACTGTCCCCATACTATAGTTTAGAATGACCCGGTAAGTCCAAAATAGGTCGAATGCAATCTATAATTTACACTATTGTAGTAGTTCATTCATAGTAGTATTTTTATAACCAGCCATTGTTTTCCACGATTTTTCCAGTGTTTTTCTTGTGACCCACCAAGTGGGTCACGGACTTATAACCATAAAAATCTGTGACCCAATCAGGGTCACGGACTGGTGAGTAAAGATGTAATATCTAACTTTTGAGGGTAGATTATAAATTTACGAAGGTACTTGATACCTCTGGAAGCATTGTAATAAAATTAGCTGAAGAATATCTTGATGAGGGGCGACTGATGGTTACAGATAATTTTTACACAAGTATTCCACTGGCAGAATTCTTAAAAAATCGTAAAACCGATTTATTGGGTACAGTCAATAAAAAAAGAAGAGGACTTCCTAAAGAAGTTATTCAGGCCTCAGGTTATGATTATTTATAACGAATTTCATCCCCAGAAGAAAGATAAATGTACAATTTTATCAGCCTACGAGCAAATAATAAAGTCACTTTTAGATGTACCAGAAATTGCAACGGTATCACAACAGGTGCGACTACCACCAAGGTCCAGTCCACGATCGCCTGCTCAACCTGGACCTTCCAGATCCTCAAGTTCTTCGCAACATTTTTTGATAGATCTGCCAAAATATTCTGGTAAAAAAGCAATTAGAAAACGATGCGTTGGATGCTACAAAAGATTGCTTGACGAAGGTCATTCCACTTCCTCTGCAAGAATCAAGGCTAAGAAGGTACATCAACAGTGCAAGACCTGTAAAAAAGGCTATTGCTACTTTTGCTTCGAACAATCCCATAAATAATTGTGTTATTATTCGTATTTATATATAAGTTTTTTTTTTTTATTTGAGTAAAAATAAAAAATTAACCAAGCTAGTTTAGATTTTTGTTTTATTGCCCCAAAAAAATAAAAAAACCTAGATTGTTTTTAATGTATTGTATGTGTTTTTTTCCGTTCATACGTCCACAGTTAATACAGATCTCTATTGACAAGTTCAAGCTGAAAAACGATGTATCAAGTTGTATGTGACCAATGACCCAAAAGGGGAGTCACGAACTTGTCACTATAAATTGTCGTGACCCACCAGATGGGTCATGGGACAGTGAACGTGTTAATATAATTAATATGTTACATCAAATTGACCACAACATGAATATTAAAATTAAAATGTGGGTGTAACAATGAATCCAAGAAAAACTGATACATTTATTTTTAAGGACTGTGTTACTGCTCAATATCTTAATCATTAATAGGATTTACAAGAATCACTTTAATATAAGTTTTGAATGATCCTACTGGCAATTTATTGAAATAATACTGAAAAAAATTTAAATTTATAGTTCATATTAATGTGAACAAACCTAATAACAGCACACGGCACAGCATTACCCAAAATATCATGTGTCACTGGACACATATATCGGTTTTCTTTAGCTATTAATGACTTTTTGTCATCAGGATCATTTACTAAAGTCCATTTTACTTCAATCAAATCCTTCATCTTCAAAGGCTTGCCACTTAAAGGGCAATATATCGTTGGGTCAGGTTTTTGCAATTTTGAAATTTTAGCGTCAGGCAACTGTGATGGGACCCAAAAACTAGGTAGCTGTTTATCTTTGCCATTTGCCAAATTTGACACTGATGTAGAAGTAGACGCTGCCTGCTTGTCTTTAGAACTACTAATGTTCTTCTCTCTGTTCATAAATTTGATAAGATTTGCCTCAGTTTTGGCAGAAGCCAGGTCAGCTTTCTCTTGTTCCTCTTTTTTTGATTGCTTTTCGTACAGCTTCAATTTGCGATTGTATTCGTTCTTTTTGGTTATAATATATTCGAGAATGGCTTCTTTATCAAACAAGTGTCCTTCTTTGGTAACCACTGGGTTTCTACAAGGCTGTAAAGTTAAACTGCAGCAGTCAAAGCTCTTCACTGAATCCTTACCAACTCTTTCGTTTTGAGTGCCATATCCTGATGCAGCTGCATCTTTCTTTTTCTCATGATATGTGTACACTGCTCCTGCTGTACAGTTACGAGCGTGTCGCGTCATATTTAATTCAAAATATACTTAAATGCGAAAATAGCAGACCTTAAAATTAAAACTCAACTTTCCGTTTATATAAATAAAATCTAATCAATTACATCAACAATACAAAAACAAATAAAAATGAGCGATTGTGATTTGTGATTGATTGACTTGACTCATGAATACTGAATGAAAGGAAATAGCTGTCATTATTTTATTTTCTTAAATATTTATCGTGTTCTTACAACAATTTCGCCAACGTCAAGTAATGTGTTCAAGATGACAACTCGGTATTTATATATGAAGTAGACTGCTTTAATTAAATTGTTGTAGGAATCTTTGGGGAGACATAGGTCATAGGACCAGCAGTGGTAGGCAGCAATAATTCATACTGACTGTAGACATACTACGTCATTTTTTTTTAAAAGCTATGTTGTATTATTTGTTTCCCTACTTTAATTTGGCTCTACTAAAAGAAGGTCCACCTGTAGATGCTCTAATGAAAAATATTTTTGAATTGTGGAAGTTTTCCGGTATCCGTTAGGTTTATTCAATCCTTACTGACTTATTGCATAAAATCTTGGGGAGGTGCTGGCATAACCACTATGTTAAAACTGGAACGAGCTCAAAGAGCGCTACTTAAAGTAGCTACAGCGCGCCCTTTCTACTTCCCTACTACCGAACTATATAAACAATGCAAAGTGCTAAGTGCGCGACAGCTCTTTATTCTATTCACTGTTCTACAACAGCATGCTAGCTTATGCTTCAACCCTGATACACTAAACAGGAGGCGAAAGGATATAGTATGTTTGAATACTTATAGTGCAAAATTTTCCATTACAAACAGATTCTTTATATTTTTAGGGCCATACTTATATAATAAAATTAATAGATTACTAGTATTATATAACTTAAACAACTTTGAATGCAAGGAATCAGAGGAATTGCTTTATATAATAAGTTAATATAAGATGTTTTTATTTTTTATCATAATAATACAATTGGTTAGATACATTCGATGCTGATAATAATTTATACACTACTTACCAATAATAGCGGGCCGGCTATTCAGCATACCGCAGGCCAGAACCAACCTGTTAGCGCAGGCGCCTATGACCAGAGCCTTAAAGGTACTTAATAAAGTAAATGAATTAGTAGATTTGTACAGTTGTGGTTTGGGTGAATTTACCAAGGTCACATTAAGAATTATTTGCTACAATTAGAAATGGATAAGTACAAGTACATCCAAGATAAGTTATGTTGGATGTTTTTCTATATGTTTTGGTTACTTTTTAAGAGTTTATCATTTATGTTTTATGTTCTTATTTTATTAGTGTTAGTTTAATTTGTATAACGAATTAGTCTTCTGTGATGTTGTACAATATAAGTATAAAAAAATAAATAAAAATCATTATATGAAAACTGATAGTTTAAGCCTTTTTTGTTTATTGTTACCTGAAATACAGGTAAATTACCTAGCTCAGGAACAGGAAAATGTTATATTTTGTACTTTAAATAACTAACTAGGTTAAGACGAATATTATGTACTTTTTGAAAACTGAATAAATTTTTATTATTATTATTATTTATTATTATTCGGTGATGTTGTAAAGCCTTTGACTATGTCGAAAAGCCAACAGCATTAATAAAACCTGAATATAATGGTTCTGCTGAGCAGGCGCAGAAACTAATGGCACCATATCTAGCTAAGAAGACGGTAACAAGGTATCGCGAGAGGTTTTCTGTTCTATTCTAAAATCAAATATAAAGGCAGTAGAAAGAAATAAAAAAATATATTAATATGATAAAATAATTTATTTTTAGGATATTAAACAAAAAACAATTCATGTTATTCATAATTAGAATATAATTTAGAATTTCTCTTTATTGGCAAAACATTATAATCATCACTACTTAAGTTAATGTTATGAAATGAAATTAATATACATAATCCCTTCTTGTAAATAAAATACTAGTTAATAAGAATTTATTCATCGGTATCCTGTAGTTCATTTATACCATCTGTTTCAGTCACCAATGCCCTTTCTAATATCACTCTGCCTTCTTTATATCTGAAAAACACAGAATATTTGTCAAAATTGAATTATGCAACTATTTAAGAGTGATATTGTTTATAATAGCAGTACTTTTTATTTTGTATATCATCTGTCTATTGCCACCATTGATTTTATTTAACCAATAGGGTGAAAACTAAATGTAGTTTGGTAAACATTGCAAAACTAATGCGGAAGGCACAGAACTGTCAATGTATTTCATAAAACAACCCAAGGTGTAGGACACATTTGATTCAACATTGAGATGAAATAGACAATAATAGGCAGCTAAGGGTATTAGAGCTTTTAAAGTGATATTTGGGTAATGTAGTTCGGGACCTATTACCTAAACCATTTACTTTACAATCTTTTCCCCACTAACTTCCAAAAGTATCTCAGGTTTTTTTTTGAAGCTCTGGCTATCCCTTCTAGGAATTTATAGCTGTTAGTATATGTATGTATGTATTAAATATATTTTATTATTACAACAAATAAGATTAAAAATACTTATTAAATTTACCTTTGATTCTCTTCAGTAGCAAATTCATATATCCAGCCAAGTTTGGTTGCACAGTTTTTGCAGGACACATCCCTCACCATGTGTCGGCCAGTCAGCATTACTCGGTCCTGGACCTCGGAGTATACTAGGTTCACCACTTTGTGGAACAAAAATGCTCTTCCTGAAATTTATTTCAGAAACCATAAGCTTCAGGAGCTTTATGAAATAAAATATCTCACAATGAGTTATGAGGCAAATTGACCAAATATGATAGAGCAAAAAGTTATAGGTGTTCATTCAAAGATTACTTGTTTACATACACAATAGGTGTTTGTAGATAGAAACAATCACAGTTTCTAGTAGCCAAATATAACATTGTGTTTTAGTTATTTATTATCAATGATTAAAATAAGTGATTGTTGGGTGATGTGGTTGAATACACCTACCAAAACTTTTATACAGGATGTAGACATAGCTAACAAAATTAAGTTAATTTACAGAGGTCATGCAGCTAAGTTAAATAAAAATTGAGGCATATACATACATATATATACTCATGCCATTAGTTCCCATTGGGGTAGATAGAGACTATCAATCATCACTTTGTACAATCCTGACAAACCTCTCTAGCCATCCCTTAATATTCTCATCTAAACTATTTTATTCTCCATACTTCAGATGCCTGCCTTTTTAAACACACTTACTATTTGGTCAAAATGTGTCTTCCGAGGTTGTCCTCTACTAACATTACCATCCACATAAGCTAAAACTTAATACTTTTAAAAAAAATACTATCATCAATCTTCTCTATGTGCCCAAGCCATCTAAACATTTCTTTTTCTATCTTTTTACAATATCATCTCTCACACTGCACCTTTCATGAATCATACTATTTATCACTTGATCACATAATCTAACATCACAAAATTTTCTGAGGGACCTCATTTCTACTGATTTTACTCTACTTTTATTAGCGTAGGAATAAGAACAGCATCATGCACAGCCATTTGGGCCTTAACAGGCACCAATTGACTAGTCATTGCACCAATTACCCCATTACCCTTTTTCGCTCTTCTTTCAATGTCTTCATCACAACTTCCTAACTGTAGGTCAGTGATTTTGTTTATAAGCATTGCAAGCAAAGAATAAATAGAATCTAAGCTGAATTGTTGTTGTACATTACATGATATTTTGTCAAATGATTGATGAACTATTTCTTATAGAAAGATTTAGGTTCCAAAGTACGAAACAGGTTCGTAAAAAGCTTGATAAATATAAGAAGCTAATCACCCTTTGAGGAAAGAAGACATACTGTGTAGTAAATCCCATTGTCTCTGCCATAATTGTCTTAAAGCAGAATTCTTAAAAGCACCTTGCATAAATAAAAAATGCACATTTTTTAATGCAAAATCCCTCCATTTGATGGTCAATGTCTCCTACAATCCTAAATTATAAGAGAAATGACACTAGCATTTGAAATGAACATGACTGCTAACAATCATTAGTATTTGAGACAAAGAAAGTAAAATTCATGATTCTCACCCGTTGCACCAGTAAATCTTGTGCTTATAAGCTCAGACCTATTGGTTAAATTCACATCACAAGCAGCGCATGAAAAAAGGCGAGTTCCACCTATATGGTCAAGGAATATTTTGCCCATTTTTACAAAATATTCTAGATTATCTACTTCAAATTGACCAAGTTCTGCTTCTACTTTGTAAATAAACAAATCTATTCATCGTTGTCATTGTTACTTTATTCACTTTTAAAACGAGAGGCAAAGGAGCTGATCCATACAGCTTATCGCTCAATTTGAATTTATACTTTAATATAAAATATTTACAATGTCAATGTAAACTCAAATGTTTACGCCGAATATCCTTGAATTGGTTGGCAGAGGTACTAATCATTTTTTTTTATCATTTTATTATATTATCAGTCACATAATCGGGAGCAGCCCGAACAAGGGTCATTGACGCCATAATAGGTCGAGCCTGTGCTATGGACGCCAATATCCAAAGAAAAATTTATAACATTTACTGGAACAAATTAAAATCAACTTCTGAACTTATTCTGAACTAATACTTCTGAACATCAAGTGACATTGTCACCTGGTGTCCAGAGTACCCACGTTTACTTGGATTTGTCAGGTCAGGATCTTACAAAGTGGCGATCTATAGTCACTGCCTACCCCAATGGGAACAACGGCCGTGAGTATAAGTAAGAAAAACTAAAGTAAATACACTACAGAGGAACAAAATCGTGAAATTAATCGCTCTCAGTGTAGGGTAATGTGCCCAATATACTAGCAGCATTTCCTCTTTGGATGGCGAAACTAATACGTTGGCTGAAGTGCCTGCCAGCTCTAGGATCATCATATACTTTCATGAGGCAGGCGTATAGGTCTTTGAAGAATAGTGACACCTCGTTGCCCCACGAGCTGAGAGTTTCTATAGAATAAAAATAGGTAAAAAAAACTTTTTAAGTTAAACGGTTTTATTATTAACATACAGAGAAATGTTTAAGATAAATGTACTAAAAACCTAAAAATAATAATAAAATAGATACAGTCGTGGGAATTATATACATATGCATAGACTAGACTAAAATAAAACCGTGGGGCACATCAATTGTCTTCAATCGTTGATTAAAATGTTTGTTTTGTAATGTAACACTATAATTGGGCAGTTGTTCAACCGACAACGATGGACATGTGATAAATAGGGCAGAATGTGGAAACAAGCTAGCAAGCTCGATTATAAGCGAGTTTTAGGGTTTCATAGTGTTGAGCGAGTAGTACTTTTATCATATGTTTTGTCGATTAAAGACAAACTGCAAGCAGTAATCCGATTCATCGCCAGCCAGCAGTGTAAATTTCCAACGAGAAACTAGTTGAAACATTTCTTTATTTACATGGAGTGTACGACTATTGGAATTCGGTATGCAAAGTTTTTTTTCGGTATTTATTAAATATTTTTATTCGATAGTAAACACGAAAATAAAAAACTAATTTGAATATTTTCTATTTAAAATGAGTAATTGTAAAGTTATGATTTTTTAAAGATTGTTCAACTTTTGTACTTTGTGACGTCATCGATTGATAAAATCACGTAGCGACATGCAAATGAAGCGAAATGTTTTATAAAAATGTTGGTGATTGCAAAACATAATTCGAATTTGTGATTTCAAATGAAATTATTACGATATTATACGAAACAAACCTATGATTTTCGATATTTTATTAATAAACTGCAAAACCGTATGACTTTGAAACAACATTGAAGGTCAAACACTGTTACAGTTTTTTGATAAAATAACAGTAATCTTAGCTTCAATTAATATAATTTCAAGAAAATATTGTTTATAACCATAATATCTCGAAATGGTTTTGTAATCAGCATCACTTTAGTAAAACTTTGCATACCGAATTTCCATGAGCAAGAAAATAGTAAGTAATTTCCTCACCGTCTGCGGGCCAACTGCCCAAGGACGAATTAAACGTTTCTTCTATCCCACATTAAGTCGATAATTTGTAGACAATTGACGTGCCCCACGGTTTTATTTTAGTCTAGTCTATGCATATGTATATAATTCCCACGACTGTATCTATTTTATTATTATTTTTAGGTTTTTAGTACATTTATCTTAAACATTTCTCTGTATGTTAATAATAAAACCGTTTAACTTAAAAAGTTTTTTTTACCTATTTTTATTTTCTAGTTTTTAGTTTTTATTTCGCATTCTGTTTAATTCATATAGTGCTTCATTATTGCAAGGTGTCTTGCCCGTTAGTTTATTGCAGTCCAACTCCTCTATACGTAGTCCCTGCAAAGATCTGACTCTACTAAGAGCCACGTAGGCTTGACCTTCTTCAAACAGTTTCGCACCTAAGTATACGACTGCGTAATCCACAGTGCTGCCCTGCATTTTATGTATTGTAGAAGATGATAGTATTAAAGTCAACATTCTTCTTTTCTAAATTTAAATCTTATTATTATATGCCATTTAGTGGCTACGCCCATCTAAAATATTGATTTGGTATTGTGCACTGTATGGCGACCATCTGAGATTTTAATTTTGCATAGTAAATTGTATTCTACTTGGTGAGACCTTTCATTTGATACCCATGTTGATGGGATTGAAATAAAACCTAAGTTATCCGCCATTTTGTAGAGGCCGCCATCTTGGATTTTAATTTTATATAGTACATTGTATTCTACTGGTTGAGCACATTCATTTGATACCCATATTGATGGGATTGATAAAACCTACGTTATCCGCCATTTTGTAGCGACCGCCATCTTGGATTTCATTTTTTTTATAGTATATTGTATTCTGCTTGTTGAGCCCTTTCATTTGATACCCATATTGATGGGATAAATAAAACCTAAATTATCCGCCATTTTGTAGCGGCGGCCATCTTGAATTTATAATGATAATGAATAAATATAATTGTATTGTCACCAAAATCCAAAGTGTATACAAAATTTCAGATTAATCGGTTGATAGGAAGAGGGTGAAATTTGAATTACTAAATTTGACCCAAGAATAAAGAAACAAACGGGGTGAGCTAAATAAAACCGTTTAATAAAAATGATAGTCGTTCTTCAAAACCGAGTATTTACGCGTTACGTTTCTCCACCTTGATAGCAGCAGTACCAGCCCGCACCGCCGACCCAAATATATGGCTTGCCTTGGCGCAAGACTGTCAATGTCAAAGTGTCATTTAAAGCGATCTCCTCAGGGATATACAACTAGGCATACTCCCTAACAAAAAGTAGACTTATCCACTAAGGTGCCAATCGCCTCAGAAGGTGATTCATTAAACCAATATCCCAACTCAGACTCTTGTTGTAGATCCACAATCAAAAGACCTTAGAACCTAAATCCCCTGTCAAAAACTTCGAGAGGTATTACAGCAGGAAACTGCTTATTGAACAAACATGAGTTCACAGTTTTCACACTAGGCATTCAAGACAGTGCACAGTGCTGAGTTCATTAAGAGGGTGAATCGTGTTGGTAATGATTAGTAGTTGACAGATCTTGATCAAATTTGGCAGGATCTGGTCAGCATATACGCTGGATTAACTTAAAAAAATAAAGTATTCCGAATTTCTCACATTTTTAAATGACGGCACTCTTATACGCGGTGGGCCACTTCTTTGTGATGAAACTCCGCTGGAAACGGCTCAACCGATTTCAACCAAATTGGCTCGGTTATCAAGTGGACATTGCTAAGTGTCGTAAGAGGTCGTATATCGTGATCGAACTTACCATTGAGGACTAATCAACGAAAAATTATTTTCGCAATAAAGTCAATAGAAAAAAGCTAATGGCTTCTTAGTAAGAGCGCGGCTTAAAGCTTAAATAAGACCGACTGCATAGATAGTAAGAAGTCTGAGGTTTACCTAACTCGCTCAGCTCAATTCATTTCAATCACAATTTACATTGAAGTCCTAGTTGTAATGATTCTTTTTAAATAAAACAAATCAAGGATTTGAATCTAAGGAGATTCATTATTCGTGGCCGTTTTACTTCTGTAGTTGAACCGGGCCAGTGCAAGTTAAACTCGAAAATTGTTCGTTACCAGGTAAAATGTATGAAAAATAGTATATGCGGGCGAATTCAGTAAAAAAAGATATCTAAAATTATGATTCAGTCCGAGCCATCTAAAAAAAATCAACATAAAAACGAATATTTTTTTTAAATAAAAGTTACTTACTATTATTTTTTCTACCGTTACTTGGCAGGTGTTTGTAAAGATAAGAAGCACCAAAACAATCCATACATTCACAATTTTCAATTAAATCTTTTTTCAGGCTGTTTGACAATTCAAGACTATATTCCTAATAAGGTAGCAAGAGCTTAGGTATTGACACTTTTCCAGTTACATTTGGACAGTTAAGAGGGGTAGTAATTCGGCAGCAATTTAATTTAAATATACTTTCATTTTAGATGTTTTTGTCGTCCATCACCTAAGTAAAGAGATGGGATCGTTCTACTATTTTTATCTCCCTCTATCAATCAATGCGAATCATCTAAGTCAGCAGCTCATGAACGTACTTTACGATACGTATAACGTATGTTAATAAGATTATATTAATTTGACAAAGACTTCGTTAACATTTGTCGTAAACAGAATAAAGTCGCAATATTAACTCATCACGAAATTGATTTATGCGCTACGTAATAAACAAGCTAGTTCCAAAACTCATTGTTAATCATGAAGTTGTAAAATTTCGCCATATTACATTGCAGAATATTTACAAACATACATACATATACTATAATAATGACAACCTAAATTAAAATATAAAACTAAACTTAAATGTGACTAATTATTGAGCTGTATAGTGTCGGCTTAAAATAACACTACCCCATTTCTTCCGGTGGGTGTACGTAAAAGGCGACTAACGGTATTGGGGCTTATAAGGAATATTTGGGCGATGCGGTTGGTGACCCATCACCAATAACCTTTACCATCTTTTCCGCACTTAACTTTCCAAAAGTGGTTGAGGAATTTCTAACTCCTAAGCTCTGGCTACCCCATCTAGGGATTTATAGCCGTGAGTATATGTATGTATGTATGTAATTATGAAAATATTTACAGCAGATATTAAATTAAAGAATAAAAAAAATGTTTTCAAAATCGCTGTCGCTAGAGGGTAAGGTTCCCAAGAGGCTGGCTGCATTACCCCTCTGTATTGTAATACTTACTCTCTGACCAAAGTATGTGCCAGCCCTATGATCCCCGCTAGCTTCGACTAGGCGCGCATATATTTTCTTATATTTTATACTATTTCCATTTGTAATAATAAATTAATAAAAATAATTGTCCACTGTTGGGGGTTAACAGTATTGGCTAAGTTAAATGAAACAATGTAAATATATAGAGGCACTTTATCCTTTCTGTATTACTTTATTATTATTATTTGTATTATTTGGCTTCTCCTTGTTAGTGCGTGAAGGTACAGTTCTCCAAAATTAATAATGCGCATGCAAATAAATAATAATAAATAAATAAATTACGAAATAAGCTATAACCATATATGGAGTAGGTTTCTTTCCTTTTTTTTTCTCTGTTACAGTATTTGTTTCTTATTATTTAATTATTAGTTTTTTGCTTTATGATTTATGAATTAGTTAGTATGTAGTAGATATAAGTTTGAGGTGTTGGCTGAAAACCAGCGTACTCAGCGTTTGTGTCCTGCGAGACTTGCGCTGGGTATATTTTATGCTGAGCCAAGACCTTTTTGGTATCATTACATGTTGTATCTAATTGTTAAATACTGTTTGTAATTTAGTTTTTAATACCAAATAAACATTTTACTTACTTACTTACTTACAAGGTCTACAACATCTAATTTAATTCTCGCCCATGATCTTATATCGAAAGGCATGGATGAAGGTAGTCAGGTTGATGTCATATACACCGACTACAGCAAGTGTTTTGATCGAATTGACCACAGCCTACTCCTTGCCAAGCTATCCGTTGCTGGCATTCATGGTGATTTGCTAAGATGGTTCTCGTCATACATTGAAAATCGTAGTCAGGCAGTAGTTCTCTCAGGTTTCTCATCTAACTGGACTATAATACCATCAGGAGTACCTCAAGGATCCTTATTAGGGCCTCTTCTATTTATAATATTTATCAATGACATTAATTACTGTTTCCACAACTCTAAGATATTATTATTTGCAGACGATATGAAAGTTTTAAAAACCATTAATGACCATCTTGACATAGAATTACTCCAAAACGATCTGGACCGATTTACTCTATATTGCGAAGAGAATAAGCTAGATCTAAATGTATCGAAATGTTTCTATGTAAGTTACTCACGCAAATCAAGAGTTTTGAACAATAGTTATATTTTAAAAGGACAAAATGTTCAGAAAGTAGATGTGATTAGGGACCTGGGAGTACTATTTGACTCTAAGCTGTTGTTTGATAAACACGTGGACAGTATAGTATCAAAGTCATCAAAAGCTCTGGGATTCTTGATGAGAACTTGCGCTAGTTTTGATAATATCAAAGCTATTAAGATTATTTACTGCTCGTTTGTTAGAAGCCATTTAGAATACGCGTCGCAAGTGTGGAACCCGAACTATAACATCTATATTCGGCGTATCGAGGGTATCCAAAGGAGGTTCCTTCCATATGTTGATTACAAAACGCGACAATATACAGCCGGTTACCATCAGAGATGCATTCGATATCATTTCTTGCCCCTTGAAGCCAGGCGCCGTATAAGTGACATGTGTTACTTGTTTGATATTGTTAGAGGAGTAGTGGATTGTCCCGAGTTGCTTAGCAAAATTTACCTACGCACCAACCAAAAGGCCTTAAGGAAACGACCCGTCTTAAGTGTCCCAAAAGCTAATACCAATTATAGGCGTAACTCATTTCTATTACGTGCATGTACTAAATTTAATGAATCATTAGTAGATTTAGATATTTTCGATACAAGCACTAAAAGAGTAAGAAAATTATTAACTAATTTACATTTTGGCCAATAATTTCTACACTAACCTCAACATTATAATTATTTAATTGTTACCTAAATCTTTTTAGTTTTTAGTTCTGTAAGTATTATGTTATTTTGCTATAGGTGAAGATTTGTAAATGGCATTGTGTATTCATAATTAGTATTTTATTGTTTGTATTGGTCTGTAAATCTTCCAAAGAAAATAAAATAAAATAAAATATAATAAACAAATATTCGTTAATTCTCGTAGTCCGGAAAAACCCGAATAATTGAATCGCAAGTGCCCTAAACGATGCACTTGCATTTTGCAACTTGTGTTAAAGTAATACGAGTCAATATCACGTGTTCTCGAACGAAAACACATGATATTGACTCGTATTACTTCGGACGGGCGGTGGCTGTCGCCGGGCAGTCACAGGTCCGTCAATGTCAATCGTCTTTCATTACATATTGTTGGATTGTTGGTGACCGCACGTGTTCTCTCTGTGTGGAATTATATAGAGCTGCTATCATACATCCTTTAAGGATTTGTTTACAAATGTGAATTTAATTTTAACTTTATCCATGTACCCCCGACTTTTATATGAGGCTTGTCACAGAACTCTTTCGAAACGGTTGATCCGATCACAGCCAAATTTTGCACGATGGTTCAAGACATCAAGGAGAAGGTTTTGAAAGTACTATACAATTTTCGAAGTAAATCAATCCAACAAAGATTGTAGCATATTCGCAACCGTGTGAATATCCTCGCATACTTAACTTATCGAACATCACGAAAATCGACATGGAATCATCGAATCAAATTCCGTTACTGATAAATTATAACATAACATAAACAACATAAACGTTCACGCCGAATATCCCCGAAGGGGTTGGCAGAGGTACTAATACTTCTGAACATCACGTGACTTTGTCACCTGGTGTTCAGAGTACCCACGTTTTGCATGGACAGTGTACTCACGTGATAGGGGGCAGGCCTATCGCCGTTTTGTACGAATACACTGTCACATGACTAAGTACAACTCAGCCATGTGGGTTTCCTCACACAAATTATAAACTATGATAAATTATGACATGCACTTAAGCACTCTATATACATATCGTCTCCCGACGCTCGGGGAACACGATCGTTGCCGAATAGTGACGAAGATTTCTATGCGCATTATTAATTTTGGAGAACTGTAGGTAGGTATGGGATATAATATACTCACTTCACGATACACAAACATACATACATACGTTTGTTTAAGCACGCTATTTAATAAAGAAAGGTATAATTATTTGGGACATACTATATCACACACAATTTAGGACTTGTAAATTAAAGATGAGTTTGCACCAACAGGGTTTCAACTTAGCATTAGTGCGTATTAGGGCAGGTGAAGATTACAATCGCCGCTCTGTACCCAATCACTGTCACATGCCTAATTGCAATTCAGACATGTGGGGTTTCTCATGATGTTTTTCCTCACCGTTAGCAATCTTATAAACTATCTACACCAAGTATGGGCAACCTTTGTCATGTTGCGTGCCAAACTTATTTTAAATATACAAACGCGGGCCAGACCGAATGAGAAAATAAGAGATTTTCAGATTTTCATCAGCGAGAAGAATTGTTCGCATTTATGTACTTCCAAAAACGCACTCAGCTGTTTGTATTTGACTTCATAGACGTATGTCTTGTAATACTCGTGTACGTCCCGTCAATAGCAAAAAGGTTAAAGTTACTGTCCATCTTCTTAAAATCTGTAAATCTGTTATCAAATTGCTCCGATAGTAATTTTAGCTACTCGGCGTACTGATCGTAAGCTACATTTTGGCTGCCTAATTACACTACGATAATACAATGCTATTGCATCTCTCGATGAGTTACTTATACATAGCGTACGCGGGCTTCTATACTACATTCTTAAAGTGAGCTTAGTAAGCAATATTGTAACGCTTCCAGTGACCGCACCACGATAATGCGATGATATTGCGTTTTTCGATAAGTTATCTTATTCATTGCGTACGCGCGCTGCAATTTTACGTGTTCAAAGTGACCATAACAAGCAATGGTTGTCATTTATATTCGACAAACAGTCGTTAATTTCAGTTCAATCAATTTCGTTGTTCAATTTATTTTTCTATTTTAGACAGCACGCGTAACCAGTTTCCGCTCGAAATTTCAAAATGTGTCGCGGGCCGGGCCAAAAGCCAAAGCGGGCCGGCCGTTGCCCATGTATGATCTACACATATAGTCAGGAAACAGTCGAACCCACGCCTCAGTTCTCTGTGCATGAGAAGAAGTGGATTCCCACTAAGAAATTAAGAAATAAATTGTTGTCAAAGCCTATATAAATAGTTATTAGCCTATTAAGACATATAGTTTCTTAAACGTCTTCTACGGCTCAGTGGTAAGTGCCACCCCAGCGCCCTGCTTTTTATGTTTCAATAAATATCAAATATTTTTAACTGAGGAAATACATGGTGAGGGAACTGATAGGATAGGATTAAATTGAAATAATTGAATATTACTCGTAATATTTTGAAGGGCCGACGGACAGTGGAGTCTGACCACGGAGTTCACATTTAGATCAAATAGAGAATGTGCTTAAAAAGGCAGAAGTCCCAGTTGTGAAAAATAAAAGGTCGTAAGGGCAAGGGCATGTATAAAAAGATTGATGGATGTAAATGACGCCTGTTTGCCAGGAGCGTACGAAACTGGGATTGATCATGTCTGCCTACCTAATGGGAACTATTGGCTTGAATATACTTATGTTCGAGGTATGCAGCCATAAAAATAATTTGGTTACGACTAATACTAACCACTATTCATGCTTTTGCTCTTAATCCAAAAGCTGAAAGGATCACCGAATATTGACTGATTCTAAGAATCGGACAGGCTTTTATGAGGTTGCGGTCGTCATCGTATGCATCTATGTGTAAAAAATAGACTATGCCACTCTCGCAAATTGCCAATCACTCAAAAAATGCATATTTTAAGAATACTGAGTTTTTGGTTGAATCTTTTATGAAGGGGTATATATATACAGCTTCAGACTTAAAGGCCTTCTCTCCTAGCTTGCGTTATAATAATAGGTATATGAGCAGTTCTATTGTTTTTTTTTATGTTTATTTAAAATAAAGGCTTCGCAAGGTTATTATGGCAAACAAGTCCAACCGTTTCAGAGATCAGCCGATACAGACAGAAGACTGGATAAAATGTAAAAATATATATATCGTACCATCATATGTACCGTAAATGGTTACATACTGTTTATCCGAAACTTTTAAACCCGAATATTACTTTACCGAAAACTGATCGACTTTTTTCAATTACCATAATATTGTTTCACCGAAATTTCAAATACCATATTCTTACATTCCAGATTATCGAATGACTTTTTTTTTCTTTACTATCATTATGATAAACCACTAGAACGGATTCCCACAGAATCAAAAAGCAGATATACCTTAATTCTGCAATATTGCTTTTCCGAATAATCACTATTCCAAAAAATCTGTATTGAATGATACCTACTGCTATGAATAATTTTGCAGACATATTTCCCTCCGGACCCACCTCACCACCGGCCGTACACCTGGTGGTATGGTGGGAATTAACCATACCACCGTAGGGATTAGGGATTGCAATCCGGTATAATTTTCAATCCGGCCGGATTTCACCGGATTAGCTCCAATCCGGGCGGATCCGGCCGGATCCGGTCGGATTTTAAAGTTAATTAGGGCCTAGTATTAGTAGGCCCTAATTAACTTTTTTTGCAGGTGAACGGCGATAGGCCTGCCCCCTATCACGTGAGTACACTGTCAATGCAAAACGTGGGTACTCTGAACACCAGGTGATAAAGTCACGTGATGTTCAGAAGTATTAGTACCTCTGCCAACCCCTTCGGGGATATTCGGCGTGAACGTTTATGTTTATGTTATGTATGTTTATGTTATGTATTAGTAATTTTTAGTTTTGATAATAATACATATAAAGAAAAATAAAATACGTATTTATGGAAAATTAAATCATATTTATGTATTTTACTTTACATTATATTTTTTGGCAATGTAATTTTTGGTACTATTTGTACTAAATGAAATTATGACACTATTCTTAATAATAAACATGACATAACATAAACGTTCACGCCGAATATCCCCGAAGGGGTTGGCAGAGGTACTAATACTTCTGAACATCACGTGACTTTGCAGGCCTATCGCCGTTTTGTACGAATACACTGTCACA
The DNA here is from genome assembly GCA_963576735.1 of Bedellia somnulentella. Taxonomy (NCBI): domain Eukaryota; kingdom Metazoa; phylum Arthropoda; class Insecta; order Lepidoptera; family Bedelliidae; genus Bedellia; species Bedellia somnulentella. The sequence goes on from OY755171.1 coordinate 2,323,832, forward strand.
TGACTAAGTACAACTCAGCCATGTGGGTTTTCTCACGATGTTTTCCCTCACCGTTAACAACCATGATAAATTAACTACACATGTCTTTAGAAAAGACAAATTTGTGTAGGCCCGACCCAGGATTTGAACACTAGTCGTTTGCACGATAACCGAGTGTTCTACCCACTGGGCTATCACGGTTGCTAAATAATAAAGTACCTAAGTAATCAGTCTGACTCTTACTTATTGCTCTAGGTACTAAGTACTTAAATAATAGTCCTATTAAACTCTTTTTAATAATCTACACAGACTTTTAACTACTTTTTAATTAACAAAACAGTCTTTTAAATCAGTACTTATAAAATCAATTTTCATAATCCTAAGAAACAATAAAAACAGGAAACATATTTTTTTTCAATGGAAAAATACGAGTTAATATTACCTCCTTCTGTGCCTGAAAAAACGATCTAAGAAAACACATAGTGTTTATTGTGCTACATTTTTACATACCTACAGTTTTTCACGTACATATTTTTTGCTTTACCGGATCCGGCGCCGACCCACCGGATCCGGTAAGTCCAAAAACACGCCGGATCCGCCGGATTACCGGATCCGCCGTACCGGATTGCAATCCCTAGTAGGGATGTAGGAATTAATAATATCAGTTTTATTTATAGTTCCTATACTATAATATACTATAATAATTTTCATCAGTATAAAAACATCCAGTGGTAAAAAACATAGAAATTTGGTACAAAATGTTGTCGGTTTTTTCCGTTTCTGTGACATACCCGAGTGAAATAAATAGCCGAAACCCGCATAGCCGAGTTGTACTTAGCCATGTGACAGTGTATTCGTACAAAACGGCAATAGGCCAGCCCCCCTATCACGTGAGTACACTGTTTAAGCATAACGTGGGTGGCGCTGTCACGTGATGTTAAGAATAACCTCTGCCAACTCCTTCGGGGATATACGGCGTGAACATTTGAGTTCAAGTTTTAAAATAGTAAGGTATTACAAATTAGTGAAAACTGCAGAAAAAAATATTTTTGTATATAAAACCAGTTTAGTTTTTTTATTTTATTAAAGCTGCATTTATATTTATGCTACCCTGGTACTTAAAGTGTAAAAAATAGCAAAAATTTACTAAAAATTCTAAGTTATTTTAACTCTTCATGTTTTAGCACCGACGAAAATTTTACAAGTACAAACCCATTCCTATATAAATACCATGTAGGTACTTACTTGTTTCTGTCAAAAAAAATAGTTGGTCGGTGGGGAACGATTTAGATTTTTTTTTTCTAATTATACATATATTAACCGCAAGCTGCAAGCAAGCAAGTATGCATATAGGCATGCATCAGGCCATTTTCTAAATGTTGAAATTCGAATTTAAAATATTCGAATATTCGAAATGTTACCGCCGTAAATGGATTCACTAGCATTCCTCCCACGACTACTTTGCTGTAGACTACACTTTTTGTATCCAAGGTAGCAACTATAGGTACGCTGTACTTAATTTAAAAATAATATGTCCATTTTTGTTACCTTTTCATACAATCTTAATAATCTCTTAGAGCCTTCTTAGTGGTTAAATATCGACACAATTGTTCTCTCCTCTTCTTAGTGAGCCTCTACCTATTAAGGAATTCACAAACTAAAAAAAAGAATACACCCAGTATTGGCTCAGCGTAATGTCTCAGTATGTAAAATTTACGTTTTTTATTTGAAAGATATATAGTCTCTAGCTACACCATTATATTCGACTTTATGTAACATCTAGTTTTTCTTGTGTGTTATTAAAATATTTTAATCTTAGTTCTATAAGCATCACACATTACGAGACAGAGCCTGGTGACGGGTAACTGAAGGACGGACAGGCAGCGAAACCTCAGTGAAAATGTTCTGATTCACATTTTTGGTAAGGAACCTGGAAAACAAGAAATTTAGATAATAAAGTGTTCAAAGGGTGAATGTCCGGAACATGAAGAATACAAAGGAATTTATGAAAATATTAAGTAATATTAAAAGAGCTCGACAGATTTTTCATAATTGAATAGTGCCGGTCGATAGTCTCTGCCAACCCCGATAGGAATTGATTTCGTGAGTATATTTGTGTGATATGTAATAACAAGGCATAAGAAATTTCTCATTACAAGTATCTACTCGTCAACTATTTTCTTATTAGACACTTAATAGCACATTGTACCAATGCATTGGATGGGTTAGGAAGAGGGTTACATTTAGCGCAACAGATTTTTATAGCCTCTAAATTAATTTAAAATGTAGCAGAATAGTAAGCCGACGGACAACAAAGAGCGTCTACAACTGAATACGTATAAAGTAATAGGCTACTCTTTAAAGGGATTACAGCGAGCAAAGCTGTACAAGTGCGTTCGTGACCCGCTTGCTGTCGATCGCTGTCTCCATACATTGGCCATGTTGTCCGCAACTTCACTTTAATTTAATAACAGTACGTGCACTAATCTATTCGTAATCTTTTGCCAAGGGCAAACTACCGCAGTCTTCTTTGTCCGTTGAAAGTCGACGTTTGTTTCGGTTTTTATAAATGGTGAGCTGTACCGAAGATATGAGTGATCCTCCTGGTGAAGTGGATGGGTGTAATGGCATTGATGAAGAGGCGCAGGAGGCGGATGATGTTGTGGAGGAAAGAAATGGGTATGTGATGCTTGAAGGATTTCACATTGTACAATATTCGCTAGCAGCCCTTAGCAGGTTAACCCCTAACATTCATGTTACCTTGAGTTGTCGAAGGTCTTTATTTAGATGCCTCGTGGGACATCGTTTTTGCAATTAGCTTAAAGAGGTAAGCCTATTAATATAATAAGTTTTGAATACATCAATTTGGGGTTGTAGCGTTATAAAAGCGTATTCCGTAAAAGCTTCAGTAATCTAGTCGGGTCTCATAAATTTTTGTAAACCTATACTATGAAGAGCTTTTTGCTTATTAGAACCAAACTAGCATAAGCTCTATATATTTCATGATGCATATTTTTTTCAAAAGTGGGCAATATTGATAAAACATACTATTTTCAAAACGTCTCAAAATTCAATTGGCTTTCTCTATTTGTAGATTGGACATTGGTCCCAAACTGGGCTTCCGAGTTCGGTTCCCGAGTGACATCATAAAAGAAAAGTGAGTTAAAATAATTATCAATCAAATTAAAATTGGAATCAAAATTTTGAACCAGATTGTGAATTAATATTTTAAAACGTGTTTTAATGAATGTGTTTACATGTTTGATGTTCTTTATTTTCTTGATAGACAACATTATTGTGCTTCAAATAAGAATAAAAACGGCACCAATGTTTCCGCAGACTAATAAAGTATGCAGGTACCCCAAGGGAAATCTTGAAGATACCTTGGAAAAAATGAAAGTTTCAACACTTTTTTTTGGTTTATTAGGGTCTCCATCTTCATACCTGTTCCAAGATCACTAGGGCTTCACATAATTCTGGATTTTGGGAAGTTGGAAGCGGTAAAAGACTTTTTCAAATCAATGGTTGTAAGGGCAGGCGAACGTGGAGGAAAGATTTAAATATACTATAAATATGTTAGAACCTCCCTTGCCTGCCACTGGCATAGGCCTCTCGAAGAGTACGAGAGCGCACTGTATTACATAAGCGTCACCTTGTTAGAACTCCTTTCTCCACTCTATTCGATTTAGATAGATACACACACCTTTGATCCGCAAGAGTGACCTTCAGCTGACCGGCACAAATAAAGATATGGCGAAAAGGAGCCGCAGAGGCCAGGGGCCCGTAGCAACCAAACAATAAAATCATAAAAGAATCAATTTGGAAAAATGCCCCTTATATGAAAGAAAATTGACACACCAAGAGGTTGCAAAATCGTCACTCTCAGTAGTGTCAGTAAATTATACACAAATAAATGAATTGATAAAGTGATGAATGAAACTGATGACAAAATGTGGAATGTGCAAGCAAGATTTTTTGGAAGGAAATTGGATGTGTGCATCAATTAAACTCGTTTAGGGGCATTGACGAAAATTTCTTAGTGTATTTAGTGATGACGTTAGATATAGAGATGGCGTGTGAGTGGTGACGAAGTATTTTTGGGGGATGTTATCCAAGTTTGACTTGGAGAGTCACTCAAGAAACGGGGAAAACACAGGATGGTTCGGGATCTCTAGAGATAAGACAAGGATGCAGTGATTGAACACAAGTTCTGACCTACTTAGGCTACTTTGAGTACGCCCCCCAGCAGTTGCCAGGTAAAAGTAGGAGATTTGATAGTTTTAGTAATATGTTATTCTATAGTTTTTACGACATGAAATCAATTTCGAGCTGAATTAAGCAACAACAAAAGACAACCGTGATAGCTCAGTGGGTAGAACACACATCGCGTATCATTCAGACGCTGAGGTTTCAAATTCCGGGTTGGCCCTACACCAATGAGTCTTTTTTAATGTCATATGTGTGGTTTATTTATCATATTTGTGAACGGTGAGGGAAAACATCGCGAGCAAACCCACATAGCTGAGATGTACCATGCCATGTGACAGTGTATTCGTATTAAACGGTGATAGGCCTGCCCTCTATCACATGCGTATACCGTCCTAGCAAAACGTGGTTACTGTGAACACTGGGGGCCAATGTCAAGTGATGTTCAGAAGTATTAGGACCTCTGCCAACCTCTGCAGGGATATGCGGCGTGAACGTTTGAGTCTTGAGTTTAAATAGTAATTACGCGTACAAACTCATAAATGTACGCACACATACAAAATCGTGCAAAAAACCAACTCTCTGATAATTTGAAAACTGATCAGAAATTGTTCTCTTATATATTTGACGAAACAAGGGAAGTTTCAGAAACACGGGAGATGGTGGCGGAATATTTCAGGAAAGTGAGATTAGTCTGGAAGAAATAATGAAGGCAATGAAAAGTAAGGAAGTAGGAAAGCGGCAGGAAATGTCCTTCGTACGTGGTACTTCCTTTTCCAGAAGTGTTTGTCTAATGGGAAAGTACCATATTATAGGTGTAGAGCGTTCATTATGCGCTTATATAAAAATAAGAGTTACACCAGTTAGTAAAACACTACTGTGGGTTCAGCTTGCTTAGCAATGTCGGTAAATTATGCAAATCTTCTATACTTATAATAAATCTGTAGAGAGGTCAATTCTATACATGAAATATATTTTCAAAATAGCTATCAGGTGGTGATTAGGGATCGATATTGATGCCAAAAATGCAATCAGTAAAAATTTTTGTCTGTCTGTCTGTCTGTTTGTATGTCGGTTTGTATGTTCCTTATGGAAACAAAAACTACTCGACGGATTTTAACGAAACTTGGTACAATTATTTTTCATACTCCTGGGCAGGTTTTTGTATACTTTCCAGCAGAGTAGTAACGGGGAATTTTGGGAAATTTTGGGAAAACGGGAGAAGTTACTCCATTTTTTAAGCTTCCGTCGCGTGTGCAGCCTTAATGGTTAAACTTACATAGAAATCATGTATCACGGAAATATTCTTCATAAAATTATCTAAAAAAAGTCCTCAACAGTTTATGTCTATCTTTTACGGTTGACTCACAATAACACGTGTAATTCCTGATAGCTTAGCAGTTCGGAACATTCTGATTGTATTTGTTTACTCTTACGTTTGTAAACCTCTCACTCATCCCTAATTTAAATAAGGTAACATTATTACCTATTCAATAAAAAAAGAATCATAGAAATCGGTAGAGAAACACCGAAATTATACATAAAATAAGCCATCGCGCCCGTGACCAAAACTGAAACGTTACTAATTTACTTATAAAATACTAGATGGCGCCAGTAGTTGCATCCTACAACACGTAATGATTGATTTTTTAGATTGTTATAAATACTTCATAGCGTTTTATTCCAAAATTTGCTATTAAACGGAAAAACTGAACCGTTCATTAAAGCGCATTCAAAATCACCAAACTACACTGTTTAGGGAGTGCTATAAATTTAATAAATTGAAAACATCGCGCTGAATTTCACAATGCTTGAGCAGTGACTGAAGAAAGAAACCTCAGATATTTTAAAAAAACAACGCTACCCGTGCGAAGCTGGGACGATCCACTAGTGTATTAATAAATATATAAACGGACATATTAAACATAGATCAAGTTAGCCCCAAACTAAGTAAGACTTGTAATATGGGATACTAACTCAACGATATATCTATACATATAATAAATCTGTAGAAAAATCATTTTTGTACATTGAAGAAATTGAAAAAAAAAATAGCCAGCGTGTGAACACATAAGTAACAGAACCCATTTCCATCATTTTTTCAATTTTTGTCTGTTTGTCTGTTTGTCTGTTTATATGTTTGTTTGTGCGCACAGCACGTAAAATCTACGAATTCAATGCTGAAAATGTTCTTATACAAAAATTAAACGTAACTTGAGGTATAACTTAGTTTTTGTTTCATCGAAATCGGTTCACTCTATCAAAAGATATGATTAATTTTGTGAGTTCAAGAAGAAAAATATTACGTTACGCAATTCATTATAGTACTTGCAACGACATCTTTAGTCTAAATATAGAACTAATGTTGATAGTTGGAATCTAAAGTCCGATAGATGGCGTTGTGCCAAAATGAAATAAAGAACCAAAATAAAATAAAGCAAAAATAAAATTTGCATTTTTTTAGCCCCTTTAACCCTTTATTTTAAAATCGGTTAAAGTAATAGAAGCTACAGGAAACAAGCAAGACGAAATTAATACAAGCTGCCAATGTCAAGTGAATTCGCCGACTATGAAAATAACTGAAATGCTTTTAAATATTATCTTTACTTAGTTTCTTAAATTAGGCTTATTAATATTAATATATTATGTAAATAGTCTGCCTATTAATAAATCCAATTTGGTGAGCAGAATTTTGAAATTCTTAGCCATTCTTCAAATGCACGTCACTTCACAACCAGTTTTCGTAAACGTTTATAATAAAAAACTGAATTTTGGTCTACATTAAAGACTAAACCTCTCTGGCTTCGTTTACATCCATCAATCTTTTCATACATGCTCTTTTATTCTTCATACTGCGGACTCCTGCCTTTTTGAGCACGTTTTCTATTTGATCCAAATGTGTCCTCCGAGGTCGTCCTCTACTAACATTACCTTCCACATTGGCGATAAAAAAAGTGTAAAGTGCAAAGTGGCGATCGATAGTCTCTGCCTACCCCAATGGGAGCTAACGGCGTGAGAATATGTATGTATGTATGTATTAAACACCAGAAACATAAGACATCTTTTAAGATCTACTTTTTTAAACACTAAAATGATGTAGTGACCTTAATGACTAACCTTAATTTGGTTATATTTGCATATTATACATACATATACTCACGACTATAAATCCCTAAAAGGGGTAGCCAGAGCTAAGAAATTAGAAATTCCTCAGCCACTTTTGGAAAATTGAGTGGGGAAAAGATGGTAAAATAAAGGTTGTTGGTGATGGGTCTCCAACCGCATCGCCCAAAAATCCCTTAAAAACCCCTAATACCGTTAGTCGCCTCTTACGTACATCCACCGGAAGAAATGGGGTAGTGCAATTCTAAGCCGAAACTACACAGCTATTACAGTGCATATTATGCCACTGATAAATCGATTTAATTCAATGTATTATCATAGTACAACCAACAACCGTAAACCCTAATAATAGTAAAGTACCTTTTTTGAACGGTTTTATTTAGCTTACCCCGTTTGTTTTATTCTTTCTTGAGTGAAATTTAGTAATTTAAATGTCACCCCCTTCCTGTCAGCCGGTTAATATTTCTTTTCGGAAGGAAAAGACGTGATGAGCTCGAAGCAAAGAGTGATGAGCTCAAGGCCCGACCACCTGCGGCCATCAATAATAACTACCTATATATTGGAGGGTTACTGATTTTTCAACATACGTCATAGAACATTTGTCGGAATGATTGGCTATGTCAGTCATATGAGAGCACATGAACCAGAGCCGGATACCAGAAGTTGCTGTGGCCGAAATCGGGCGGGATTGATATATGATCTATATGCAAAATTCCGAAGTGTTAAAAACAAAAGGGTATATTGATGCATTATGCAGCTCTGCTAGGATCGTACAAGGTAGCAATCCATAATCTTTGGCTAACCCTGTAACTGTATCTAAATAAACACTAATTCAAATGAGATACACACAGTTACGACCTTTTATTATTTCAACTGGATAATGGCTACTGTAATTAATTAAATATCATTATGAAATACTCAATAGTTCCTACATCACAATAAGTGTCCGCATTAGATTTCATTGGTTCTTTATTTTATTTCAAAAAGATGATATACTCTTAACTAAACGACGTTTTTTTTGTTCTCGACAATCACGCGAACGAAGTCGCGGGCACAGCTAGTATAATATTAAATACGTAAATAGTATACGAAAATGTGTTCAAAAAGGCAGGTGTCCGCAGTATGAAGAATAAAAGAGCATGTATGAAAAGATTGATGGATGTGAACGAAGCCAGAGATGTTTGCCAGGATCGTACAAAGTGGCGATCGATAGTCTCTGCCTACCCCAATGGAAACTAACGGCGTGAGAATGAGAATAGCATTTATGCTAATCAAATAATTGTTGCTTTCAGCGAGGATCAATCCCGCAACCTTCAGACGTAGAAGATAGTCATTTACTGGGCCACTGTTCCTCCATCGACTTAAAGAGGGCGTATGTTAGTATGCAGGTGATGAGAGAGTATTTGTGGAAGGTGTAGTCTAAGTTCAGTTTGGGGAGTCAACTTATTTATTTATTTATTCATAAACATAACCATTACAGTTTTGTATAACCCAATTGTCTATATTTCACTACTAGTGGATCGGCCCAGCTTCGCAAGGGTAGCGTAGTTTTAAAAATATCCGAGGCTTCTTCAATCACTGCTCGCCCTTTGTGAAATTTAGCGCAATGATTACAACTTACAGCACTCCTAAATAGTGTAGCTTTGAGATTGTGAAAGAGCTTTTATGAACGGTTCAGTATCTCCAAAAATAAGCCCTTGCAAACCAACAGTCAGAGTTACAAACTTTGCATACATGATACATATACTCACGGCTGTCTTTTTTCGCGCAACTAGTACACAAAAAATAGTCCTTATAGCATGTTTCAGTACCTATTCACGTGCGAGGACGGCGCGATGGCTTATTTAATGTATAAGTTTTTTTATTTAATAGGTAACTATATATTCTTAGAGATGAGTGAGAAAAATATAAACGTAAAAATAAACAAATATAATCAGAATGCTCCGAACTGCTAAACTATCAGCAGTCACACGTGTTATTGTGAGTCAACTATAAAAGATAGACATATGCTGTTAAGGAATATTATTTTGACAATTGCATGTGGAATATTTCCGTTGTATTTTGTATGTGTGTTATATAAATCCATCAAGTACGTACAATCCATAGGGAACATACAAACCGACAGACAGGCAGACAGACAGACAAAAATTTTACTGATTGCATTTTAGGCATCAGTATCGATCACTAATCACCCCTTGATTGTTATTTTAAAAATATATTTAATGTACAGAACTGACCTCTCTACAGATTTGTTATAAGTATAGATAAGACAATTACATTTATAACTGATTTATAGAACACAGTACAAACAAAAAAGAGAGTAACATAATACATACAAATTTGTTTTACATCCCGTAACACAAAAAAATATTAATAAATGAAGGACAGAAAAATTTCGACACTACCGGGGATCGAACCCGCGACCTCCGGGTATATGCCCCCGCACTTTTATTTATCCTTTATTTATTAATAATAATCCCCACATGAGATTTTCATGCACAAAAACATTCTAGTTATACAAAAAAAACCGTTTCTTATTTCTCTTTGGCTTGAATTTTTCACTTTTTAGTTAAATATGCTACAAAAGCGTGTTTTTCAGTTTTATAAACTAGATTGATTATTAACTTTTTGGGACTAAATCCTCTGAAATTATTTAATCCTAGCGACGCTAGTTAGGATAATCTGAGCAACATAAAAAATATTAAATTTATTAAATTATAAAACAGAATTCAATCAATACCACTCAAACATATAAACAGAGAAAATAGAGCTAGATCATATTCCTAGGTATATGTCCCTAGCATGCACATAATATTACTTTGATCATCTTATTTTTTTTACATAATTAAATATTAGCATTATCCTAAAGTTCCTAGAATGAAACAGAAAATGATTATAAAACTGGTTAATATCGGTATAAGATATATGTCGTTCTGAGGCTTATTTTTATAGTAAAGCATGAAACCAACCAAGTAAATTGAAAACCACGAATTAAAGATGTCAAAGTAAGACACCTTTTTATCACTTTCTGCTACACTATATCCCTGATTCTCGATAAGTGCACAAATTTCGAAATAACCGGTCCCTTTAAAATGGACCAAAATCGAGTTTAAAGTAGTCGATTACTTACATAAATACAGGTGAAGATAATATAATCCGCCTTATGAAGCAAAACTAGGATAAAATTAATGAGAATCGGCGGGTTAAGCAGCGAACAAATTATGTATTGGTAACTTCAATTATGCAGTTGATGTATGGTAGTGAATGTTGGGCATGGCAGAAGAAGAATGAAAAGAGAGTTAATGCAGTGGAAATGAGATCCCTCAGAAGTATATGTAATGTAGGGCTGTGTGATAGAGTGAGAAATACTGTAATCCGTGAACGAGTACGTTTGAAAGATGACGTAGTATGCAAGATAGAAAAAGGAATGTTGAGGTGGTTTGGGCACATAGAGAGGATGGATGAAAATAAAGTAGCGAAAGAGATATATAGAGCCAATGTGGATGGGATTGTTAGTAGAGGACCGCCTCGTAAAACGTTTCTTGACCAGATAGAAAACGTTCTTATAAAGGCGGGGGTCCGAAGTGAGAAGAATAAAAGAGCATGTATGAGAAGGATAATGAATGTAAGGGAAGCAAGAGAGGTTTGTCAAGATCTTACTAAGTGGCGATCGATAGTCTCTGCCTACCCCAATGGGAATAATGGGCGTGAGTATAAGTAAATAAGTAAGTAACTTCAATTATGTGCTCAAACATTCGCTAGGTTATTTTTATGCTACTTTATGATGGTAAATTGGTAAAAGAGATTTATAGAGCCAATTAGGATGATAATATTAGTAGAGGACATGTAGAGGAGGACCTCACATTTGGGCAAAGTAGTGAGTGTGCTCAAAAAGAGCATGCATGAGAAGATTTATAGGTGAATACGGAGCTAGAGAGGTTTGTCAGGACCGTTAAAAGTGGCGATCGATAGTCTCTGCCGACCCCAATGGGAACCTATTGTGTGAACCTATACGTATGTTATGTCTGTACTTGTGTTTATGCTTGAAAAAAATAAACGAAGACCTTTATGTGTTAAGGGTCAAATATCATTAGTCACAAATAGGCTGTCCTAATTAATTGTTACTTAAGTTTTTAGTTTATTATTGACCTTCGGTTAGTTAGTCACGCACGGTTCTGTTTTGTGTATTAGTGTAAATACAATTAAAAGTTCTACCCTGCTCTATTGTTTACTTTGCTATTTCTTTAGTTAATTGGCGGTATTTTAAATGTCACCTACTTTCACGTTTCTCGGTCTGATAGGTTGGTTAGATAGGTAGATCGGTACCTGGTGTTCGGAGTACCCACGTTTTGCTTGGACAGTGTACTCACGTGATAGGGGCAGGCCTATTGCCGTTTTTGTACGAATACATCGTCACATGACTAAGTACAACTCAGCCATGTGGGTTTCCTTACGATGTTTTCTGTCACCTTTAACAACCATGATGAATTAACCACACATATGTCTTTCTTTAGGAAAGAAAAAAATTAATGTAGGTCCGACCCGGGATTTAAACCGTCGTCGGCACGATAAGCGGTGTTCTACCCACTGAGCTATCACGGTTGCTGCGTCAACCAAAATATGAAAAGTAAAGCGTGAGCATATTTATTTTACTGTTGTCTCCAAGTGATTGTTCTATTGATATATTTTTGTGATCAGCAATTACTTTGTTTGTATTTCAGGTAAGTACATTCTAAGCGGAATACTCTAATGAGTGATACATCTAAGGTAATCGTACTCATTATAATAGATTCAATACTTTTTGGTACTTTAGTAATTTTGTGATATTTTTTATAATTTTTATGTAATAAGTGTGAAAAATACTATTGTTCAATTTCTTAGAAAGAGCATTTTATAATCACTTAAAAACATCGCTTTGTAAGGTTTAATTTCCATTAATAACACCTTGAATAAAATAACGGAGGCTCTAAGTGAATGTTCTGAACTTTCTAATTGCATCCTTATTATAATGGGCTTTGAGAAGCCTACCCTGAAATCATGGTAAGGTAAGTATTTTTTTATATGAACTATTTCGAGGTAGTCTGAATATTTACCGTTTACTTTTTGTTTGATGTAAAAGTAGTCCCATTTCTTTTTGAAATTTGTTTGCATACAATTTTGGACTAATCGTATTTATTTTTTGTTTTTATAAAAAAAAAAAAATAAGCCTCATTATAGACGAAGAAGAAACATTTATTCTCATTAAAAGTACAGAGTAAATATAAACACAACAAATATGCACACTTAACGAAAAAGAATAACGTACACGATAAAATATATGGTACAGGTCGAAAATTATATATTTTTAAACTTTCCTTGCTATAGATAGATCAATAAAATATTCTCTTCCAAATATAAATGCAAAGCGTTCCGTAGTAAATGAAAATACATTTTTGAAGTAGACCGTTCATAATTTATTTTTGAAAGTTTCGTCGTTTTGTTAGCTTCATTGTTTCGCTAACAATCCGGACATGAAAGTTCTGCGCTGGAAAACTCTTACTGTTCTTTGCTTTATTTTTGTGAAATTCATTTTTTTATTAATAGTCGGACTCATAATGTCAAATGTACCTACCTATATTATATATTCTTATGGTTATAAATCCCAAAAAGGTAGCCGAAAGTTGTGATTAAAAATTCTTTAGCCACTTTTGGAAGTTGAGTGGAGAAAAGGTGGTAAAATAAAAAATGATTTAATGTTTTTTGACATGAATTCCTCATGTGGGGATTATTACTCATAAATAAAAGATGTTATTAAAGGAAAGAAAAATTTACTTTTAAATTTAATTTAATAACATCTTTTATTTATGAGTAATAATCCCCACATGAGGAATTCATGTCAAAAAACATTAAATTATGTAATAGTTAGGCGTTTCCAACATTTGCATTCTATCTGAAAAGGTAGACAAGTGGCCGTCCGAATTAGTTAAAATTCGGAGGTAGGAAACGCAAACACTACTTGAACGTGTAAAAAAGAAACAAAGGATAGAGAAATTTCGCGCTGGATGCCAACTGACACTGTAGCTCAGTTGGCAGAGCGACGGGGGCGTATACCCGAAGGTCGCGGGTTCAAACCCCGCCAGTGTCGAAATTTTTCTTTCCTTTAATAACATCTTTTATTTATGAAAATAAAAAATGGTTTGTTGCAAAGCAAATTGGAAAGCAAAGATATACTGGCCAGTACACCCTGCTGTGTACCAACATAGAATTTGTATTTATGTTTAGCTAGAGAAACATTTCGATAACGCGATGTACGATTTTTTATGACGCTGCTAGTGTGCGAGTGAGATCGCCGTCTAGAGGTCGCCACAGGTTCTTGATGGGGCTCCAGCCTTATCACCCAACTATCACTTAGAAAGCTCCAACACCCATGACCGTTTTTTATGACATGTATTAATTAGTACAAAAATTGTGATAGCAGCGACTCACAAATTAATTTAAGAGAATTGTAAAACATGGTATCAGGGTCTGATAATGGGATCCTGGAAAAATCGAGGGGAACCCTCAAATTTTATAGGCAATTGTACCGCGTTTTACATATTTTCTGAATTTATATTGGCATTTGAATTTAAATGGTAATACGTACAAAAATCAATTTACACTACAACTACAAAGTACCCTACATTTTACATGTATATGAAGTGCGAAATACACACTTCTTATTATCAATTATCATCGCGGCTGGCACCGACTCACAAATTTTTTTAAGAGAATTGTAATATTTAGGTAGGTTGAACAGACGCGTGTGGAATAAAGAAATTGCTAAGGTATCAATCACAGTACTCATATTCAATTAAAAAAACTTATTTGGTACTTTTTAGTACTAGATTGTTTATTTTCGGTTGTTTTTCTATGAAGTCGGTTTTCTTTTTGTTATTAAGAAATCATTACCTTCCATCCTTTATTTTGCGATCTCTTCCTTACTGAACTTTCAAAACGACTGTGAGTTTTCTTATTTTTAAGCTCCGTCTACCTCTTTAGGATAAATAGGTTTGAGTGTACGCATGTACAAAACAAGCAATCACCGCATTTTTAAAATATTGCAACAATAATGCTATTATGCTATCGTTGTATTAATTACTCGTTGCGCCTCATATTGCTAACTACGTCACAGTTGAATCTTTTGAGCACTTCATTGCTCTTACAAAGTAGTGTTTAGCGCTATTTTGTGGAATGGCATCTGATTCCACAGTTAACTTTTTTTGGGAGAATGTGTTGTTTAAATCCCTGTTTTTTTTCATGTGTACACATATATATTACTCAAACTTAAAAGTTAACGTTTTTTGGGGAGAATTTGTTGTTCAATTCCCTGAATTTTCTACATGTGTGTCTAAATATAAACACATGTATGTATTTTGGGTAAAATGTTGTTCAAGTCTATGTATTTTGCAGCATATATGCCGAATTTAATTTAACTTAAAAGTTAACGTTTTTTGGGGAGAATTTGTTGTATGATTCCCTGAATTTTCTACATTTGTGTCTAAATATTATCACATGTATGTATTTTGGGTAAAATGTTGTTCAAGTCTCTGTATTTTGCAGCATATATGCCGAATTTAATTTAAATCTAGTAACTTACTCGTAACTAGAAAGTAACTTATTTTCTTATCTATGTATTTAATTGCAACAAGTTTATAGGGGTTTATATTTTGATTAAAGTAATAACTCAATAGAATAAAAATAAATATTAAAGGAAAAAGAAATAAATTTTACGCTTAAAAATAACACAGATCGAACTACACGGACACGAGTATGGAAATCAGTGGAGGCTGCGGATTTTAATTAAACAATCAGATATCGCGATTAAAAATTTGATTGACTACTATGATAGCTATTATGTATATCTGAACGACTTCATTTCCGCTAGGAAGTCATGTTTATTGAAATATTCATTAATAAAACCAATATAAATAAGCCACTAAACATATACTATAAGTATACCAAAATACATTTTAATAATCAAACTTTAACCCTATTAATTTACTGCGATCATAGTATATAAGTTTTCAATCAAATTGGTTCTTTACGAACTGTAACGTTTTTAAGATTGTATCTTTAAAAAGAGTTTTAATCAGTATTTTGATCATGATGCATATCAAAATTGCATTAGTTACACAGATACTGATTTGAATTAAAATATCCAGATTATTGAAGTAAATTACTGTGGTGTATGGACCATTTCACATATCATATATATATTAATTCATTTAAATCATGCTATTGGAAGACAAATAAGAACACCTTTATTCCAATGCATAAAGTCTTAGCGCTAAACTAAAATAATAAGATGAAACGAAAATGAAACTGTGTGAACAAACTAGGTATAAGATGAATATTATTTTCCCATTTTTATGTTAAACATTAAAGTGGATCATAATTAATGAAGGTAAACATCTCAAGTGTTCATAGCATGTTAATTAATCTATATATCCTAAGCTTACATAACTATGCCTTTATTGTATTTATATGTACTTCTATCCATACCAAAAGTCTTGTTTATCACTCATTATACTTACAGTCTGATTTTTTTGTACACTTACTATTAGTACCAGTTATTATAAAGGTAAGGAAGATACAACAACGAAGCTATTACTCCGTCAATATACACATTACGTACAAAACGGTATAAATCATTTTTAAGAAGCTGCAAAATGCAAAACAGGTTATAAATAAGTAAAAGATGTTTTCCTTATCTCGGATGGTTAGTTCGTGCGTCATACACAGAGGCTACGGTGCCATAGAATCGTCTACGGAATGCGTAGCAACTGCTACGAGCTCTCCAAACGACGCGTAGATGTTTCTACGTAGACGACAACTTGTTTGTTTTCGATAGCCAAGAATATGTGCTGTTATGGGAGCGTTCTTTTAGTTGTATGTTTTTAAAAAAATAGCATTTGTGACATAATTAGTTCTCAACTGCAGGCATTTTTGACAGTTAAGTAGGGGGTTGGATTTTGCATATGATACTAAATGGTTTCCCAAAAAATATATACGAAATCAAAACAGAGATTTAAAAAATATAACAATTTGAATAAATTTAATATAACAGTCTTGTGTTTCATTTTCAATATACTATTTTATAATAAAACGAAAGATTAGTATTTTTGCAAATCGTTTACCAGTTGAGAGTTAGAAATACTGGCTTAATCATCAATTTATAATACTTACCAGAAATTCCTAGAAATACTGGCTTAATCATCAATTTATAATACTTACCAGAAATTCCTAGCAATTCACTTTTTTTGCAAATGTTATTATATTCATTCAAATATTGAAAAGCATTTATTAGTATAAATATAAAAAATCAATACTGCTATTTATAATATCAACATTGATGCAGAAAAAACCTAGCTTGCGCAATTAAACAAATCGCTGTTGCTACACAAAGTTAAAAACACAATTGAGCGCCGAGACAGGAAATTACAGGTGGGTAACAAGTACTTTACTTAGTGACGGCATCGCGGAGGGCGGGCGGGCCGCCCAGCGCCGCGCGGCAGTCTGACGCACAAGCCCGCAGCCGCCCCGCGCCGGCCTACAGCTCCTCTCGCGATCGCGAACTATACTCTTGTCTTTAAAACACACTTTTCACAAAATTTAACTCGTTTATATACCAAATTGTGCACGAATTTAAATTCTACAAGTGCCTTTGTACATCGTGACTTCAAAGTGCCATGTGGTGTCATCATTTCATTGTTTCGGACGTCGGTTAACTGTTTTATTTCGGAGTACATTTTTACGGTAAGTTGTTAATTGTGATTAGATTTAATTTTAAATCGTTGTACTATTTGTGACTATTGAATTTCACTTAAAAAGTTTAGTATGTTAGTTTTGTTCGTGCAAAGTAGATAAATGAGCAAGCGATTAAGCTAGCCTTCATTTGACGAAGTGACGGTCGACTGTTGACAATGGGACTGTTAATCAACCGTGCAATTAATGTTTCAAAGATTGGACCTCGTTTGTATTCAATTGTAGTTTGTCTCTATTCTTTTCCGCAACTTTATTCTGTATAAAACTTCTTTTTGGTTCCTTCCTGTATAAAGTTTCTTACTGGCGAATTTAGGTGTTAATTCACCTGGATACAGAAACTTTAAAAAACCTATATTTAGACATTGTGTGATGTTTAAAAAAAACGATTAACTTCAAATGCTAAATTGAAAGAAGTCATAATACAAGCAATAAAACACGAATTTGAAATACACAACAATGTTTTAATTTAAAAATGTTTTATTGTATTCCACACGTGTTATTAAAATAATCAAACGCGTGTTACAGTATTTTTAAAGTTTACGAGGATCGCCGCCATTGTTTATGGGTAACAACAACTCTTAAATTGCTTTAGATGTTTATTGTAAGCGATACCGAAATAGCTAGAGCGCTGTTTAACTCATTACAAAAGATTTTAAAATATTTTGCTGTATTCTAAACTTACAATGGACGTGTGTCGGATTCTTCCTCGTTACAGCGATATAACAGATATCATAGTTATTAAAAATATTGTGATTATATGAAATTGATATTTCGTTTATAAAAGTCTCTTTAATGTTTTTGCATCGGAGTGTGTAGAAATGGAATGGAAAAGTTGGAATTAAATTAATATTGCAAGGTTGGAATTAATTTATTTGGCTCTGTATTTGTGATTTCATTATACTATTTGAAATGTAAATTTTATACCACATGAACTACATACAAATAGTTCAAATACGCACATTGCTGAATACATTCCTTGCATTACTGGAAAGTATTTATGCATAGTTAGTTATATTTAAATTAGTTGCAGTTGATGCTATTATGTAAGCTTATTGTTTCAAGGACTGAATGTCTTAATGCAAATTAAATAATTTTGGGAGTAAATAAGATGAAATTGAGCAAACAAAGCCCAACGAGGAATTAAAAGTTAAGGGGTACATTGTCTTATTACTCGTGAATTATTAAACGAGTTTAAACTTTTAAAGTATCGTCCGGAAGCCCAAAACTTTGTTACATCATTTTACCATTGGACCCTTCACCGTAACGATCCTCTCACCTGGCTCTGAAGAGCTTTTAACAGCTTTCTTTGATAATTCAAGCCACTCGTCAGACGCCTACACAGACGCTTCATATGAGTACTTATACTTAGCATTTTTGATATAAAAACTCAAGGAAAACTGGAAAGAGAAAAATATTTATTTAGTTATTATAAGATCACACTTAAAATTACATAGTAGCATTAGTAACCTCTTCCATTTATCGTCAGTTGAAAATGTAAAGAAACGGTAACAAAATTGAACAAGAGCAATAACTTCCATTCGTAATTTTCCATTGCAGATACATGTCTATATATATCTGTATAATTTTTGTAAATTGATTTTCATTATCCTACTCTTATATTGAACAATCAAACCAAATTTAATTCCAGCTCCCGCTCAATTCCAATACTTCATTCCACAAAAATTTTGATAAAATGTTTATTTTTAAAATCAAACAAAAAGTATTCTCGAATTGCAATTGAAATTGAAATATAGAAAATAAATCTGACCAATACCTGAGTGTTCGTTATGAAACCTTCCAATGCAAAGCTACGTCACATATTGAACAAAAATCACAAAAACCACTCGATCAAAATAAAAGCAGTGCCAAAAATAATGCTATCGGTATGATGCTGTTACATTTCTGGTATATTCACTAACCTAAGATATTCGTTGGAAAAACAACTTCTCTGTATAAAACAAACATTATTAAATGCGCAAATTCATTATGTCTGCAATGTTCTAAATACGATTTGAGAGTATAATCTATCTTCGTGCCAAATTATATCTGGATTCATAGAGACGAACTAAGATGATTGAGATACAAACATCGATCAATATGATTGGTTTAAGAATAGATGTAAGCATTGATCCAGATTGTTCCATTTACCAATTTATATAGAGTGGCATAATTTATTTATTTATTTGATAGGTAAACGAGGCAGGTTACAGTATAATTATGGAGCAGTCGTTATTTGCCGTGTAGTGCCGGCTTAGAATGTCGCTACCCCTTTCTACCCACGGGTGTCGTAAGAGGCGACTAAGGGTATTAGGGCTTTTTATTGGATTTTTGGGCAATGCGGTTGGAGACCCATCACCAAAAACCTTTATTCTTACCATCTTTTCCCCACTCAACTTCCAAAAGTGGCTGAGGAATTTATAATTCCTTAGCTCTGGTTACCCCTTCTAGGGAAATATAGCCATGAGTATATATGTATGTATGGTTATTTAACTAAAATTTAGATCTAGGCAACAGCAACCCAAAGCATGTTTACACGAATAATAAATATAACAGTTTGAAGTTTGGAATAAACCAACTAACAAGAAACATAATAATATGAAATTTTAACGCTATGTATAGGTATTATATAATATATGGTTGGTACAAAATCTGTATTTTTGAATACTTTTTTTTGAACTCATTAAACCCTAACCAGAAATATTAATAAAAGAAATCTACTAATTATTTTGAGATCAATAATTGCAGACATTTAACCTTTTTAAGTCTAAGACTAAGGTTACATATATCTAGCTCACAACTAATGGAAGAGACAGTGTTAAATAAACGACAAATGCGAACAATTGGATTAAAAAATAAGAGTTGTTATTTTTATAAACTTGCAAATGGACAGGATGGTACGCGAGTTTAATCTAGTATTGAAATTCACACATATTATAAGCATTGCTGTGTAGTGTCGGCTTAGAATAGCACTACCCCATTTCTTTCCATGGGTGATCGTAAGAGGCGACTAAGGGTATCGGGGCTTTTTAAGTGATTTTTGGGCGATGCGGTTGGAGACCCATCACTAAAAACATTTATTTTACAATCTCTTCCCCACTTTACTCTCAAAAGTGGCTGAAGAATTTTCTAATTCTGAAGCTCTGGCTACCCCTTTTAGGGATTTATAGCCGTGAGTATATGTATGTATGTATGTATGAAGTAAATTTGCCTAATATAAAATCAATTCAGAAGTAAATTTTACACGTCGATAATATTTTTATGGAGCCGAAATCATTGTTTTCGTCTTTTATTTTATAATAATTATAATTAGATTTTAAGATCGAAAACTTTGAATAAAATATTCCTAATTAACCTAGTAAAATAACTTAAATACTTAAAGGATCCCACGGAAAACTCGAAACATTATCTCAAAGTAACTCAGTAAATTGTGTCGTAACTTTATAAAGAGTTTTTCTTCATTTCATTTCGAAAGGTTTCTTTTCATAAATGTTTGAAAAGTTCTTGCTCGTATTAAACGCAAACAACCGTGCGATTTGCAATGAATGCTTTCAAACTAAATTCAGTGTAACCTACCTAACCTACCAATACACGACGCTTGTGCGCCAAAAAACCTTTGTAGTGTTTAGCCTCTATCGAATTTCACTCGTTTTAAATATCGGAATTCGGTCAAACTTTTAATCAAATAAAGATTCATTTAGAAAATTGCGCATTGAATTCACGACATTCCTGACCATTGTTTTATAATTTTGCTACAAAACTTACTTATACATAATTCTACACCATTTAGTCCTTATAAAAATTGGAAGCTTTTAAGACTTTTTACTGGATTAATGGCTATTTATTAGAAGGTGTATTAAAAGTTATGGCACGATGGCCGGCGGCAACTTATAAAAACATTCTTTCATTTTCAAGCGAGTTGAGTTCAACATCTTAAGCCGATGAATATTCTTTCGAGAGCGAAGTCATTTTTGGCAAATACGCGAGTAGAGACTGTTATTAAATTAAATTCTGAGAAAGTCTGGTTCAGTATTACGTGTTTATTATAACCAAATAAGAATTTGCTTGAATATTATATCGTGGTGGCAAAATGCGTAGTATTAAGTTAGTAAACTCTTATATGTTATGAAGTTTAAATAGCAAGAACAATTAATATTATTATGCATTCTTTAATACATAAATGTTTAAACGACAAAATTGATCAAACTAATTAGAATGTTTTTGTTCATGAAAACCTCATGTGGGGATTGTTACTATTAAATAAAAGATAAATAAAGGAAAGAAATTTTTCCTTCCTTTATTTCTCCTTTATTTATTGATTTATTGATTGGTAACGACACTTATACTAACTCCCACTTTCCCCATTGGGGTATGCAAAGGCTGTCGATCGCCACTTTGCACGATCCTGAAAAATCTCTCTTGCTTTTCTTACCTTCATTATTCTATTTATTATTTCTTCTCCAGACCTCAGTCTTTCACATTTTTAAGAGCGTTTTTAATTTGGCAAGGACACAGAGGTTTTTCTAATTTTAAAGTCAACAAAGTTTAGATGAAATATGTTGCAAAAAAAACTTAATTATTTAATTACATCATAGTATTAGTATTAATGTATTTAATTTTAAATGTTATTTTTGTTACTAACATAGGTATTTAAGTTTTTGTGATTACTAACAACTATATGGATGAATAATCCGAAATAAATGATTTTGATTTTATTTGATTAAAGTGAAGTGCCGGCTTAGACTATCACTACTCTTTTCTACCCAAGCGTGTCGTAAGAGGCGACTAAATGGGACTTTTTAAATTGGTTTTTGGGCGATTCGGTTGAAGGCTTATCACGAACAATCCTTTATTTCTACCACCTTCTTGAGAAGTTTCGAGCTCTAAAACTTAGGCTACCCTTTTTATAGATTTATGGCCGTGAGTATATGTATGTATGTATAATAATAATATTCCATCTAAAAAATTCTGAAAAACTGAAATTAAAAGGTAAACATCGATTTTAACCACAGCGCAAACCCGCGCTTAAAACGGGTGTGTTTGCAACCGAGTTCACTCGTTCAAAGTATTTATTTGTGAAAGCTATTCAACGGTGAAATACGAGTGATATTGACTTAGTAGAGTAATTCACGCTTCGGATCCGCCGCGATTGGCTCTCGACGGGCACGCATCATACCGCACATATAAATTCTATTGTGTTTGAAGAGCATTCCAACAAATCAACGCTATTTTCTGATGAAATGTATCTTTTACTATCACTTTTCTATGTTGATGTATGGGGAAACTTTTGCGTATTCGGTGGACGGCGAAAGTTTTTCAGAAATTGATATTCTGAGTATGAATGTATTAGTGGTTCTTATGAGAATATTAAGTATAGTTATACAATTTCTTAGGAAATATTGATTGAATATTAAAAGAAACGTTGATGAATTAATAAGTGATAATAGACGACATAAACATCTTCCACTAGTTCTCTATAATACAAAGAACCATAAAAAGCAAAATTTAGTACCTATTCAAAAGTTTGGCACAAATAAGCTACCGAAACAAAACCGACTCACTATAAATCTCTCGTTCAAACTAGCACGTTAAAGCAGTGAGATATTGATGGCCTATAAACAAAGACACCCGCTACAAATCGTGTGCGAAAGTAATTTTACGCAGCAATATTCTACATTCCGCGTCGTTTATTATGAGATACTTTCCGTAAACTTATTGATTTTCGTATAACTTTGAACATCACTTTTATTTACGATTGACAGATACAATGTTTGATTTCTTTACAAATTGTAGTTTAGAGATTGAGTATTTACGATTTCTCATCGAATTTGAAAGGAGGTTAGGTGCGGAAATAATCGAAAATTAATGTGAATTTATTCGTTATATCACTTTCATCAACACATGCGGCATTTCAGCCCAAAATTCAAAAAAAGGCGTATTAGTTTTATGGCGTTCATGCTTATTTTGCGGTTATGTTTGCACGTCTATAAACTTTATAAAAGACATTATTTGGATGTGATTATTTATTTTACTGTAGAATTAATATATAAATAATGTAATAGTCAATAGTAATCATTCACAAATAATTTGTTGGTAAGTGGTAAGTAAGGTGACGATTGACGACAGCGCATACCTAGTTGTTTTTAAAGATTTCTAGGGAAGGCTGTGTCGGCTTAGAATAGCAATACCTCATTTCATCATATTCGTCTCAACGCACTCTTTCGTACCACATCATTCATGCACGAATCACCATATCTCTCGTTTAACAAGTTGAGTTTTATTAAACAAACTAATTATTTTCGGATATTTAATCGCCTTTTTGAACTTTTCTGTTATCATGGTATTTATATGTGTTTTAATTGTAATGTGCAATGGCGAAAGTCTTAGAAAATACTGTTGGTATATTGGTTGGCGCAATGGATTTAGATGTATAATTGAAAGCTGCGTGCCAAACAGGATCGGGTTGCTAGTCATTTATATTTTATAGGTCATTTATCTCAGCGCAGAGTTGAGAATGGGATCTCCCCAAGGTGGTTTATTGCACTCTATCTTTTCAGTTTCGGAATAACCCAGGGAAACCCGATTTATATGTTTCACTCATGCAAATACGTATGATGTTATACACACATATGTGTATAACATCATACGTACAGCTGTGTAGTGTCGGCTAAGAATAGCACTACCCTATTTCTTCCGGTGGGTGTATGTAAGAGGCGACTAGCGGACTTGGGGCTTTTTAAGGGATTTTTGGGCGATGCGGTTGGAGCCATCACCAACAACCTTTATTCTACCATCTTTTCCCCACTCAACTTCCAAAAGTGGCTGTGGAATTTCTAATTTCTCAGCTCTGGCTACCCCTTTTAGGGATTTATAGCCGTGAGTATATGTATGTATGTATGTACATATGCTCATGTAATAAATTCAAAAAAGGGGTAGCCAGAGCATCAGAGTTAGAAACTTCTCAACCACATTTGGAAGATGACATGTGAGATGAGATAGTAGAAATAAAGTATCGCTGGTGTTGGGCCTCAAACCGTATCGCCCAAAACCACTTAAAAAGCCCCGTATATGTGCTATAATTAACTGGATAAATATTTTCCGTTAAACCTTATATTTATTTTCATTATCTGCTACACTGGCCTAAGACGGGTTGGCAGGCATTACGACTGTCACCTCGATAGTAGTCAGGACGTCTAAATGTGCTCTCTGAAGCACGAAATCATGTTCTTTTGGGATAATCTGGTGATTAAGTCTTAATAAAAATATCTGTATATTCATGACTTATTTCACTGGGCATCGGACCCGAGACCTCGGGGTATGGAACCAAACACCATAGGACCCAAAGGCAATTAATTATTAGTTCATATCGCTTTATATAGTAAAAAATATAACTAAGATGTTCTTAAGGAAATTTCATTTTCCAATATAAGTTGGATTTAGCTAGTTTTCGACATTCTTAACAATTAATTGTATACGCAGCACTTATATAATGTAACTGTCATCTAAACTCTGACCAAAAACCCTGAATCGGAAACATAGTGACCACCAAAATATTAATAATTGATAACTGCAAACTATCGTAAATTTCAATGGCGGACCACATGCCACAAATTAGCCACTGGTTTGTCAATAATTTATTAGACTGGCGAAGCGGCAATTGAATAGGAAGTACGATGTAATTCAACGCTAAAACCTTATGTAGAATTGTCCCCTTCACACACAGAAACATATACTCACGGCCATAAATCCCAAAAAGGGGTAGTCAGAGCTTCAGAGCTAGAAACTCCTCAGCCACATTTGGAAGTTGATAGGGGACAAGATCGTAGAAATAAAGTATCGTTGGTTGATCTCCAAACGCATCGCCCAAAAAACACTTTAAAAAGCCCCATACCCTTAATCGCCTCTTACGACACCCGTGGGTAGAAGAGAGTAGTGTCATTCTGCTGGCACTACACGGTTATCTCCTTCGTTACCCTTTTTTGGAATTTAGCTTTGAGGTGTATTGGGTAAACAAAAAAGTAAAGTGAAATGTTTTCAGAAGCGTACGTTGTATGTTTTGTATTTCTCGTCTCTCAAAGTGACTGTCGCGAAAATGCCATTATACGAAATGTTTATTGAAAGTGGAGATTTCAAGCTTAAAAGAGCTTCAAAGCTGCGCTAAATATCAAATTTAGTTCTTCTACAACATTTAAAGCAATAATTTGTGTGTAATTTAATACGGTAGTGGTTGTTTAGTTGTTCTGATATTAAATAATATTTTATTTTCGAAAATATAACGTCACACATTATCATCTCTATTTTAATAAAACATGAATAAATTAATTAATTAGTCACCGGAAAAAGATCAACTAGCGTAAGAAATATCTAAAATTGTCTTGTTGTAAAAGTATTAAAAACGATTTTAACTAGTTCATAATATAGACTCAAAATAAATAAATACATATAAACAAATTTACAAAAAACGTAGCTCTTTATTTATGACTTGAAATGTCTATTATATAAGGCTCTTAAGTGCTACTTACTGATACTATCGGCCAATCAAACATTATTGAAAACATATTGCGGTTATTACAATTTGAATGTTTATAAGTATCGTGGAAATGAAGTACTCTTATTAGCACTGCAAGAGCTAAATATTGATATAACTGAAACAATAATGACTCTGAGTACAGAAATGAAGTGCTAGACATAGCGCTAAATATGCTAAATCGCGAGATGTTATCGAAAGTGAGCAGCTTGGCTTGATGGTCGTGACATGTGAAATCAAACAGTCTACTGGCGTACAGTTGGGTGTGGTTTTCGTGGAAACGCGGGTGAGGCCGCACTTACTGGGATTATACAGAAAAAAACATACGCATAATTAATCCTGCTTTAATTTTACATTTAATTACTTTTTGCGAAGGTTTGAATGTTTTGTAAATACTAAGAATGAAATGAAAATACAACTCATTGGAATTGTGTTGATGGTAATGCTAAAATATATTCAAGTGAATGTACATTTGCTGCAATGTAACTCAAAAGTAGCGGGAGGACATTCATATTAAATATGGTAACACTTATCACTAAACATACATACATACATATACTCACGGCTATAAATCCCTAGAAGGGGTAGCCAGAGCTAAGGAACTAGAAGTTCCTCAGCCACTTTTGGAAAGTTGTATGGGGAAAAGATGGCAAAATAAGGGATGTTGGTGATGGGTCTCCAACCGCATCGCCCAATAAACCCTTAAAAGCCCCAATACCGTTAGTCGCCTCTTACGAACACCCACCGGCAGAAATGGGGTAGTGTTATTCTAAGCCGACACTACACAGCAAATACTAAACTTGGACTAAACTTGCGTTAAAACAGTAAAAAAACCATTAAAATTTGCTTGAGCTTCTCGGTGGAGATATAATATACGGTGAGATGAAAACATGTATTTATTTTAATAACGCAAATGTGATACATTAGTCATTACTTTCTTAAATCTTTCGCACCAAATCTTTCATTTAGTCCATTGACTAAATGAAAGATTTTGTGCGAAAGATTTAAGAAAGGGATAGAAATAGGCATGTTCAGATTATTTAGGCGGGATGGTAAATTGGTGAAAGAGATATAAAAAGCCAATGTACATAGTAATGCCAGTGAAGGAAGACCATATTAAGTTAAAATTATTTTTACGTACATAGATAATGTAGGTGGTGTGGTGGTGGGTGGTGTGTTTAAAAGGGCACGTTTGGAAATAATGATAAATGATAAGTAATTTCGCGAGGTATGCCAGAATCTTAAAAAAATGCGATAGTTAGTCTCTGCCTACCCTAATAGGAGCTAATGGCGGGAGTATATGAATTAATGCAAAGCAAAGATTGTATAAATTGCTTAAACCTTTTTGATTCACCGTCTAACCTTTTGTAAGAAAAAAAGCAAAAAATAAATTTGTGGAGTGAAAAACGTAACAATAACCTCCTTTCCACGGATACTGAGTAATGAGGTGAGCTTTCAGTTCTGGTGGAATTAAAATTTCGCCGAGTCGGACTTCTATTATTCATTTAAATAACTTGCTTGAGTAAACTAGGTGGATTTTGTACCCTAATTTGTTCAAAATTTATCACGTAACATAAAAATAATTTTTGGACTATTTTGCAATTGATTTATGCGTTAAATTTCTAATTTTCATAAAACGTAACATAACATAAACGTTCACGCCGTTTTATCCCCGAAGGGGTTGGCAGAGGTACCAATACTCCTGAACTCACATGGCAAGCGCCATCTAGTTTCCAGAGAAGGTACCCACGTTTTGCTTAGACTGTGTACTCACGTGATAGGGGGCAGGCCTATCGCCGTTTTGTACGAATACACTGTCACATGACTAAGTACAATTCAGCCATGTGGGTTTCTTCACGATGTTTTCCCTCACCGTTAGCAACCATGATAAATTAACCACACATATGACTTTAGAAAAGACAAATTGGTGTAGGCCCGTCCCAGGATTGGAACTCACGCCCTTCTGTTTTTCGGGCGGGTGTTCTTACCCACTGGACTATCATGTCGCTATCTTCTAATTTTCCTCTTATTAAAATGGTTTATTTACAAGCTACTATTTAAAAGTACTAAAATAATCGAAAAATTATTCGAATTGGCCAAAATAGAAACTAAAAACATACTTAATATCTCATTAGGTTTTGTAGAATGACCTATGAGCATAGATGTACTATGCCTATGAGCGAAAAAATAACTAAAATTTATTGAAAACCATATTATATGAAGGAAAATCATGAAAAAAAACTACAAAATCCTTTTTTTCACCATAAGGAAAGATCTACTGACTAAGAGAACGATAAACAAAAAAGCAAAGATTGGTGGGAATCTACACTTCAGTAAGAAGTAAATACAATAAGAATTATTTTACTTTCTTCAACGTATTTGTTAATGTTAACAGACTACGTCATCATCCTCAATATCAAAATATTAACATAGTTTCTAGCCTTTTAAACTACGACTTTTTGTCATCCTCGACGCGCTATTCAGAGTCATGTCACACTTTTTATTCGACAAAAATGTGTAGGTTGCATCTGATTTGCGTGTGTATCGCATCCAACGCAACAATAACTCGTGGTATTCAAAGGCTCTTAGATATAAGAGACTAACATATTTAATCTAAAAGAAGAAAAAAGCATTGTTGTCCAATAACAATACGGGCATCAGTGTCTAGAAAGCCGTGGGATGCACCAATGACGTCACGTAAGCTTATTCTTTTCAGAAAATGTGAATCTAGTCACAGTGTGCGTTATGAATGGCGTGCCCCACGCAACTGTCCGTGAGGAATTCATGCCCCACGCAATGCACACGTGAGGAAAGCGTGCCCCACGCAACATGGCAGTGAGGATGCGTGCTTCACGCGATTTTTTATTATCATGCGTAGTACGGTACTACTATTTCAGTACCACCGGTTGGCGCAGCGGCTAAAATATACATCATAAAAGAACGTATATGTATTTATAAAGTGGATAGGGTGATTCGATTTGTGGTTAGCACGCTGACGTAAACACTATCAGAATTATTGACTTCTACTAATTACGGAATTAGTAGCCGGGAGCGACGGCTGTACGTTTCCGTAGGACAGATCAAAATCTTAAATTTTCATAAAAAAAGTATGTTGCATGAGGCGTGTGAGAGCGAGTATGTCATGTGAGAACTGAGATACTGACAGATTTTGTATGAGCAATCTGTCAGTTTCTCACTTCTCATGTGTCAAACGCGCTCTCACAAGCCTCATGCTACCGTGCTGGGTATGGGCACATGAATCTGATGAATGAAACTAAATTGGCGAAATATGAATGTAGGTGGTATTATTATTTACTAAAGGACAGCTATGCGAGATGTTTGAAGACCCGATTGATAACATTTTTAGAAAAAGCGTCACTGAAGTGAGACGTATTAGGGAGAATGCGGCAATCAATAGTCTCTGCCTACCCCAGAGTATAAATAGGGTAGTATTAAAGCAAGGAAATATTAACATTTATTATTCAGTATTTAAACAATGAAAGGGTTTGCCAGTATCGTACCAGTGGTAATCGGTACCAAGGTGCCGATCCATAGTATCTGCCTACCCCAATGGGAACTAACGGCGTGCGTGAGTATAAGTTTGTATGTAAAACAATTAGTGAAGTGTCCATAAGCTGATGGTTTTCAATATAAATTGGACGCAAGTGCTGTATGATCATATTAAAATATAAATTGGAATTGCACGTGTATCTCAAATATAATTAAAGAGTCATATCAAATCGACGTAAAACAATAGTCGTTGTAATGCTCTGACTAATTAATTCTGTTGGAAATGGCTGCCCGTGCGATTCCGAATACATATTTTAGTACGCAATATTGTTTTCAGCCTCCATCAAGTCAAATGAAGGACTTTAATTGGGTTTTGCGCATCCTAGTTACGTCAATGGTGTTCGTAATAATATAACAAGGTTTAGTTTGTTTTGAGGGATCGGTAGAGAGAAGTAGATCTACCTTTGAAGTTGATTTGCTTACCATAATTATATGAAATTAATGATATTATGATATGAGTATAGTTTGTAACTAGCTTTTTGCCCGCAAATACGTCCGGGTGGACTACATTTTTTGCATCCGGTTTCCATCCAAAATATCAAAACACTATCTTAACTTCTGTTTTTTTTTAAATATTTATATTCCCGCGCGCGTTGTAATAGATATAAAGTACATTGAGGCTTTTTAAGTGATTATTTGGCGATGCAATAGGTGACCATTTGACTACCTATTCCCCATTCAATTTACAAAAGTGGATAAAGAATTACTTTCTCTGAAGCTGTGGCTACCCTTTTTTGGGATTTATAGCCGTTAGATGCTCATGAATGATTGATAGATGAATTTCATATATTCCTTTTGTAGTGATTATATCAGTCAATCGCATCAAGTTTCAAATTTCTAGATATAGAAATGTTAAAAATCTCTATACTATATTTCAACCTCTTAGGGGGTGAGTTCCAAAAAATCTCTTTAATTGTTCATAAGAATCATGAAACAACCCATTTTATACAAAGTTTCTATGTTAAAAAATGAGAATATCTTAAGTAAGTATGGAGCATTTTGCCGCCTACACTGACCGTTAGTGATGTTTGAGTTTCCAGCCAATCAGACATAGATGGCGGTAGTAAATTAAAATTGAAATATGCTACTATTTACAAACCATGTATTTATTCTAAGGCTCAAACATAATATTAATTTATACGTAAGTATAGCATTATACATCTATGGGAATATTAGTTTAAAAATAGTTATAAAAATATAAGTTATAAACGTATTCTCAGACCTACCAAATCAATACGTAAAATTCATACAATATACTTTCAATTATCTATATTCATACATATTCGCGTAGTTGAATGGGAAAAAGAAGGAATAGTGCTTCCTATTATTCTAAGCTAACACAAAGCCAAAAAAAAAAAATCGCAAAGAGATTCGAACCTGGGTCTTCCGTTCAAATAGTATTAACCAAACGGTATATCGCTACGCCACGAAGACGCTAGTGTTGATTTGAAATTTTTGATAAGCTATATATCTAGTAGTCATACTATTGACAAACAATTAAATGAACATTTATTTTGATGAAAATGGATGAAACCCTTATTGAATCGTGTAAATATGGGGAGCCATAGAAAAGTTATGTCTTTTTGATGCTCCTGCGGGATCCTTGCGAAATTCGGGATAAATGATATCCTATATGTTGGCCAGGTGTATAAGCTACATTCATACCAAATTTGATCAAGATCCGTCTGGTAGAATTAACGTGATGACCGGACATACAGACAGAAAGAAAGATTTTCGATACTGGCTTCAGTATCGAAAATTAAACATATTCCACCGGTTTTAATTTTATTTCTTCAATGTATAGTTTTGACCTCGGTACAGTCTTATTGTAGTATAGATAGATAGATAGACAGATAGATAAGCCTAAATAACATTGGTTTTTACGTTTAATATACATACATATATATATTCACACCGTTAGTTCCTATTGGGGTAGGCAGAGACTTCCGATCGCCACTTTGTACGATCCTGGAAAATCTCTCTAACTTCGTTCACATCTATCAATCTTTACATAAATGCTCTTTTATTCTTCATATTTCGGACACCTGTCTTTTTGAGCACATTCTCTATTTGGTCCAAATGAGTCCTTCGAAGTCGTCCTCTCCTAACATTACCTTCGACATAGAATAGAATAACTCTTTATTGCACATCAAACACAAATTTACAAAAATAATAATATGATCAAACAGTTTACAGTGAGGTACAATTGGCGGTCTTATCGCTAAAAGCGATCTATTCCAGACAACCTTTGGAAGGTGAGATCGATAAATTAATCATGTATATTATTACATATATATAGTATAGATCTCTTTTACCAATTTACTGTCGTATTGTTACTAATTGTTCAAAATCTAAATAAATGAAATACCTAATAGTTGTAATTCAAATCTATTTTTGGTATAACCATGCCGCTTTCGGTTCATATTAACTGAAAAACTATTACTACTCATAGAAAACCATAAAATCATACACTTATTTTAATATTCAGTCTCAAAGAATTATATTTTTGTTTCTAGATTGGGTTCCGGGGCATTGAATTCAGGTCATCAGTCTAGAGCGATCAACTTTTTGTTGTGTTTCAATTTAAACCCTGGATATCTTCCGATTGAATAAATCATTTGTACGTCAAAAATAGACCCATAATTTCAGAACTGTGTTTTTGCAATAACATTTGGATGCTTGTTTCTATCTGATAATAATAGAAATGTGAGTTCGAGATTATAAACTTGTTTATTGTATGTATGTATTGTATGTACGTCGTGTCTTAGTTTATCTTTTATAATTCTCGTACACAAAATCACGGCCATAAATCCCAAAAAGTGGTGGCTAGAGTTTCAGAACCAAAAACTCCCTAGACCCCACCGCAACGCCCAAAAACCACTTAAAAAAGCCCCATACCCTTAGTTGCCTCTTCGACACCAGTGGGTAGAAAAGGGAAGTGATATTCTAAGTCGGCACGCCACGTCAAATACTGTATATTTTTAGAATAAAATAACATTCTATTACTACTGAACCGAATTGTTTCATAGAATATAATTCATTGAAGGCAAAATTTTGTAGTAAACATCACAAATAAATGATAAGCAATGGACTGTCGGCTATAATGCCTTCGACTTTATCGATTAATATGTTATCGCTTGTATAGGGGAGCTTGTAATTACTCTAGCGTCCAATTACGCATTGATTATCAACAAACATTTATTATTTAGTATAATATAACATACATACATACACACATAAACGGCTATAAATCCCTTAACGGGGTAGCCAGAGCTTTGGAATTACAAATTCCTTAGCCACTTTTGGAAGTTGATTGGGGAAAAGGTGGTAATAATAAATAAATGTTTTTGGTTACGGGTCTCCAACCACATCGCCCAAAAATCACTTAAGAAGCCCCTATTCCCTTAGTAGCCTCTTACGATTACTCACGGGTAGAAATGGGGTAGTGTTATTCTAAGCAGACACTACATGGCAACTACACGGCAATATAACTGTTGTTTAAAGTGTTTACAATCGTTTATCATTCGATTACAATGTCAAATAAGTTTGTCAACTGTTACAATATTCGTAAGATAAAGAACTTGATGGTCACCAATTTGTCTTTTCTAGTTTTAACTAGTTTTAATTTTTAGTGCTATTAGGTTTTTGAAATATTATACTATTCTACCATATTTATTGTATCCGGTAAATATTTTTTATGGCGAATATTCGGAATACACTAATGAATGAGCACACGTAACTGAACCGCGAACAACAAATTTGATTTTCCGTTTTCCGTCGTTCGGTTGGTGTGAAATTAATAGAGATGGGGATAAGACATCCGTTGATTCGATACTTTTTGTATACCAAATTCTACTTAACGTAAAACAACTCTAGCTTTTCTTAACATAATGTAAATTTAATCTTCATTAAAATTTAAATATTTCAAAAGGGAATTATTTCAATTACAGTAAGGTTATAATCATTTGGCTTATTCTCAATACGTGATCTCAAATACCGTGCCAATGAAATAATACATCCAATGTCCCAAGTTAATCATACACATAATTTGCTTGCTAATACTAGCTATTTAATTAGAATAGCACTACCCCATTTCTTCCGTTGGGTGTACGTAAGAGGAGACTAACGGTATTGGGGCTTTTAAGGGATTTTCGGGCGATGCGGTTGGAGACCCATCACCAAAAACCTTCATTTTTACCATCTTTTCCCCCCTATCATTTCCAAATGTGGCTGAGGAATTTCTAATTCCTTAGCTCTGGGTACCCCTTCTAGGGATTTACAGCCGTGAGTATATGTATGTATGTATGTATGTTCTTTTTGTACACAAACTATCTTATTTACCAAATGCACAACATTATGTACGATGATGCACGTTCGCGGCAAATTCACTAACCGATATCGTGCCACAAAAACCGCATACTGTATCCATTCCCATCTCTACAAATTAGAAATTATATTCATGATGCTGTATCAAAACAAACTTTTGTACAAGTAATCTAAAAGCAATTTCAAAGGCAAGTTGGAGCCAAGAACCGCCCCAGAGACATCTATAAATAATACTGACTTTCAATTATGTTCTCTCAACTTGATTTTAACAATATTTGCGAGACATTATCTTCGTCGCAACGTCAATTCTCATAAAAGATTATGGCTTTTTGCTTCTGGAGTGTCAAAATCTGAAATAAAAATATAACCTCATATGGATATGCGATAGTGTGTGCTCAGCTCAGTGTTCTACCCACTGAGCTATCACGGTTGCTTTACCATGCTACGGAATTATATTATACATACATATACATACATATACTCACGGCTATAAATCCCACGAAGGGGTAGCCAGAGCTAAAGAATTAGAAATTTCTCAGCCACTTTTGGAAGTTCAGTGGGGAAAAGGCGGTAAAATAAACGTTTTTGGTGATGGGTCTCCAACCGCATCGCCCAAAAATCCAATAAAAAGCCCCAATACCCTTAGTCGCCTCTTACAACACCCGTGGGTACAAAGGGGTAGCGACATTCTAAGCCGGCACTACACAGCATAATACGGAATAATAAATATACGGAATTATATTAATTCGTTATTATATACCTACCTACTTCACAGCCTAAACTCACGGCTTAAAACCCACAAAGGAGAAGCCTGAGCTTCGAATTACAAATTGCTCAGCGTTTTTGGAAGATGTGTAATGTTGGCTTAGAATAGCACAACCCCGTATTTTCCCGTTGGTGTTCGTAAGAGGTGACTAAGGTTGTTGAGGCTTTTTAAGTGATTTTTGGTAAATGCGGTTGGAGACCCATTACCAAAAACCTTTACTTTACAATCTTTTCACCACGCAACTACTAAATGTAGATGAGGAATTTCTTATTCCGTAGCTCTGGCTACCCCTTCCAGGGAATTAATTATATGAGTATATACATGTATTTTTGGAAGATAAACTGATTTGTTTAAAGAAAAGTTTGGTGTACGATGGGTCTACAGCCCATTAAATATACTTAGGCTTTAAATGCATCTCGCCAAAAGTCAAAGTGACACTGTACAAAATATTATTATTATTGACATACGTCAAGAATTTGCAGTAGCGATATTATGAAATTTAATTAATTTTTGAAAGTATAATTGTCACAAAGCAAAATAAAAACAGTATTATATTCATTAATAAATTACATTTGGTTTATATTGATTCCGTTAAAAATATACTATTTCCATTGGTTATCATCAGAAATAGTGCTGGCACACAATGGTGGATAAAACAAAGATTTAGAGATGTAGTGCATTCAAATTACTCAAAGCATTCGATTAAAACGTATGCGAATGATCGCCATCTCGGCATCCAGAGTCACCGGTAAACGGCCTTTGAAATTGACCCTATCGTTTTCGCTGGAATACCTTTGATATGGTAATTTACTAAGAGCTTCTTTGCTTTATGTGAAACTAGTATTTTGGGCTTAGAAAATACAATGTCTTTGTTTATCTTTTAGGAAAAATGAATGATTTATCAGAATACTTGAATGCTTGACATTCCGTTTTAAGAAATAGTTTGTAACATAACATAAACGTTCACGCCGAATATCCCCGAAGGGGTTGGCAGAGGTACTAATACTTCTGAAAATCTCGTGACTTTGTCACCTGGTGTTCAGAGTACCCACATTTGCCTGGACAGTGTACTCACGTGACAGGGGCAGGCCTATAGCCGTTTTGTACGAATACACTGTCACATGACTAAGTATAACTCAGTCATGTGGGTTTCCTCACGATGTTTGCCCTCACCGTTAACAACCATGATAAATTATGATAAATTAACCACACATATGTCTTTAGAAAAGACAAATTGGTGTAGGCCCGATCCGGGATTTGAACACTAGTCGCTTGCACGTTAACCGGTGTTCTACCCATTGAGCTATCACGTCGTTATAAAATGTTTTGTATAATTTAGAAAATTTAAATTTAGTTTTCCTGTAAAATAACTCGAATTCGCTCGAACACATTAATGATGTGTTAACTTTTTGTTGAGTTACATTGCATATTTTGGGAAGATATATTAATTATTGGCTATCTGAAGTCGGATTAGAAAAGCGCTTACCGTTGGTAATTTGAGAGGCAACTTAGGGTATTGGTGTTTTTTATTGTTGGTTGATGCAGTTAGAGTCCCATTACAAACTACATATATTTAACAATATTATCTCCACTCAACTTCCAAAAGTGGTTCAAACATTACTTATTCTAGCTATTTTCTTTTGGTATTTACATACATACATATATATATATTCTCACACCGTTAGTTCCCATTGGGATCGCCACTTTGTACGATCCTGGCAAACCTCTCTGGCTTCGTTTACATCCATCAATCTTTTCATACATGCTCTTTTATTCTTCATACTGCGGACACCTGCCTTTTGGTATTTATAGCTGTAAAATGTAGGTTACATTGCATGATCAACTCCTGTGTAAAGATAATCTGTAAAAGCACTAATAAGCATGTAATAGTACAGTTTCTTATTAATCTTAAAAAATATACTTAAACAGCAAACAGAAATGGAATATTATCAATAAAAGCGGCGTTTCAAGTTTCATAAGCAAACCGTTTCACGGAAAACATAAAGTTCTGATTAAATACAATGGAAATTATTGGTATATACAAGTGTGAATATTAAATGCTAACAGTTTACAACAGAACTTTTAGGGGCATGTGATAATAAAGTTATTAAAGGTACAACATTATTTCAGTTGGGTAAAAATATTCATATAATATTTTGGTACCGTAGTTGTTTCATCAGTCATCTGATTAAGGAAATCGTTTATAGGTACTTACATGCATATACTCACGGCTGTAATTCCCAAAACGGGGTAGCCAGAGATATAGCTAGAAACTCTTCAGCCTTATTTGGTTGTTAGGAAATAGCTGGTAGAAATAAAGTATCGTTGGTTATGGGTCTCCAAACACATCGCCCAAAAACCATTTAAGAAAGCCCCATACCGTTAGTCGCCTCTTACGGCACCCGTACGTAGAAATGGGGAGAGACATTACTTACTTACTTATACTCACGCCCATAATTCCCATTGGGGTAGGCAGAGACTATCGATCGCCACATGCTTATTATTTATAGTTATTCTTCTCATACATGCTCTTTTATTATTCTCTTTTCGGACCCCCGCCTTTATAAGAAGGCTTTCAATTTGATCTAGAAACGTTTTACGAGGCCGTCCTCTACTAACAACCCTATACACATTGGCTCTCATTATTATCATTATCATTTTATATATTTCCTGTTTAGGGTTCTATATCCGAAAAGGAAAACTGTACAAACACAGTCTATATCTCTGTTTGTCCTATGTTGTATAAAATTTGAAGCTTTGTTTTTACAAAAATACTTTAGTTTCGACATAATTTTTTTTATCGAAAAGGTATAGTGCTACTGTTGAAGTTTCACAAAAAACCATTTCCATAGATGTTTTATGTTTGTCTTACTTTGTTTATTATAGTAGTTACTTTAATGACTATTATGCCAACTGTTTTGAAATAATTTTGTTTCCTTCTATATGAAAATAATCTATAATGCAAAATGATCATAAAGTCCCTTTTATTTTAGAACTAAATATATTTTCAAATATCGTTATTGTTTCAAACTGTTTTAGGGGTTAATTAGAGTTCTACGTATGCATATATGTATGTGAAAAGGTAAAAATTACTTATGACAGTCTCTCTAATTTCTCAACATTTCCGTAGTTCCTACTCGTAGATTGTAATATCATTATTTTATTTTTGTAATAACGTTCGATATTTTATATTTGTTTTTTTACATTTAAGCCCATTTTGCCAACAGTTTTTAACAATTTCATTCCCTTTCCTTTAAAATTTATGGAACAAGCTATAATGAAAAATATTATGTAGACTTTTTATTTAATTTAGACTCTATTCTATATCCGAAAAAGATTAACTGAATAATATATTTGCTAGTCTATCTCCCTACTTTTCCAATAAATTTCAAAAGTTTTAGCATCGTTATAAAAAACATACTTAAATTTTCACATCCTTTAAGAAACTAAAAAGGTGGAAATGTATAGTCCAAGTTTTTGAATTAAAGAAAGAAAACAGAATCACTAGTAACCGATCCTATATGTAAAATTCTTAATAGCTGTGCCAGCACGAAACCATAAATAAAACAGGAAAACTTAGCAAGTGCAACTGTGCTCGACACACCAATGTGACAATTGGTCTCTTCTGCTACCAGAAGGGTAAGCACGAGCCGTGTTTAAACGAGTTATCGCGTGGGATAAAGCAGCCATCTCTTACGCACTTACTTAGTATCGTATACTGCCATCTCATTCTAACCGTTATCGTGTCGATATAATAGCGCTCGTGCTAGCCGGGCTGATATCGTATTGCTGATTTTCTAAGTAGTTTAATAAAAAGTCTTTGTTTTAAAACGTTTCAGGGATTGTTTAGTATTTTATTCTATATTTGAAAAGGCAATAGATATGCGAGTCTATCTCTCTATTTATCACATATTTTCTTACTTAACATTTGATATCAAATAAAAAATATTAAAAAATAGAATTCTATCGGCGATGTTTTTGAAACAAAAAGGAAACAGAATCACAATTTGCCGATCCCATTAGTACTAAGCGCATTGTAAAATACTTAATAGCTGTCCCAGCACGAAACTATGATGAGGTCTAGCACGAGCGCTATTTTATCGTCTCGATATCGGTTATAATGAGATGTCAGCATACGGTATTAAATAAGTGCGTAGGAACGTAAACGTTCACGCCGTTTATCCCCGAAGGGGTTGGCAGAGGTACCAATACTTCTGAACTCACATGGCAGCGCCATCTAGTGTCCAGAGAAGGTACCCACGTTTTGCTTGGACAGTGTACTCACGTGATAGGGGGCAGGCCTATCGCCGTTTTTGTACGAATACACTGTCACATGACTAAGTACAACTTAGTTATGTGAGATTCCTCACCGTTTACAACCATGATAAAGTGCGTAGGAGATGTATGTTTTATACCACACGATACCAGTTAAAAGGTCGCTCGTACTAGCTATGCTAACCATAAATAAAACAGAAAAGCTTAGCGAGTGCAACTGCGCTCGACTCACCAATGTGACAATTGGTCTCCTCTGCTCTCTGTTTTACTACCAGATATCGTATTTCCGCTGCTAACTACATGGAAACGCTTTTTATTCATTTGATTCGAGTGAACAAACTGACACAGCGCTTTTGTTTTGTCATTAATCCAATTTTGTAATTTCGGTCGAGCTTTTTTCTTTGTTGTTCTTACTTTAAAGCTGTAAAGAATGGTGAAATGGTAACTTATATCTGAATGAGCGTAGACTATCTACTCTAAATGTATCTTAGGAATCCAATCTTGTTTGTATGATTTCAAACTTAGTCTATGATGCAATAGCAAGCATATTGTCCTTTCTCCCTTTTACTGAGCTCTTTCAGTCTTTGAAATAGGTAACTTAGATACAAAATAACATAACTGATTCTTTATTTAGTCCGGCACGTAAGCAGTCGTAAAACTGGCGGTACCCGAGCCACGCCACATAAATGTTAAACGTAATGACACTCACTTTGGTCTCGGAAGACGCGAAACTACTCCGGACATTACTTTGTTGTTCAACTGTTGCGTGCTTTTAAATACGCTTTTACTCTTGTAGTTTTACTGTTTTATGTTTTAGGCCGTATTAAAGTGTTAAAATTCGGAAGTAGGTAACGCAAACACTACTTAAACGTGTAAAAGAAATAAAGAAAAGAAGACACGGTGACTCAATTGGCAGAGCGTCGGGGCGTATATCCGAGGGTTCGATTCCCGCCTGTGTCGAAATTTTTCTTTCCTTTATTTATTCTTTATTTATTAGTAAGAATCCCCACATGAGGTTTTCATGAACAAAAAGATTTAAATCGTATTAAAGTGTGTTGGTCAGGATTGTGCGAAGTGGCAATCGATAGATCGATCGAAATCCATCGATGTTCTTACGTACATAAGGATTGAAGGTATATTATCAATGTATTTGATGAGGAAAGTAGATATACAATGGTAAAAACACTGATTGCATTGAGCAATAGTGCCTATGTCGGTATCAGCGATTCAGGGATCATAGAAGGAGCTAAAGTTGTAAACTATATAAAAAACACTTTTTATTTACTAGCTTGAACTGGACAAATGATACCCTTACTCAATAGCTACTCTAACTTGCACTTGATCATTTTTATATTTTTTTTTGTCTCGCTTAATGAGTTTTGATGAATTAACAAGTAAAGAGCAGGCTCTCACCTTTGATAGAGTCTTACTAAAGATATAAAGTTCCACGAAAATCTTACCTAATATATGTGCCCATGTGAAATTCAGCGATTAGAAATTATACAATGATAAAAAGATATATAAAAATGTAACTGAAAGTTAGTAAGTATGATAAAAAAAAAGATGTTACTTACTCAACTTAGGAAGTTTATATTTCTGAAGTTCTAGGCACCGCCTTTTGGCCTTTATAGCCGTGAGTACCATACTATACAACGATTACTATGCCAAAAATATAATGTATTTTTTGTCGTAGCACATCGCATTGTTTGTCCGTTACAACTAGTTAATATATCAAATATTACGTTCAAAGAGAATGGCCCGGACAAAACGACCCTAATATTAATGAACCTAAAAATGCTCCTCATAGTCAATTAGCTTTCCTTTGTCATCACAAAGCCGTATTACCGTAATTGTGAGTCAAATACATTTCATGTTCGTAATGAAGGTCGGGATGCGAACCGAAAATGTTATTAGCGATATGATTGATACAAATTACTGACCTTTTTCTTACTTTTTTATGTCCGATGATGAAAAAATATGCCTCCTTCGATCATAAATGCTGTAAATATATTTTATCGAAGCCTCTTATGAAAGATGACCTATTGGCCAATTTCGCAATACCAAAAGTATATTTTAATGGCCAATATCTACACTTAATATAAGTATTTGTAAATAATATTACTATTAATACCTACATACCGTGTAGTGTCGGCTTAGAATAGCACTACCCCGTTTCTAGCGATTCAACGGTATTGGGGCTTTTAAGGGATTTTTGGGCGATGCGGCTGGAGACCCATCACCAACAACCTTTACTTTACCATCCTTTCCCCACTCAATTTTCCAAATGTGGCTGAGGAATTTCTAATTCCTTAGCTCTGGCTACCCCTTCTAAGGATTTATAGCCGTGAGTATATGTATGTATGTATTAATACCTATATAGATCAAAACCACGGAGAAGTACAGCCATGTTAAGTTTCAAATCTAATCTGTCAAAATATTTGGATGTACATGTTTTGCTCTTTAACATTATAATGAAGTTACTACGTCAAAGATATCGTAATGTGATTACGTTGTAGCTGAGGAAAGCGTGTAAAGTGTGGTTTATTAACATTCAGATTCAGATATACAAATAGCGAGTGTGCTCAAAAAGGCGAAACTATTTATTTATAACTATTTATCACGGTTGTTAACGGTGAGGGAAAACATCGTGAGGAAACCCACATGGCTGAGTTGTACTTAGTCATGTGACAGTGTATTCGTACAAAACGGCGATAGGCCTGCCCCCTATCACGTGAGTACACTGTCCATGCAAAACGTGGGTACTCTGCACACATACATACATATATTCACGGCTATATTTCCCTAGAAGGGGTAACCAGAGCTAGGGAATTATAAATTCCTCAGCCACTTTTGGAAGTTGAGTGGGGAAAAGATGGTAAAAATAAAGGTTTTTGGTGATGGGTCTCCAACCGCATCGCCCAAAAATCCAATAAAAAGCCCCAATACCCTTAGTCGCCTCTTACGACAACCGTGGGTAGAAAGCGGTAGCGACATTCTAAGCCGGCACTACACGGCATAAAAAGATTGTAAAATGAAAGATTGGTGGTAGTAGGTCTCCTATGTATAGCCGTGAGTATATGTATGTATATGTATGCATGTAATCTTTTTCCTACTTGACTTGCAAGAGTGGGTATGGAATTCCTATTTCTCAAATATATTTTTTGTAGGTGACAAAGTCACGTGATGTTCAGAGGTATTGGTACCTCTACCAACCCCTTCGGGGATATTCGGCGTGAACGTTTATGTATATTTTTTGTGGTAAGTGTAGGTAGATATGAAGGTCTGTAGATTTGTTTGGTAGTGAGAATAGTTAGCTAATTACTATTTTTATTCAACTCTCTCCGCAAACTTTTAAAACACGATTATATTATTTTTGTGCTAATGGGGAAGTAACTTAACAGTAGCATTAGCTCTTGATTTTGTACTAAAAATACGTTAAAACCATTTTAATTGAGCTTAATATTACCCACTTACTTTCTTACCTTTTTTACAAATAAGCAGTTTTGGATTCAAAGTTGGTCTAAAAATCGTTTGATTCTTTCTTGTTTGTGTCAATAGCATTATTGTTCAAAATTAAACTTTTGTAACATAGATTTGCTCTTAAGACTCGTCTGGTTCACAAATAAAGATTGGTGTTTAAGTGGTCTGGTAAGAGTAAATTTAGTCACATGGTTTGCGATACTAAGTAACTACTCTGTCTATCAAAATCTCTGACTCTCATTGCTGGGTTACCAATATATTTGGCAGGATCGTACAAAGTGGCAATCGATAGTATCTGCCGACCCTAACAGTAAGTAAAAGCATGAGTTTAACATACATACATATACTCACGGCTGTAAATCCCTAGAAGGGGTAGCCAGTGCTAAGGAATTAGAAATTCCTCAGCCACTTTTGGAAATGTGAGTGGGGATAAGATGGTAAAAATAAAGGCCAATTTAAATCTTTTTGTTCATGAAAACCTCATGTGGGGATTATTACTAATAAATAAAGAATAAATAAAGTAAAGAAAAACTTCGACACAGGCGGGAATCGAACCCGCGACCTCGGGTATACGCCCCGACGCTCTGCCAACTGAGCCACCGTGTCAATTGGCTGGCAGTGCGAAATTCTTCTATCCTTTATTTCTTTTACACGCTTAAGTAGTGTTTGCGTTTCCTACCTCCGAATTTTAACTAATTCGGAAGGCCACTTGTTTACTTTACTTACTTTTTACTTTATTTATTCTTTATTTATTAAAAATAAAGGCTGTTGGTGATGGGCCTCCAACCGCATCGCCCAAAAATCCCTTAAAAGCCCCAATACCGTTAGTTGCCTTTTACGTACACCCACCGGAAGAAATGGGGTAGTACTATTCTAAGCCGACACTACACAGCATGAGTTTAAATGTAGGTAAAAATAGGTTCACTAACATGTTGACCTACATTAGATATAAAAAGAGTTATAAAGAGTGCCTAGCATGTTCGTACCGAAAGGCGATGCATTAAATGGTCTCTGGAGAACCGCAGACGGGCGGAAGTCGGGCGACGCGGGTGTGTGGCGAGCCTACGAGTCTTCTTTGCCATTATTGCACATGGACCTTCTACATTCCCCAGCGTATTCTATCGACCTACTTTCCCGATGTTTTTTCTATGCCAGATAAACTGTCTCAGCGCGATCAAAGATATTGGATGGATAAAGAAGAAAAAATATCGTTTAGACGGGAAACTAAGAGTATGTTCTTTTACTTTTCGAGTTATATGCTTACACGTGTCATGTTACCTATATAGGGTAGCAAAAGCTCAAGTAACTATATTGCCCAGCCAATATTCAAATTAAATATAAAGAATCGTAAAATAATGTCTCACTAATAAGATTATGCAATTCAACACCATCTAAATTCAGCCAACGACTTCGCAAACAAAACGTGTATCAAATAGAGCGAGTCATTATACGCTTCAATCTTTAGTTAATTTCCTAGATAATGTAGAAGGGATACAGTTTCAAAGGCATACTAGCGGCGACGATCTTCTTGTGAGCGCTGAATAGGATGTCTGAATAGCTGAATACCCCAGACACTGAAATGTATACTCGCTATACGGAGCATTAAAAGGTTTTTATGTTCATATTATGAACAGGTTTTCGTTCGCGGATATTTCTTTGTATATATTGAATTGCTATGATAAGTTCTTCACAATTGTAATGAATAGCAAACTAATTAAATTTGGTTTAGTAAATAATATTATATGTATTGTTCTTATGTATTTCAACAGCTAATCTTTTATAATAAATTGTTTCTATTTAAAAAAAAAGTTAGTGTGTAGTAGTAATTGTTAGTAGATGTTAACATGGAAGCAAAAATAATCTGCAAATTTTAGTATATTATTTTAGTTATACTTTAAAAAAAACAACTACATATACTTACATGATACCGTTGAATTGATGACTAAGCATCATATAATAGTTTAGTATGAAAACAAAATAGGGTAAAGTGGCAGTATCAATCAAATCAAGCGAATTCATAAGGTGGAGCTACGCAGGGCTGGATTCAGAAGAAATAATATAATATTTAGCGTTTCCGGATTTATGAAACGTTTTATTCAAAATAGGTTGTTATTATATTATTTAATTGATCAGATATAAATCTTTCATGGAATAGCAGACTCCTCTAAGGTATTGATTTTGTGTCAAAAAAGTAAAATAAAAATACTGTGTTTCACTCAGTTTACCACGCATCACATAAAAATAACTTAATTGATCTTGATCCAAATTCTGTGAAGCTAGCTTCCATTGGCTTAGTATCTAGAACAATATTTAACCTGAATTTCGTAAGGGTTCCCATAGCCGCTAGGGAAAGCTAGCGTAATAATAAAAACTTTTTTTATGTCTAGGCCAAATTGGATAATATAATAACTTAAGCCGTGCCCTACAACGATTCTGGGCGCCATTTATAATCCAGAGAGTAGCAGCGATTCGGTCGACTCGACACAGACTATATAGCTGTAATAAACTAAATTGGCACTGACAAAATGCGT
Organism: Bedellia somnulentella; assembly: GCA_963576735.1. NCBI lineage: Eukaryota > Metazoa > Arthropoda > Insecta > Lepidoptera > Bedelliidae > Bedellia > Bedellia somnulentella. Next base: position 2,368,395 of record OY755171.1, read on the forward strand.
GGCTACCAACCTACTCTTTACCTTATATTGAACCATATAGAACTTAGCTTAATAGAAAGGAAACGAAGAATGTCAATTTCCGTAAACGATTCAGGATTCAATGTATTTCAACTGACTTAACCAAAAGCAAATGTATGAATGATAAAAGTAAGAACATTGAATCAACCAATCAGGATGTAAGGATAACTTATTGTGACAACTAGTTTTAACCGGTTTCTTAAGCAATTTTTTGAGTGAGATACGTATGGATTCCGCTCTATTTAGTTAAATTCTTTATGTATCTAGGGTATTTAACTTATTTACTGTTTTATCTCATAAACACATATACAATCTACACCCACTGCCGGTTTTCTCTACTCAATTATTTATATATCTTATAGTTTAACTATCGCAGCTATTTGTTGTGTTGTTCTTTGAAAATAGAATTCGGCATCCCATATGAATAAATATAAAGTCACCATTTTCAGGATGTTTACGATAAATCTGGTTTTGTAAACGAATAGTGCTGTGTAGTGTTGACTTAGAATAACACTACCTCATTTCTTCCGGTGGGTGTACGTAAAAGGCGACTAACGGTATTGGGGCTTATAAGGAATATTTGGGCGATGCGGTTGGTAACCCATCACCAATAACCTTTACCATCTTTTCCCCACGCAACTTCCAAAACTGGCTAAAGAATTTCTAATTCCTTAGCTCTGGCTACCCCTTCTATAAGGGATTTATAGCCGTGAGTATATGTATGTCTTCTCAAAATGGAACGAGTGAGTGAAGAATTTGGTCTTAAAATCAATCGCACAAAGACGCAGATAATGATAGTAGACCGAGCAAACAATAACTTGCCAGAAGTAACCGAAATTGCTAATTGCAAAGTGGTGCAGTCTTACGTATACCTTGGCTCTCTAATACTTAACAGCGGTGGTTGCGTTGATGACATCAAAAGACGCATGGCAATAGCGAGGAGCGCCATGGATAAGCTAAAAAAACTATGGCGGAATAAACACATCACAAAAGCAACTAAGACCCGGCTCGTAAAAACACTTGTCTTCCCCATATTTTTGTATGCTGCCGAGACGTGGACACTGCGGGAAATAGAAAAGAAAAAGATAGATGCTCTGGAGATGTGGTGCTGGAGGCGAATGCTTGGAGTATCCTGGACCGAATATCGCACAAATGTGTCCATACTTCAGGAGCTTGGCATCAAGGAGCGTCTATCTGCTCTGGTGCAATCACGCATACTTAAGTTCTTCGGACACGTGTCGAGGCGGAATGGTGATTCCATTGAGCGCTTGGTTGTTCAAGGAAAGGTGGAAGGCACGAGACCACGTGGCAGATCACCCATGCGATGGACTGACCAGATTAAATCTGCTCTGGGCAGTCCATTAAATGAATGTGCCAGAAATGCTGCGAACCGGACCAGATGGCGAGACATCATTAGACGGGCAACTGCAGCCCCCGACCCTCCCTCATGAAGACCACGACCGCTCTGACAAGAGCGAAACGAATAAGAAGAAGAAGATATGTATGTAAGTATGTTTGTAGACGAATAATAGTCGGAAAATGGAAAGCTCCGTTTACTCACTCATTAAAAAGCAGAACTATCTCATTTAACGATTATCATATCCTAAATCGTCAAATAACAATTCATATATATACTCACGGCCATAAATCCCAAAAATTGGTAGCCAGAGCTTCAGAGCTGGAAGCTCCTAAGGCACATTTGGAAGTTGATTGGGGAAAAGATGGTAAAAATAAAGTAAAGTTGGTGATGGGTTTCCAACCGCATCGCCCAAAAACCACTTAAAAAAACCGCGATACCCTTAGTCGCCTCTTACGACACCCGTAGGTGGGAAGGGGTAGTATTCTAAGCCGGCAGTACACGGCTACATTTTTTTAATACTTAATAGAAACTGGTGTACCAACCGAACTGAGCAACAATCTCTAAAAAAGCATATAACAACCAGAAGGGCAAGCACGAGCGGTGTTTAAACTAGTTATCTCGTGGGATAAAGCAGCCATCTCTTACGCACTTATTTAGTATCGTATACTGCCATCTCATTCTAACCTTGCTCTGCTGAAATAAAAGAAGACATTACACAAGAAACACCCACACATAAAACGGGGTAGCTACTCGTATATGCTCAAATTAATTAGTATAAAACACGCAATCGAAAGGTTCGAGGCTTTCATGCGACTTTAATTCCCAATTATTGAGCGGCTCGGGTCTGCGGTCGCTGTCACATGCTCACGTGCCAGTACGGTCGCCATCTACTTGATTCATACATATACTCACAGCTGTAAATCCCTAGAAGGGGTAGCCAGAGCTAAGGAATTAGAAATTCCTCAGCCACTTTTGGAAATGTGAGTGGGGAAAAGTTGGTAAAAATAAAGGTTGTTGGTGATGAGTCTCCAACCGCATCGCCCAAAAATCCCTTTAAAGCCCCAATACCGTTAGTCGCCTCTTACGTACACCCATCGGTAGAAACTACTTGATTCATATTGAAACATTTTACAAATACCTAACATACTTATCTAATTTGTATGCTTTATGTTGTAATCTTGAAAAGACATTTGCAGAGCACAATACTGAAATAAAACCTGAAGTAAATTAAGAAGAAACTCTGAAAATCTGTTCAAAGCCACTAATTACTGAGCATTTTCGTCAACTATGATTGTGGTTTGATGAAATTATGTGGTTGGCATACCATAGATGCTTTCTCATTACTATTTCTGCTTTTTATATTACTTTATGAAAGGGCAGGATTTTCGCTGTTTTTGTGCGAATACACTGTCACATGACTAAGTATAATTTAGCCATGTGGGTTTCCTCACGATGTTTTTCCGCACCATTGACATCCGGGATAAATTTACCACACATATGAGTTTAGAAAATACACCTTTGTGCAGGCCCTACTCGGGATTAAATCTCACTCCTGTCTGCATCATAGGTAGGCTTTCTATCCACTGAGCTATCACGGTAATTTCCTACTGATACAGATTTACAATAGCAGCACTAATACTAAGATAATTGCGCAATCTCATCAATTACTAAGTATGAAAAGAAAGTACAAAACAAGATAAGTACATTTCTGTCATGCATAATGTAACACATTTCTGTTATATAATGCATGACAGAATATCTGAAATAATTATACTAGGAATGCGAAATCAAAGTGTGACCAAGTAAACGAATACGGGAATTCTCCCCACGCAGGTTCGTGAGTCGCGTGTAACGTTTCAGGCTGAAGTAATATACCTCCAATGAAATGACACTCGTAAATCCTTCTTTTCATTTGTTTGCGCCTGTCATTATGTTGTAAAAGTGTTGTAATGAATAAACACCCATTTGCCGAATAAACATTTTCTCAGTTTAAATCCCTATTGAAAACGAGTAGTCTTTAAATAAAATCCCTAAGCGATAAATCTTGTAAAATTAATGTATATTGTTGTTACATTTATAGAGTGGGCTGCAATAAGAGAGAACGAGCTCTGACTGACGTGGAGGATTTATACGGCTTTTCAGCTGAAATGCGCTAACAGTTTTATTATTAAGTGAAATTTCTACTTAGATTTGTTACAAGTATTAAATTTCTCAACTTATACATTAGAGATTTTTACCTCCATGCAAAGATTCAAACAATCTAAATATTAAAATACGCTGAAACGGAAAGAGTGCTTGATCTGGCGCTTTCCACGCAAACCCAGCAGCCAGCCATTGGATTGAGTCATAAAGTAACATTGACGTCATAGGACTGCCGCTGAAATATCGTCTTTCGAGCATCAAGCTGGAGATAAGTACGAAGTCCCCGCGCGTTACTTCCGGTGACAGATGACGACGCCGTGAAATTTCATTGTAGTATTTACAGTCCTCGTTTGTCACGGAAATAAACCTTCTTAGGATCGTCACGTATGCTCGACTGTCGCACTTGTGAATTTGAAATGTGATTTTATACCGCATAAAGTCAGTATGTCGACGAAGAAACACATTTGAGTTTGTGTCTTAACTCCGTTTTCAAGTGTTGTATTTGTATAGCTTTCGATCAAATATCTGTGCCAATACTGCATTTCTAGTGGTAATTGAATGGTTGATAAGAACCTAAAATACTGAGCAGAGGTCCAATAACAAAATGATATAGTTGAACCCACGCACTATCTCATGTATTCAGAACGTTCGCCCAACTTTATGTTAGTAAATCTGGCGATACAGGGACAATAGTATAATATAATTAGGTGCGTGAAGCACATAAATATATAAGACCTGTGGAACGGTTAACTACTTCAGTCTGACTAATCTTCTTTCTAAACTGTATAGCTACATTTAAGGTCGACATTAAGTAAAAAGTCGTTAATGAACTGCTCTTAAGTAAAGCTCTTGAGTGCAGTTTGTAAAAATTACTGCGAAGAATTTGAATATATTGTTATGGACGGACAAAAATGATAGTATTAAACAGGCGCAATTTTAGTATTATCATTAACAACTAAATTCGAGGTGCAGTAATAAAACAACTCCTTTTTTTCATTATTTTATATGTTTATTTACAAATGAATTGGAAAATTTAATAAGGTAATATAATTTTCAATAATGTTTTTTTGCTATATTTTCATGCAAAATTATCGTTCGTAAACTGACTTGGCAAGAAACCTTTTTTTACGAAATCCAGCGATGCAGACAAGCTTACGTAATTTGACACAAGTGCAGAACCTATAAGCCTTTCGGTGCCGGTATTTTAACGTTTCAACCATGGGTCAATTCACATTGTAAAAGGGGAGAAGGCGGTTTTATCGATTAGCTAAATGAAAACAGAAACGGAAATATATTTTTGTAAAAGTGTTGTAGAAGAAACGAAAATTGAAATGGTTGCTATGGTTGTACTAAAATGGAGCTTTGATTAGTTTAAAAAAAATACTTCTGGCTACTTACTGGCTAGGATAGCCGTTAGTATACACAAATAGGATGTTTTAGTATCAGACGAACTAAATACTGCAATCCATTTGGCGAAAGCGTCGTCCTAGTTTCACAGTTTAGTTCACCGAGATATTTCACTTTGAATGGTTTAACTGATAACTAGACTCTAGCTGGAATATTAATTACTGTTCTAAGACGTCCAATGACCAGTCTTTGTAGCTAAAGGGATAACAGCAACACCGCCTCGTGTGCTTGTTTGATATAATCTATATCTTAATGTTTTTTTTTTTTGACATGAATTCCTCATGTGGGGATTATTACTTATAAATAAAAGATGTTATTAAAGGAAAGAAAAATTTCGACACTGGCGGGGTCCGAATTAGTTAAAATTCGGAGTTAGGAAACGCAAACACTACTTGAACGTGTAAAAAAGAAACAAAGGATAGAGGAATTTCGCGCTGGATGCCAACTGACACTGTAGCTCAGTTGGTAGAGCGACGGCGGCGTATATCCGAAGGTCGCGGGTTCGAACCCCGCCAGTGTCGAAATTTTTCTTTCCTTTAATAACATCTTTTATTTATAAATAATCTATATCTGTCTAAAGTGTATTCTGAAGAGAAGTTACAAAATAATTGCCGTGTAGTGCCGGCTTAGAATGTCGCTACCCCTTTATACCCACGGGTGTCGTAAGAGGCGACTAGGGGTATTGGGGCTTTTTATGGGATTTTAGGACGATGCGGTTGGAGACCCATAACCAAAAACCTTTAATTTTACCATCTTTTCCCCACTTAACTTCCAAAAGTGGCTGAGAAATTTATAATTCCTTAGCTCTGGTTACCCCTTCTAGGGAAATATAGCCGTAAGTATATGTATGTATGTATGTATGTAAGGGCTTATTCCGATTATCCACCCTAAAAAATCCTCCCTAAGTCGGATATTCGGAAACGCATGTCCGATTATCCACCCTGAACGGGGTGGATAATCGGAATTCATAATAAAATGTTTCTTCCGATTTTCTACCCTGCCTACGTACAGTCATTTACAGGAACATGTAAATTATTATTTATTGTGTGTCAGTGGTGAAAAGACCCTAAGTTTTAATTTTGTTATTTTTTGTTACGAGTTTCTTTCTTGTTATGGTTTCATTTGTCACAACAGTCAATTTAAATGGTTTTCACCCAAATCTACAGGTGCTTACCTGCATTTTTTTTATTTTTTTTTTAAGATTACTTAAGTTTTTCGTTTAACAATAAATATTAAATTAAAACTTTCCACCAGGATAATTTTATTCAGACTGTAAGTAGGAAAGTAGGTATGTATATCTCTGTTGAAGTTTCTTGGACCAGGTTGTGAGTATGTTTCTGTGAATGACTGTACTTGGGGTAAAAAATCGGAAGAAACATTTTATTATGAATTCCGATTATCCACCCCGTTCAGGGTGGATAATCGGACAGGCGTTTCCGAATATCCGACTTAGGGAGGATTTTTTAGGGTGGATAATCGGAATAAGCCTATGTAAGTTACAAAACTTGGAAAGAGCTCATTCAGTAATTATATCATACATACATATACTCACGCCATTAATTCCTATTGGGGTAGGCAGAGACTATCGATCGCCACTTCGTACGATCCTGACAAACCTCTCTAGCTTCGTTTACATCCATCAATCTTTTCATACATGCTCTTTTGTTCTTCATAACATAACATAACATAAACATAACATAAACGTTCACGCCGAATATCCCCGAAGGGGTTGGCAGAGGTACTAATACTTCTGAACATCACGTGACTTTGTCACCTGGTGTTCAGAGTACCCACGTTTTGCATGGACAGTGTACTCACGTGATAGGGGGCAGGCCTATCGCCGTTTTGTACGAATACACTGTCACATGACTAAGTACAACTCAGCCATGTGGGTTTCCTCACGATGTTTTCCCTCACCGTTAACAACCATGATAAATTAACCACACATATGTCTTTAGAAAAGACAAATTGGTGTAGGCCCGACCCAGGATTCGAACACTAGTCGCTTGCACGATAACCAAGTGTTCTACCCACTGGGCTATCACGGTTGTCTTTTGTTCTTCATACTTCAATTATATCATATACATACATACATACATATACTCACGGCTAAAAATCCCTAAAAGGGGTAGCCAGAGCTAAGGAATCAGAAATTCCTCAGCCACTTTTGGAAGTGGCGTGGGGAAAAGATGGTAAATTAAAGGTTGTTGATGATGAGTCTCCAACCGCATCGCCGAAAAATCCGTTAAAAACCCCAATACCGTTAGTCGCCTCTTACGTACACCCACCGGAGGAAATGGGGTAGTGCTATTCTAAGCCGACACTACACAGAAAATATATCATATACGAGGGCTGCTATTTATGTATCCGGAATAAAAAAAAGAAACAAACATATATCAATTAATATGGTTTTATTGCTTCTCAAAATATTCGCCGCTCAGATCTATACACTTTTGCATGCGTTGAAACCAATTTTCATAGCACTTTTTCCACTCAGACTGAGGTATCTCCAAAACGTGCATTTTGAACGCATCGACTGCCTCTTCGCGGCTCGAAAAACGTTGACCACGTAATTTTTTCTTCACATTTGGAAATAAATAAAAATCATTGGGTGCCAAATCAGGGCTGTACGGCGGATGACCTGTCAATTCGATCTTTTGAGCTTCTAAAAACTGAGTTGTGACGGCCGACCTGTGACAGCTAGCATTGTCGTGATGCAGAATGATTCTACGTTGTCGGTTAGTCTTTCTTATTTGTTCAAAGACTTCCGGCAAACAAATGGTCGTATACCACTCCGAATTAACAGTTTTACGATTCTCTAAAGGCACTGTAGCTACATGGCCATTTATACCAAAAAAACAAGCGACCATTTGCTTCAATGTGCTTTTTGCACGAATAACTTTTGTTGGGTTCGGCTCATCTTGGAACACCCACACCGTGGACTGCTGCTTAGTTTCGGGGTCGTAAGCGTAGATCCAAGATTCGTCACCTGTGTAGATATTATAAACAGCTTTTGACGCACCAATGTTGTATTTTTTTAACATTTCTTTGCACCAATCGACACGAGCCTGTTTTTGATCAATACTCAAGTTGTGCGGAATCCAACGGGAGCAAATTTTTTTTACAGCTAAATGTTCATGAAGTATCTTATGTATGCTCGTCATACTAATGCCCAGAGATGCCTCTATCTCACGATATGTAACATGACGATCTTGAGTTATTAGTTCCCGGACAGCATCGATGTTTTGAGGTACAACGACCGTTTTAGGGCGACCTTCTTTAATTTCATCAGTAAGCTTAGATCGTCCACGATTAAACTCGCTAAACCAGTGATACACAGTGGTCTTTGAGGTTGCTTCATCCCCAAAAGTTGAAGTAAGCTGATCGATGCACTGTTTTTGAGTTAGACCACGCCGAAAATCGTAAAAAATCATGGCACGAAAATGTTCACGAGTTAAATCCATGGTGGTGAAGACACGCAATTTTCAAAATGACGCTACGATGTGAAAACAATTGACAGTCACATAAAAATAAATGTATTCTAAAGCTAAAGAGTTCTATTTTTAAATGATGTAATTACTTTTTAAATTATTGTTCTGTAAGTGGCCAGTTCCGGATACATAAATAGCAGCCCTCGTATTATGTATATAATCATTACCATATTTGGCTTTCGAATCCAAAGCCTCTTAACAGTATAAATTGAGATGTGCACTATCCTATTCTATTAGTTCATAATCAGAACGGAACAAATAAAATTCTAATCAGCAGAGAAGTGGCTTCTATGTAGCAAACGTTTTCTACATACTCATTTAAAACGGGAATCTCAATAGCTCTTTTATTACTGGCAATCAGATTAAAAAGTCCACAGTAGGTTGTAGTATCGCAACGCTGGTAATGACACCATCACTTGCACTTTAAGCTCATCCAATCGGAATAATTAAATAGTGATTCTCTGGTTGCAACGTAAAAATGTTTTTCGAAGAGAATTTAAAATTCAAAAGGACTGCTACATATACAGACAAATACTCACGCCATTATTTCCCATTGGGGTAGGCAGAGACTATCGATCGCCACTTTGTATGATCATGGCAAACCTCTCTAGCTTCGTTTACATCTACAATGAATAATTTATAACATTACTAAGTATTGTTAAAACTAACTATGCTATTAAAAGTACCTAACTAAAAATATATATATGGGTACTAAGCAAATTATAACCGTGATTTACAGCAAAAGGCAAACTATTTAAATTCGATTAAGCTAATAGAATCCTGTGTAGTAGTTTGTGCATTATGTTGTTGCATTTTTAAAGCCATTTTATTTTTTATGCTTAAGTATTATTTATTACATAGGCAAGATGACATCATCGATTTTGGAATTTGGAAGAAACTTCCCTTAGCAAAAAATACTGCATAAGTTAACCAACTGATTACCTAAAAGCTGGTAAAGTTACCAATAATTAAGATATAAATAACAAAACCTTACGTAGGTGTCGTGTTAAAGTTGTTATAAGCGGCTAATGAAAAGTTTTTTACACATGGGCAAAAAGCGATTCAATATCCAATTAATATCCAAGACTAACGCCCGATTTCTGAATTGAGTAATCAAGCTGAGAACGGCTAAAGTATGGTTTTGTCTCATTCAGTTGTTAAAATTTCAATGCGACAGAACGATACTTAAGTTATTCTCAGCTGGAATACTCAATTCAGAAATCGGGCGTAACTGTCCATCACATTAATCATATTAATGTCGTCCTCGGCGGAGATCGAATCTGACACCTTGAGACCCAGAAGCTAGTCTCCTAACCACTAGACCAAGGACGTCATAAAAAATATATGGAAATACTAGCTGACCCGACAGACTTCGTACTGTCAAATTTGCTTATGACCAAGCTTAAGGCGTTTTTTTAATTAATTTAATAAAACCTCAAAAATTGTAGCCTATGTGTTATTCTGATGTATAAGCTATAGCCTATGTATTATTCTGATATATAAGCTATATTGTGGTAAAGTTTCATTCAAATATATTCAGTAGTTTTTACTTACAAACTTTCGCCTTTATAATATTAATAGGATAACATAGATCAAATCTATTAATAAATAACTGTAGGGAACAAAAATCTACTGAATAATAGATAATAAGATCGGGATCTTATGTATTTAATATGGTTGTAACATCACAAGCAAACCCTTATTACATGACCTTCCCCGTCTTAATTTACAAATGTTGCTAAGAATTATTAATGCTGAAGCTCTACCGACCCCTTTTTGGGATTAGCCGTAAGTATGTGTGTAGTGGAAATTGTACCCTTTAAATTAATTATGAACTAGTTTACAAGCAGCAGTAAAGTCATTATAAATACAAAGCTTTTAATCATTCATAAAATGTGATTTTAGTTGTACGTAGGTTTACAATAGCACTAACCCATCTTTGCGTGATTACCGTAAGAAGCCTAATAAGGGCATTGAGGCTTTCAATTGATAGTTGGGTTACATGTTCGAGGCCCATCAAAACCACCCTTTATTTTACAATATGTTCTTCACTGGACTTCCATAACATACATACATACATATACTCACGGCTATAAATCCCTTAACGGGGTAGCCAGAGCTTTGGAATGAGAAATTCCTCAGCCACTTTTAGAAGTTGATTGGGGAAAAGGTGGTAATAATAAATGTTTTTGGTGACGGGTCTCCAACCACATCGCCCAAAAATCACTTAAGAAGCCCCATACCCTTAGTCGCCTCTTACGATCACCCACGGGTAGAAATGGGGTAGTGTTATTCTAAGCCGACACTACACGGCTGGCTACACGACTTCCATAAGTAGCTGAAGAATTTAAATTCTGAAGGACTGGTCACCCTTTTTTGGGAATAGCAGCCGTGAGTATGCAATGGTATTTTTTTGAGTTTAATGATGACGCGTATTATAGTGTAAGAACAATACGTTGAATAAATTAAGAATGAAGAAATAACTTTGTGTAAGTTTCCTGACTAAAGTCAAGTACTTAAAAGTAGTTGTTAACAACGTAATGCCTCTCGATTCGATTTGGATCCCGAACGTGCGTTCAAAAAGTTTTAATTCGGTATACTTACTTTGTTTTTACCCGTTGAGAACTGCATTTCCGTATCAAAGTTTTATTATTTTGAGTGTAACAATTTGTTAATTTCAGCCGATTGTAAAATCCTACACATTACACTACAAATAAGTATTTTACTTCTATTTATTATTGATTTTTTAACATTTAAAAATTTTTTTTTGGTTACATGTGCACCGCCCCAGTTTTCTATAGTATTATTTTCAATATTTCTTTAATTACTGATCCATTATGCTTATTACATATAGCGTGATTATATATTATATTGCTTATGTTTCTTCTAAAGGTTGTAGATTCCTATAGAATAAATACTATTTTAAATTGATTGAGCTGCTTCAGATCCTATTCATTACAGACAATCAAACATGCAAGTTAATATTCTCCTCTTGATAATAAGAATATAGATTGAAAGAGATATTAATAAAAACGAAATCATTGTATACACAACAAAACGATTCATATTATTATAATAGGTGCATTTCAGAAAGAAACTAAAAAAATAACGATATATTGTATAAATGTAGGTTTCTAGGAAGTTCGGTTAAGAGAAATTAAAATGGGAATTTAAAACAGTGAAAATTTACGTTTATTCGTGGAAATTAAAAGGTCTACTACCAAACCGCGTCAAAAGCAATCAATACTCCGCTGTATTCAGTTGAAAACTATCGTTGTTGGTAAGTACTAATATATAATTCAGCGGCCTCAAATAAGATGGTAGTTTCCAGTTCCAAGTTAGCTTAATAGTTAATGCGGCGCGGTTATTGTACGAGTGTGAAACACGTGAAATATTTAATTCCATCACTCGATGTTGATGACATCCACCACTAGACGGTAATGACGTCGTTAAGCCGCTGCCGTGTTGGGGATTAATTCACTGGCACTGGCACAGACCTACGTTATTTGAATCCACCGGATTTAATATTCTTGAGTATTTTGATAGTTGGTTTTGGTGGGCTCAAACTATAAGCGCGGCTGCTTTAAGGAAGAAAAGACACGTTCTCCGAGCGAGAGGTAACGATAGGGCTATGGGGTCAATTGAGGTCTGTGTTATATTTTTGTATTACTATTTAATTACAAAAAGTATGTAATTAATCTACGTTCTCTAATTATGTTATCATGTAAAAGAAATATTTTAGTTTATATTTCCACCATCACATTTTCCGACCCACCCGCTCATATAAGAGCATCTTTCACAGTTAATGAGATTCTAGAATGCTGTGTCAAAGGTTTCAACTTCCTAAGTATAAATACAAAATATTAAGTTGCTGCTCAGTATCATTGCTGTGTACAAACGAAGATAAATAAGAAGATTCGCGATTTTATATAGAAACAGTATTGGTACACGATGATGAATAGAAATTCATTCAGCTTGAAAGTTAAGATGATTTGGGCACATTAAGTATTTTTTTTATGTATGAAGACGAAGCTCGAGAGGTTTGCAATGATCGTACAAGTGTCGATCGATTACCTCTGCCTACCCTAATGGGAACTAAAGCGTGAATATATGCATGATGTATAACCAATGGCCAGACCATTGGCGCCACTCGAAACTGTTTGTATCCAAAGCATATAATTAACCATCAGTACAATCACCCTCTAGTTTCAACATACATACATACATACATATTCTCACGCCGTTAGTTCCCATTGGGGTAGGCAGAGACTATCGATCGCCACTTTGTACGATCCTGGCAAACCTCTCTAGCTTCATTCACATCCATCAATCTTTTCATACATGCTCTTTTATTCTTCGTACTTCGGTCACCTGCCTTTTTTCTAGTTTCAAGTTCTTGTCAAAACCACATATTAATACAAGCAACCTAGCCGAATCAATCAAAATACTTCGCAAGCTATCAAATTGACTCCAAACTCCACAACTAGATTCGGATAGTGTAGTAAAGGTCTTAGTTGCCGCGAATGATACTATACCGGAGGGTAGGGGGAGGGGGAGGAGGAAGGGGGAGGCGGGAGGCTATGTCAATGCTTGACTTGCACTTTAATGTTTTGTAGAAACGCACCTGTGTTTGAACACTCGGTTTAACGAGTACTTTTTAACATGGACTTTTTGGTGTACTTTTTATGTTAAAGATGTGATTTTGTTTCTACTATACTGCGGTCTGAAGGGCAAACACGAGCGGTGTTTAAACTAGTTATCGCGTGGGATAAAGCAGCCATCTCTTACGCACTTACTTAGTATCGTATACTGCCATCTCATTCTAACCGTTATCGTGTCGATAAAATAGCGCTCGTGCTGGCCCTACTGCTGTCTATTGTCGGCTTGAAATTGCATTAACTTGTTACTCAATTATCGACTAAGGAGTCACTTTTTTTGGAACCACGAGAAAAAATGAAATATCCTTGTATTTTGGCTTTTTAGGTGATTCTTGGGTGATGTGGCTGGGGACCCATCATCAAACATTCTTTATTTTACTATCTTCTCTCCACTAAAATTGGCGGAGATGTTTCTTATTCTGAAGCTCTATACATACATACATACATATACTCAAGGCTATAATTCCCTAGAAGGGGTAGCCATAGCCAAGGAATTATAAATTCCTCAGCCACTTTTGGAAGTTGAGTGGGGAAAAGGCGGTAAAATAAAGGTTTTTGGTGATGGGTCTCCAACCGCATCGGCATCGCCCAAAAATCCAATAAAAAGCCCCAATACCCTTAGTCGCCTCTTACGACACCCGTGGGTAGAAAGGGGTAGCGACATTCTAAGGCGGCACTACACGGCAACTCTATCTACCTTATCTATCTATCTTCTGAAGCTCTATCAACCTTATTTATGAGATTTATAGCCGTGAGTATATGTGTTATACTTTACCCTAGTGCGGTTGGTTGTGCGAATCGATGAATTATCATTCCGGCCCAACAATGGTAATCTGTTCTGCGAGCAAAGTGCCACACTCTTTAAAACTCTTTGACTAAATTGCTAAACTGCGCCTTTAAATATTTGACGGATGTTGCGGCTAGCAGCCCATTTCTATGCGATTTTTTTAAATAACCTGTCGATTTACGTAAGGATATGAGTGTTTCGTTTTAAATCGGTTTGAAATAGGATTACTCATTTTTCTTAAGCTAATCAACAAGTGAGTTATCTCAGGCTAGGAATTGGATATTTATTGAATTAACATATTCCGTATACTTAGATAGATAGATAAAAAATATTCATGTTATCAAGTAAAATCAAAACAGAGTTAAACTGCGTAAGACAAAAAGAAGCGAAGTAAAGATGTGCAACGTATGTGCGCTATGGTAACACAAGATAGGCCATAACTACCATAAGCAAAAACACGAATTTTCAGGTATGGCCTAGAAGCAATAACATAAAAATACTTACATATTAAACTAAAATACGATCTAAAAATCGTTATCAAGTGGATATACAAAGTGCATAAGTAACTTAAAGATAAAGTGCTTTCATTTCAAAAACCGTTGACTAGCATATAGACTAAAATTTAAAACATTTATGTACATTATTTCCTTCACTGCTTATTTAAAAATAAACAAGTAATTTCATTGCAAAACTTTAAAAACTATGAAAGGCCTAAAAATATCTCCTGTATCAGAGGTTAGATATATTTAAATACAAAACATTTTCTGCTTATACTTCATACACTCACGCATACAATACTTATATATTTGTCAGCAGTATAAAAACATGTTCAATGGCACGAGCAAGATAAACAAAGGATCTTTTCGCTGGCAAATGCTGAGTTTATGCAACACGTAGCTCTGTGGAAAATACATAAAAGAATATCGCATTTCGCTAGACGAGGCTGAAGACTTGGAAACAATGGGACTATAACTGAAGTATTCATTGCTTTTCTTTAGAAACGACGTGATAAGGCTCTCTCTCTCGACATCTTTGAGATTGTAAACGGCCAGGTACGGAAAACGCAGTGGCATCAATAAAACAATGAAATCCTCTCAATACATGAAATGTGTTTATATCAAGTCTCTCTTTCACTGCGCTTAGCTTTTCAGACATTGTTTATTGAAATCACTTCGCAGCGTACGAATATGTTTTATTTATCGATAAGCTCTGTTGTGAAAATAATACTCTTCTTGTGTTCTTGATTTTTTAAGTGGTTTTAGGGCGATGCGGTTGGAGACCCATCACCAACAATACTTTATTTCTACCATCGTGTCCCCAACTTCCAAATGTGGCTGAGGAGTTTCTAGCTCTACAGCTCTGGCCATCTCTTTTTGGGGATTTATGGCCGTGAGTATATGTATATATATGTATGATTACTCTGCTTAAATAGTGTATTCCAAAGTTGATCTGGTGATTTGATTCTTTTGTGAGCTGTTGTTGAATGACAGATTATAAAACATAGTATGGTTTTTCGCATGACACGATGCCGTTAATAATTGGATTGAAGCAGCACCACGCAATTTCATTTCGTCATCGTCAAAAGCGGATATGTTGCGCTGTAGATGTCAATGGACTATTATAATAGCAATTGATACACATGCAGGGTTATCATTTCAAAAACAGACAAGTCATCCGCCCCGACTTAACACTGACGGTGTGATTTCTCAAAATCCACTACCCCTTTGTTATTTAGCGAAATTATATCTAACCGTTGCTACTTCTGAAGGTTTTAGCTTTGCTATTGTAAAATATTTTTTTAATCGGTTAATTGATTTGTGTGTGTATTATTATTACAGACAATCACACATTAAAATCTTGCTTTTTAATAATATGATTTTATGTTTTTATATTTATCCTAGGTCATTTCTTATTCTCGTTTGACACCCCTGGAAAAAGATGAGGAAGTGCTACTTTAGCTGACACTTCTTAGTCATAATCGTTTCATAATATATATCTAAAATTGCGCCTCACCCCTAAAGAAACATCAGTCATGAAATATCTCTAATAAAAAATGGGCAAAAAGATATTGTAATGTTCGTGGCTCGTAAATAATAAAATACAGTAATCCTGTCAGACATTAAGTACATTTAAATAATACTCTTTTCCACATTTTTCATGAAACACATTCATAAGCATTTATAAATCATGTCTGAACAACGCAATATACAATATACGAGCGAGCACAAGTGTGGGTACGATCATAAATCAAAGCACGAGCTTTTAATGTAATTTTATTGTGTCTAGAGACAAGAACACATTGAAAATGATTGTTATCTTGAACGTGGATCTAGGAAATATGGGGAGTGTAATACGGGCTCGTACGCTACGATGACCAGCCCGGCTAGTACGAGCGGTGTTTAAACTAGTTATCGCGTGGGATAAAGCAACCATCTCTTACGCACTTACTTAATATCGCATACTGCCATCTCATTCTAACCGTTATCGTGTCGATAAAATAGCGCTCGTGCTTGCTATGTCCGCTATTTTATCATCACGATATCGGTTAGATTGAGAAGTGTAGTGCTGTGTAGTATCGGCTCAGAATAGCTCTACCCCATTTCTTCCAGTTGGTGTACGTAAGAGGCGACTAACGGTATAGGGGCTGTAAAGGAATGTTTTGGCGATGCGGTTGGAGACCTTTATTTTACCATCTTTACTCCACTCAACTTTCCAAAAGTGGCTGATGAATTTCTTATTGATCCCTCTAGGGACTTATAACTGTGAGTATATGTATGTACCTATGGGATGACTATATACGATACTAAGTATGTCCGAAAGAGATGGCTGTTTCATAATACGCGATATCTAGTTAAAGGTCGCTCATACTAGCGATACAGTACAAATAAATCGATAGCAAACGAATTACTCTTGAACTATTAGGCTGTTGAAACTTAGACGAGTAAACGGGGCCTCTCACAACCTCTCAGTAACTAGGTGATATGAACTTATTGAATAACTGTCCTTTAGTTGACCGTATATTGGAGGCACTCTACTGTCAAAGAGTTAATTATTATATTACTAACTGGAGATATATTGAAATTATATTTCTATGATGGCGTATTACAGCCGTTATTTTACATACATACATACACACATATACTCACGGCTATGAGTCCCTTGAAGGGGTAGTCCTTTTAAAACATCTAAAATCAGCTTATGTTCTCGCTTTACATTTAAAGTATAACACTAAGTGATAAAAAATAGCTGTGTAGTGTCGGCTTAGAATAGTACTACCCCATGTCTTCTGGTGGGTGTACGTAAGAGGCGACTAACGGTATTGGAGCATTTTAAGGGATATTTGGGCGATGCGGTTGGAGACCCATCACCAACAACCTTTATTTTTACCACCTTTTCCCCACACAACTTCCAAAAGTGTCTGAGTGATTTCTAATTCCTTAGCTCTGTCTTCCCCTTCTAGGGATTTATAGCCGTGAGTGTATGTATGTATGTATGATATAAAAAAAGCGAAGCTGAATTTTTTCACCCCTTAAAATCTTTCAGTAGTAAGTATATGTATACGTATGTATGTTAAATCATTCATGTGGTTAGACCTACATTGTGTTGTAAGAGTCAGACTAGACTATATAACATACATATCGGTAAAATCGTGTCTTTTAGACTGTGACTACCATATACATAATGATACATGACCTCCGACGTAGATCGCTATGCTTTGTCGATGTATCTTTAATAAAAGCTCTTTACTATAATTAAAACCGCGAGAGGCCAGGTTTTCGAACGGGAAAGCAATCGAGGTTGGCGGTGAGAATAAAACTGATTGAAAAGAAGTAGAAGATGTTAAATATTGAAATGTATTTAATTTACGCTTGGGTATTCTCTAAAATCGGAAAAGTACGAGTATCATGAGCTTACATACATACATATACTCACGGCTATAAATCCCTAGAAGGGGTAGCCAGAGCTAAGGAATCAGAAATTCCTCAGCCACTTTTGGAAGTTGTATGGGGAAAAGATGGTGAAATAAAGGTTGTTGGTGATGGGTCTCCAACCGCATCGCCCAAAAATCCCTCAAAAGCCCCAAAACCGTTAGTCGCCTCTTACGTACACCCACCGGAAGAAATGGGGTAGTGCTATTCTAAGCCGACACTACACAGCAATCATCTGGGGGCACGGCAGTGCCCCTGCCAAGTCTCGAGCAAAACGGGCTCGGCCGTACCATCTTTTCTCGAAGCGTTTCGCGGCTGTTTCGCCCCCCCTATATCTTCGACGTGGACAAAGCTAGGAGTTTAGGTTTTCGGTGAATAATAGTAGGCATTAGAACAAGCTTGAGTTCGAAATTACACGCCAAATGAATTAATAGTTTAGGAGTTACGGTCGATCAAAGTTACACCATTTTGTC
Source organism: Bedellia somnulentella (assembly GCA_963576735.1). Classification (NCBI taxonomy): domain Eukaryota; kingdom Metazoa; phylum Arthropoda; class Insecta; order Lepidoptera; family Bedelliidae; genus Bedellia; species Bedellia somnulentella. The sequence goes on from OY755171.1 coordinate 2,386,660, forward strand.
ACTCACTGATTCACTGACAGATCATCAAAAATCTAAGGTACTTCTAGCAGACTTAGAAACTTCAAATTTTGCACCAAGATAGGTCATTAGCCACATATAAAGGAAAAATTATAAAAACATTAAAAAGTTATATGCCATAGAAAACAATTTTTGCGGTTTGGCAAGAACATTATGTATGGATTTTGACTGCATTGTTAACTTTGTTCGTTGTTCAAGTACCTATTAAATTGGATGAATACATACATAGAATAGAAATGAATAATATAAATGTAATACATAGACTATCATTAATACAAATTAATACATAAAGTTCATTAAATTAATAAAGCTAAAACTCCATTGTATTGCGATAAATATTGTATGCGCGCTCGATAGATGGCGTTGTACCTGTCTGAATCGCGCTATGGTTTCGTTACAAAGCGCAGTGTAAGTAGTACTTACACTGCGCTTTGTATTATTCTATTATATATAATTATATTATATTACTTACTAAGTAGTACTTCAAAATAATTCGATAATTTTCATTTGATAGCGCCATCTGTCTATGAAAACCCATTTCGAAACTAAAAAATATTGTAGTGATAATTGATATTCGGAGAACTTTACGTGTTATTTAGTTTAGTTTAGTTATAGTTTGTAAGTTAGTAGATATATATTTATTTAGTTAGTTATTTGTTAGTTAGTTTAGTTCTCTTTAGTTTGCATATATATATATATAAGTTTAAGCCCTATTGTTATAGAAGTAATTGTAAATATAGTGTAATGGAACGTGAAATATTGTACATAAATGGCGACCTTTGTCCACACAGAGTCATCTCTATTCCTGGAGATGGGTCGTGTTTATTTCATTCGTTGTCATACAGCACGTATGGGAGTTTTCAGTCGTCAAACGATATTAGGCGTGTTGTCGTCCATTATGTAGTGGAGAATTGGGATGACATGCAAGTCTATAAGTCTATGTTTACTGAATATAATCGACTCCGAAGTATATATCGCCCAGACTTGTCTACCTTAGAAGTAACGAAGCCTCAGAGAAGAAACAAAAGAGATGGAGATAGAGAATGGGTTCTAAGCAAAGCAGTAGCTGACGTCCAAGAAATTGTGAGGTCACCTAAAAGTAAAAGAAAGAAATACACTTACAAAAAATAAATGAGATCCCACCAAAAACATTAAATGTAAAAAAATGCCAAGTCTCTCGATGCAGTCTTTCCATCGTAAAAAGTTTTGAGATCTCATAGAAGCCAAGTCCTATTCAAAATATTTCGTAGTTATAAATCAACATTTAGTAATTGTATCAATAGTTTTCTTTATATTATAATTATAGTGACTTGGCAATGAGCACAAATTAAAAGCTGCTTGCGGCCTGGAATTATGTGCAAATGTTACTGACGAGACCAGTGATCAGATTATTTGTTATGTGTGAATCATGATGGTCACTACCGACTACATGCTCCAATACAATTATTAAGAATACCTTACGGGCCATCGCTTTATGAAAGTAAATGAATAGAGAGTGCACTAAGACTGACTGCCGTTGCCGAAATTCGGTTGGGACGACACGGATAAACCAAAAGAAAATTAATTTTGTGATATTAATGTTTACGCATGCGGTGTGTGTAACTTTCAACTCCTCCAAATATGTCGTTTTATTTGTTTCTTCTTGTGCTCATTGCCAAGTCACTATAATTATAATATAAAGAAAACTATTGATACAATTACTAAATGTTGATTTATAACTACGAAATATTTTGAATAGGACTTGGCTTCTATGAGATCTCAAAACTTTTTACGATGGAAAGACTGCATCGAGAGACTTGGCATTTTTTTACATTTAATGTTTTTGGTGGGATATATCATATATCATGAGCTTCTCTCCATTATAAGTTGGCATCATGGCATGTGTGTAAGTCGGCCGTCTTCTTACCCTCCCTTATATGACAAGCGTGGGAGTTGATAACACACAGCATCAAATATTATGTATGTAAGAAAAAATCAGGCGTCTTTTGTAAAAAAATGTGACACACATATTCGAAATCTGAGAGACAACAGTAAAATTTCAATACCTAAATACAGATTGTCAAAAGTAAATACATCTTTCATGGGCTTATGCTTAAAAATGTATAATAAAATACCTAAGGACATTTTAAATTTATCAGAAACAAAATTCAAAGCAGTAGTTAAAAGAAATCTCAGTTCGAAAGCCTATTACAATGTTAATGATTACATTAATGATGAAGTGGCTTGGTGTCATCAGGGCTCTGTCCAGGATGTTTCCGGGCTAACACCAAAATTGTAATGGACGTAAAAAAAGATGTGCGTTGACGAGTTTCTTACGGGTTCGTCTCTTAACAAAACACCTTCCGAATCCGAAGTAAACTAAGTATTAAGTTGAAATTTGACTTTCAAAAAACAAAGATTTGTCTTTTTACTTTGAAATAAAGGATTATTTTATTTTAAATACACACACAACGTTTGAATTTTATAACGTTTATTCAATAAAACTTTGCAAACTAATGACAATCATAGTTTATTTTCTTCATGTAGCACAAACACACATACATACATACATACATATTTATTCTCACGCCGTTAGTTCCCATTGGGGTAGGCAGAGACTATCGATCGTAAACATATACTAAACAAACATACACAGACGTCTTTTAATTAATTTATCAAGGTCATGAGTTATTCCAACTTATTTTAACTTCCAAAAACTGGCGAAGCAATTTCTTAGCTCTGGCTACCCTTTCTAGCCTCGAGTATATACATATTTCATATATATCATATATAGTATGTATGAGTTATTCTACATAATGTTATGTTACTGTTTTTGATTTCATTAAGTCTTCTTTGTGACGGTAAATATCAAATTATAACTCATAAACTCAGGTTGCAAAAAAATCAAATTTACATACTTAAAAAATCAACATAAATACATACATATTACCACGAAATTATTTCTCATTGGGGTAGGCAGAGACTATCGCTCGCCACTTTATACGATCCTGGAAAAAATCTCTCTAGTTTCATTTACTCTCCTTCACAAATTTACTGTCATCCATCCTCTCTATGCGCCCAACCATCTTACCATTCCTTTCTCTATCTTCTTTTCAATGTCATCTTGCACATCACACCCTTCAGATATACAAACTCTTTCACTTGTTCCACTTAAAAAAAAGATAGGTAATTAAAATACGTGTATATAAAAATCCTTTTCAACATGCTTTGTATGCAAATCAATATTCTATTAAGTTAATATAGTGTAATATAAAAGTAAAGGCTTTCAAGCCAGGAGTGAGTAAACTCCGGCGAACGGGCCGCGGCAGTCTCATCATACTAAGTGTATGGTAATATTGTAAAAGCTTATAACTCAAGAAACACAAACTATGGGGTTTCATTTTTAATACTGTGTAGCCGTGTCGTGCCGGCTTAGAATGTCGCTACCCCTTTCTACCCACGGGTGTCGTAAGAGGCGACTAAGGGTATTGGGTCTTTTTATTGGATTTTTGGGCGATGCGGTTGGAGACCCATCACCGAAAACCTTTATTTTACCGCCTTTTCCCCACTCAACTTCCAAAAGTGGCTGAGGAATTTATAATTCCTTGGCTCTGGCTACCCCTTCTAAGGAATTATAGCCGTGAGTATTGCTGTGTAGTGTTGGCTTAGAATAGCACTACTCAATTTCTTCCCATGGCTTCGTAAGAGGTAACGAGGGGTTCGGGGATTTTTAAGTAAATTTTGGACGATGCTGTTGGAGACCCATCACTGAAAACATTTATTTTACCATCTTTTTTTTCCACTTAACTTTTAATAATGGCTAAAGAATTTTCTGATTCTGAAGCCTTCGCTACCACTGTTATGGATTTATAGCCGCGAGTATATGTATGAACGTATGTTATAGTTGCTACTGATCTTGTAAGAAAAGCTTTGTTATTGATATCAAACAAATTGTTTGGTGTTTGAAGTCAAATATTTCGTTACAACCCTCACGCCCTTTTTTTGATATAAAAGCCGGATAATTTTTGTGGTTTTTAAAATAAACCTTACAAGAAAATTTGATTTCTTTTAAAATAAACCTTACAAGAAAATTACAGACATAAGTCTTTCTTTTCGAAAGCTTACACGTATTAGAAGAGTTAGCACATTTCATTTTATTAATAATATTCATTAAATACATATAAGGTTATTCTTGGTGGTATTAAAATATAACATAACATAACATAAACGTTCACGCCGAACATCCCCGAAGGGGTTGGCAGAGGTACTAATGCTTCTGAACATCACGTGACTTTGTCACCTGGTGTTCAGAGCACCCACGTTTTGCATGGACAGTGTACTCACGTGATAGGGGGCAGGCCTATCGCCGTTTTGTACGAATACACTGTCACATGACTAAGTACAACTCAGCTATGTGGGTTTCCTCACGATGTTTTCCCTCACCGTTAACAACCATGATAAATTAACCACATATATGTCTTTAGAAAAGACAAATTGGTGTAGGCCCGACCCAGGATTTGAACACTAGTCGTTTGCACGATAACCGAGTGTTCTACCCACTGGGCTATCACGGTTGTTGTTGTGGTATTAAAACTTAGCCACAAATAAAGATTTTGGACGGCTTCCATAGTGTTGCAAAGTATCCTATAAACATAACCCAAATGCAGGAAATGAGTGCCAAAATGGAGAAATCTGGAATTTTTTCCCGCCAAATATTATAAATTTAAAGCTGAGAACAATTTTAGCATTTTAACCAACCAATACACTTCTACTTCTGGAAATTGGCTATACTGCTTTCATCAATCGGTTTGCCGCAACCTAATTAAAATGGACTTCACCTTCCACGGCTTTAGAAACTAATACATCAAATATTTATGGTTCTTAATAAACATTGTACTTGTTAATTTTCACTGGCAAACAATTAATGGATAGACACGACCGGAATTCCTTTCGGAACATGTTATCAGAATCAGCCGATAGATTAAACTTGTATAGCTAGCTTCGGACTACCGAAAATGATTAGGTTCCCAAATGAACACAGCTAAGCCTAGATAGGTCACTGTTACTTCGCTAGTAGCTATTCCATTCAGTCATTGCCGGAGCAGAATTAAATCGGTAATTGATTTGTAGTTACTATCATATTGGCCTTTTGTCCTTTCTCGTTAAAGATAAAAAGATAAAAGATAATTATTATTCTTTATGCTGTGTAGTGTCGGCTTAGAATAGTACTACCCTATTTCATCCGGTGGGTGAACGTAAGAAGCGACTAACGGTATTGGGGCTTTTAAAGAATTTTTGGGCGATGCGGTTGGAGACCCATCAACAACAACCTTTATTTTTACTAACTTTTCCCCACTCACATTTCCAAAAGTGGCTGAGGAATTTCTAATTCCTTTGCTCTGGCTACCCCTTCTAGGGATTTACAGCTGTGATAATATGTGTGTAATATTAGTACGTACTCCGTCTAGTATCGGCTTAAAATAGCAGTACCCCAGGTCTTCTCTTGGTTGTTCTCTCATGGTCAAAACTTATCACAAGAGACCATTTATTTGCTTAACGATCTCCGTCAAGTTCCGAAAGTAGTTGAGGGACAAATTATTGATTACAAAATTCGAATCCCTTTCTGGGATTTAAACCGCGAAGAAAGATAGGTGTAGTAATTGTTGCACTATTGCTTAGATTTGAAATTAAATGGTACATTCTTTCTGTGGGTACTCTGAACACCAGGTGACAAAGTCACGTGATGTTCAGAAGCATTAGTACCTCTGCCAACCCCTTCGGGGATATTCGGCGTGAACGTTTATGTTTATGTTATTTATGTTATGTTATTCTTTCTTCACTTGGTTCCTACTCAATTAAATAATTCACCTTTTGCTCGTAATTGCTCTAAAAAATATGTATGACACCTCCTTCTGTTAAAACCTAAAGAGGTTATTTGTATCGATGGCTAAAACATGCCCGCAATTTAGAAATAAGGTTATTGAATATATGGATGGACATATTTCTCCCTTTCTTCCCTTACCCATTAGGCAAAAAAATGGTCGCTTATTCGCAATCCTAAAGTGTGAAAAAAATAACTCATTGCGAGGCAACACCAGGAACACCAGGGCAATGAAGTTATAGAGTTATAGCATGGATGGCCTAATTTGTATGAGCCATTAAACAAATCAATTAATGCAGACGGCAGTTCTAAAATAGCTTTGTCAAGTTTTTTTCCGGTTCGAAAACATTAAATAAACTGTGAGAACTAACACAATTTAAGCAAATACCATATCGTTATTTAGAATGTGCTTTTTCTAAATACGTGTTAAATAAGTCAACTTTGGTAAATATTTTAATATTGTTCAGCGCTCGAGCGCCTACTTATAAATTAAACAAGAAACACGTATGTGTGACGGGACTTTGGCGAGGCCCAAGGCGTCATTAATATTCAAATGATTTAGCTGGAAATACGGTCACGTTTTCAGTTCATAGTAAACAAGAAAATGTGCGTCTTTTTTATTTTTATTATGTCAGACCCGTAGTTGCTATAAGTCTGTAAGACAAGCCGCATTTTAACTTACAACAAGAGCTTTCATACATATTTAACATTTGGGATATTCTTTGCATTACTAAGTACCTGCACGTTTTATGCCGTATAGTATTGACTTGGGAAAAGATGATTTAGTTTTGATTAATTTTGAGCTGTAATCTTAAAGCGATACATATACATATTAATTTTCAACTACGTTATACATTAATTTTTACTCTGATAAGAAAAAAATTAGGATAACCAATTTGTACGATCTTGGAAAATTTCTCTGACTTCATTTATGTTTATGAATTTTTCAATACATGCCTTTATGTTCTGCACACTTAGGACGCCTTATGTTTTAACATCTTCATTTCGATATAAAAGTGTCCATCGAGGTCTTCCTCTATGACACTACCATCCATTTTAGATCTACATATATTTCAACAACTTACAAATTAAAGACAGGCAGAAAAAAACTTTAAGAGTAGTGCGAAAGAGGACATTGTAGAAGAGATGGTTTGGGCACATAGTGAGGATGGATGGTTGTAAATTGTTGAAAGAGACTTAAATAGCCAACGTGGAAGGTAATGTTTGTAGAGGACGAAGGACACATTTAGACACATAATGTCCTTGAAAAGACATGCTTTTGCAATGTGAAAAATAAAAGCGCATGCATGAATAGATTAATGAATGTTACCCAAGCTCGAAAGATTTGCCAGGATCATGAAAAGGGCGAGTTATTGTCTCTGTCCTCTCCAATGGGAACTAACAGCGTGTGTGGATGTAACTATGTATGATAGTAGTTATGAATATAAATGCGGATAAAATTCAATAACGCTTAGATTGTTGGTATTATTAAAGAAAATTTAAAAACAATCCCCAAATATTTCGCAACTTAAAGTTACATTATATATTTGCAATTAAATGTTTAGGCAATTTGTGATTATATGCTAAATATTTTTCAGTTTTTTCAGAAATCATCATTTGTATAAAGCCATCAAAAATCTAAAAACAGTTTGGTCGTCTCTAAAAAAGAAGCTTTTTGTTAACATTTCCTAATATATTTACATATATTGCTACAAAAAGACTTTTCAGGTATATTATGTACCATTTCGTACATCTACCACAAACATGCATTAGGTCAATGCACTTAGTAAAAATAATTCATGCATATTGTTTTCAAAATGTAAAACTAAGAGCGTGAGCAGAAATTGCTTGTGATTAAGATGGTGTGCTGTACTAATACTTACAATGTAATGTTGGAATCCTGTGCTTCACAACTGGCGTTAGCGCAAAATAATATTTTGCTGGGAAAGCTTCATCTCTTATGTCCTTTTGTTTTGAAAACCATAAAATCTCAGTATAAAATTATATCTGATGATTTGAGACGCAACAATGACAGAGTATTTAAAACATTCAAGAAACATTCAGTCAAATCAGTAATCTAGAAATTGTAGTCGAACATAAATAAAAGGGACTAAGGTATTCTCAGCGTGTGGGCTAAGTCACTTTGTAAGTCACCTGCAGAAAGTGATTTTCTAGTGGTATAGTAATCTGAGGCTTCTATTTTACAAACAAGATTGAATGCTGTGTAGTGTCGGCTTAGAATAGCACTACCCCGTTTCTTCCGGTGGGTGTACATAAGAGGCGACTAACGGTATTGGGGCTTCTAAGGGATTTTTGGGCGATGCGGTTGGAGACCCATCACCAACAACCTTTATTTATTTATACCATCTTTTCCCCAATCACATTTTCAAAAGTGGCTGAGGAATTTCTAATTCCTTAGCTCTGGCTACCCCTTCTAGCGATTTATAGCCGTGAGTATATGTAAGATTGAATATATTTGAACAAATATAAAAATCTATGTGAATTTATAAATTAATTAAGTTTTATTTACGAACGCCAAGTAATTTCAAATGAAAGCAGTTCATATTTCTTGGACAGGTTGCAAAAATCTCATTAAAAATTAATTTGGATGGTAAAATAAAATAACAACAAAGAATTCATAATGTCAGATTTTTTAAAAGCGAAGGTTGGCGTTTGGTTCATGTAAAGCTATCTCAAAAGAAAATGTTATTTAAAGATTTTTGTTAGTAACGGTTTTGGACAGATAAAATAAATTTGACTTGACGAAGGCTAATGAAATTCACCAAAACCCTTTGGGGATTTTTTACGACTCAGAATAAAATAAAACACGATATTTTATTTCATTACATGCTGAAAAATTAAAAATAGTTTGTTTTCAATTTGGGTTATAATAATGTATTTTTTTATAATTGAATAAAATTATAATACTTTAAATACGCCTAATAAGTAGAAATTCAATCCTATTGTTACAATTTACGGGAACCGCTAAATCGATATTATTGAAATGACTGAGCCTATATTGTTATTCCGAGAAACGAAGGTGTTCCTACTAGGAACATCTATACTATCGTATAACCACGCATCCATAAAACTCACGCGTCAGAATCAAACCGAGCGAATGCTTTCTTTAGAATATTTTAATTCATACATTAAGTGAAATTGTAACGCATTTTAAGTGAAACGAGCACAAATAGTACAACGATCATGAAATAAAGTAATGTGAGTTCAGTATATTGATGACAAGAAGGATTGTTGTAGTTGAGTGTGAAAGCGTTGGTGGGGCGGGCGGCGCGCGGCGGCGGCGGGGCGGGCCCGCGACATGAGGCGCGCGGGGGCAGCCCGCCCCGCCCGCTATGCAGCGCCTGCGGACCACCTTCACCCGCTCCAAGACTCCCACGCCAGCCGATATGAAGAC